>BSBM01000913.1:3792500-3841628 GCA_027924585.1 Larix kaempferi | reverse complement strand
AATCCCCCTCTCTCCCCCTCTCTCTGTCTGACTCTCTCAATCCCTCACCTCCAATCTCTCTCTCTCTCTCTCTCTCTTAACCCTTAAGCCCAAATCTCTCTCTCTCTCTCTCTCTCTAAACCCCTAAAACTGATTTTCCATTTCTCTCTATCCATTTATCTAAATCCCAAACCTTGAATCTCTCTATCTAAAACTCTAACCTCAAATTTCTCTCTCTCTCTCTCTAAACCCATAACCAATAATCTCTCTCTCACTCTCACTCTCTAAACCTCAAACCCACAATCTCTCTCTCTCTCTCTCTCTCTCTCTCTCTAAACCCCTAACCCCCAATCTCTCTCTCTCTCTCTCTAAAAATCTAACCCCAAATCTCTCTCTTTCTCTCTCTCTCTCTCTAAACATCTAACCCACAATCTCTCTCTCTCTCTCTCTCTCTCTCTCTCTCTCTCTCTCTATGTTTGTGCACCCCTAATCCCCAATCTCTCTCTCTATCTCTATAAATCCCTAACCTCGAAAATGTTTCTCTATCTCTTTGTATAAACCCCTAACCCCAATCTCACTATCTCTGTCATTTTCTAATGCTGTAACCTTCAATATCTCTCTCTCTCTCTCTCTCTCTCTCTCTCCACCCCCAATCTCTCTCTCTCTCTAAACCCTTAACATTGAATTTCCCTTTCTCTCTCTCTCCTTCTATCTCTCTCATTCTATAAATCCTTAACCCCCCATCTCTTTCCCTCCCTCTATCTGAAACCCTCACCTACAATCTCTCTCTCTCTCTCTCTCTCTCTCTCTCTCTCTCTCCCCATCCAATTATCTAAATACCTAACCCAAAATCTCTCTTCGTGTCCATATATCTAAACCCCTCACCCCCAATATCTCTCTCTCTAAACCACTAACCTCCAACCTCTCTCTCTCTCTCAAACCCTAAATATGAATAGGTATCTCTCTTTAAATCCCTAACCCCCATGCTCTCTCTCTTTCTAAACCCATAACCTCCAGTTTCTCACACACTCACTCTAAACACTTAACCTTCAATCTCTCTCCCTCAACCCCTATCCCCCAATCTCTATCTCTCTCTATCTAAAACCCTAACCCACAATCTCTCTCTCTCTCTCTAAATTCCTAACCCCAATATGTCTTGATATCTCTTTCTCTAAACCCCTCACCCACAATATCTATCTTTATCTCTCTCTCTGAACCGTTAACCCCCAGTCACACTCTCTCTCTAAACCCCTAACCCCTAATTACACACTCGCTATAAACCCCTAACCCCAATCTCTCTCTTTATATATATCTCTCTCCCTCTAAATACCCTAATCTCCAACCTCTCTCTCTCTCTCTAAACAAATAACCCCCAATCTTTCTATCTCTCTTACCCTCTCTATAAACCTGTAGGCCCCAATCTCTTTCCCTCTAAACCCTTAACCCTGAATCTCTCTCCCTCTCCCTCTCTCTATAAGCCCCTAATCAATGATGTCTCTCTTACTTTCTCTCTCTCTCTAAATCCCTAACCCCTAACCTCCAATATATCTCTCTCTCTAAAATACTAATCTCTCTCTCTCTCTCTCTCTAAATTCCTAATCTCGAATCTCTCTCTCTATCTCTAAGCCCCTAACCCCTAATCTATCTCTCTCTCTCTCAACCCATAAATCCTAACCCCTAATCCCCAATTTCTCTCTCTATGTCTACCTATCTAACTACCTTACTCCCTATCTCTTTTTTCCCTCTCTCTATCTCTAAGCCCAAAATCTCTCTCTTTTCTCTCTTTATCTCTCTCTCCCTCTCGGTCTCAACCCTTAATCCCAAATCACTCTCCATCTATGCCCCCCCCTCTCTCCCTCTCTAAACCCCAAACCTCAAATATCTCTATCTAAAACCCTAACCCCTATTTTCAATCATTCTCTATCTCTCTCTTTAAAATCCTAACCCATAATCTCTTTCTCTCACTCTCTAAACCCTAAACCCAAAGTCTCTCTCTCTCTCTCTATCTATCTAAACAACTAACCTCCAATCTCTCTCTCTCTCTCTCTCTCTCTCTCTCTCCCTGTCTCCCTCTGCACCCCTAATCCCCAAACTCTCTCTCTCTCTCTGTCCCTAAAAATCCCTAACCTTCAATATCTTTGTCTATCTCTTTGCCTAAACCCCTAACCCCAATCTCACTCTCTCCTCCCCTTTTCGAAACCTATAACCCCCAATCTCTCTCTCTCTCTCTCTCTCTCTCTCTCTCTCTCTCTCTCTAAATCCCTAACCCAAAATCTCTCTCCCTCTCCATATATCTAAACCTCTAACCATTAATCTCCTCTCTCCAAAGCACTAACCTCCAATCTCTCTCTCTTTCTCTCTCCCTCTCTCTCTCTCTATCTCTCTCTAAAACCTGAAACACGAATATGTATCTCTCTCTCGAAGCCCCTAACCCCTATGATCTCTCTCTCTCTCTCTCTAAACCCATAACCTCCAATATCTCACACTCTCTCTAAACCCCTCACCCCCAATATCTATGTTTCTATCTATCTCTCCACCTCTAAATACCCTAATATCCAACCTCTCTCTCTCTCTCTCTCTCTAAACCCCTAAAATAAAATCTCTATCTCTCTCCCTCTCTCACTCTCTCTCTCTCTCTCTCTAAATCCCTAACCCTCTCTCTCTCTTTCCCTCTCTCTTTAAACCCCTAACCCTTAACCTATCTCTCTCTCTTTCTAAATAACTAACCCCCAATATTTCTATCTCTCTCATTCTCTCTATATAAACCCCTAGCCCCCAATCTCACTCTCTCAACTGCTAATCCCAAATATCTCTCCCTCTTCCTCTCTCTATAAACCCCTAACTAATGATGCTTCTCTTACTTTTTCTCTCTCTAAACCCCTAACCTCCAATATCTTTCTCTATATTTATCTAAACCCCCAAACCCCCCCCCTCTCTCTTTAAAATCCTAATCTCAAATCTCTCTCTCTCTCTCTCTATCTCTAAGCCCCTAACCCCCAATGTCTCTATCTCTCTCTCAACACCTAAATTGTAACACGTAATTCCCAATTTTTCTCTCTATCTTTCTCTCTCTAACTATCTTAACCCCTATCTATATCTTTCTCTCTCTATATCTTTAAGCCCACAGTCTTTCTATTTTTATCTGGTTATCTCGATCTCCCTCTCTCCCTCTCTCTCTGTCTCACTCTCTCAATCCCCAACCTCCAATCTCTCTCCCTCTCTCTCAACCCTTAAGCCCAAATCTCTCTCTCTCTCTCTCTCTCTCTCTCTCTCTAAACCGGTAACACTGATTTTCCATCTCTCTCTATCCATTTATATAAACCCCAAACCTTGAATTTTTCTCTCTCTCTCTCTCTAAACCCCTAACCAATAATCTCTCTCTCACTCTCTCTCTCTAAACCCCTAACCCCCAATCTCTCTCTCTCTCTCTCTAAACATCTAACCCCCAATCTCTCTCTCTCTCTATCTCTCTGTGCACCCCTAATCCCCAATCTCTCTCTCTATCTCTATAAATCCCTAATATCCAATATGTTTCTATATCTCTTTGTATAAACCCCTAACCCCAATCTCACTATCTCTCTCATTTTCTAACCCTATAACCTTCAATCTCTCTCTCTCTCTCTAAACCCTTAACGTTGAATTTCCCTCTCTCTCTCTCTCATTCTATAAATCCTTATCCACCCATCTCTCTCCCTCTCTCTCTCTGAAACCCTCACCTACAATCTCTCTCTCTCTCTCTCTCTCTCTCTCTCTCTCTCCCCGTTTAGCTATCTAAATCCCTAACCCAAAATCTCTCTCCCTCCATATATCTAAACCCTAACCCCCAATATCTCTCTATCTAAATGACTAACCTCCAACCTCTCTCTCTCTCAAACCCTAAATATGAATAGGTATCTCTCTTTAAATCCCTAACCCCCATGCTCTCTCTCTTTCTAAACCTATAACCTCCAATTTCTCACACACTCAATCTAAACAACTAACCTTCAATCTCTCTCCCTCAACCGATGTCCCCCAATCTATATCTCTCTCTAACTAAAACCCTAACCCACAATCTCTCTCTCTCTCTCTCTCTCTCTCTAAATTCCTAACCCCAATATCTCTTGATATCTCTTTCCCTAAACCCCTCACCCCCAATATCTATTTTTATCTCTCTCTCTCTGAATCGTTAACCTCTAATCACACTCTCTCTCTAAACCCCTAAACCCTAATCACACACTCTCTCTAAACCCCTAACCCCAATCTCTCTCTTTATATATATATATCTCTACCTCTAAATACCCTAATCTCCAACCTCTCTCTCTCTCTCTCCTTCTAAACAAATAACCCCCAATCTTTCTATCTCTCTTACTCTCTCTATAAACCCGTAGGCCCGAATCTCTTTCCCTCTAGACCCCTAACCACAAATCTCTCTCCCTCTCCCTCTCTCTATAATCCCCTAATCAATGATGTCTCTCTTACTTTCTCTCTCTCTCTGAATCACTAACCCCTAACCTCCAATATCTCTCTCTCTCTCTCTCTCTCTCTCTCTCTCTCTCTAAACTCCTAATCTCGAATCTCTCTCTCTATATCTAAGCCCCTAACCCCTAATCTCTCTCTCTCTCTCTCTTAACCCATAAATCCTAACCCCTAATCCCCAATTTCTCTCTGAATCCCTAACCCCTAACCTCCAATATCTCTCTCTCTCTCTAAAATACTAATCTCTCTCTCTCTCTCTCTCTCAAAATTTCTAATCTCGAATCTCTCTCTCTATCTCTAAGCCCCTAACCCCTAATCTCTCTCTCTCTCTCAACCCATAAATCCTAACCCCAAATCCCCAATTTCTCTCTCTATGTCTACCTATCTAACTACCTTACTCCCTATCTCTTTTTTCCCCCTCTCTATCTCTAAGCCCAAAAGCTCTCTCTTTTCTCTCTTTATCTCTCTCTCCCTCTTGGTATCAAGCCTTAATCCCAAATCACTCTCCATCTCTGCCCCCCCGCTCTCTCTCTCTAAACCCCAAACCTCAAATATCTCTATCTAAAACCCTAACCCCCAATTTCAATCATTCTCTATCTCTCTCTTTAAACTCCTAACCCATAATCTCTTTCTCTCACTCTCTAAACCCCAAACCCAAAGTCTCTCTCTCTCTCTCTCATTCTCTAAACAACTAACCTCCAATCTCTCTCTCTCTCTCTCTGTCCCTAAAAATCCCTAACCTTCAATATCTTTGTCTATCTCTTTGCCTAAACCCCTAACTCCAATCTCACTCTCTCCCCTTTTCGAAACCTATAACCTTCAATCTCTCTTTCTCTCTCTCTCTCTCTCTCTACATCCCTAACCCAAAATCTGTCTCCCTCTCCATATATCTAAACAGCTAATCCTTAATCTCTCTCTTTCTATCTCTCTCTCCAAAGCACTAACCTCCAATCTCTCTCTCTCGCTCTCTCTCTCTCTCTCTCTCTCTCTAAAACTTGAAACATGAATATGTATCTCTCTCTCGAAACCCCTAACCCCCATGATCTCTCTCTCTCTCTCTAAACCCATAACCACCAATATCTCACACTCTCTCTAAACACCTCACCCCCAATATCTCTATTTCTATCTCTCTCTCCAACTCTAAATACCCTAATATCCAACCTCTCTCTCTCTCTCTCTATCTCTCTCTCTAAACCCCTAAAATATAATCTCTATCTCTCTCCCTCTCTCTATCTCTCTCTCTCTCTCTCTAAATCCCTAACCCTCTCTCTCTCTTTCTCTCTCTCTTTAAACCCCTAACCCTTAACCTATCTCTCTCTCTTTCTAAATAACTAACCCCCAATATTTCTATCTCTCTCATTCTCTCTATATAAACCCCTAGCCCCCAATCTCACTCTCTCAACCCATAACCCCAAATATCTCTCCCTCTTCCTCTCTCTATAAACCCCTAACTAATGATGCCTCTCTTACTTTTTCTCTCTCTAAACCCTAACCTCCAATATCTTTCTCTATATTTATCTAAACCCCCAAACCCCCCCCCCCCTCTCTCTTTAAAATCCTAATCTCAAATCTCTCTCTCTCTCTATCTCTAAGCCCCTCTCAACCCCTAAATCCTAACACCTAATCCCCAATTTCTCTCTCTATATTTATCTCTCTAACTACCTTACCCCCTATCTATATCTTTATCACTCTATCTTTAAGCCCACAGTCTTTCTATTTTTATCTTGTTATCTCAATCTCCCTCTCTCCCTCTCTATCTATCTCACTCTCTCAATCCCCAACCTCCAATCTCTCTCTCTCTCTCAACCCTTAAGCCCAAATCTCTCTCTCTCTCTCTAAACCCCTAACACTGATTTTCCATCTCTCTCTATCCATTTATCTAAACCCCAAACCTTGAATTTCTCTCTCTCTCTCTCTCTCTCTCTCTAACCCCTAACCCCCAATCTCTCTCTCTCTCTCTAAACATCTAACCCCCAATCTCTCTCTCTCTCTCTATGTGCACCACTAATCCCTAATCTCTCTCTCTATCTCTATAAATACCTAACCTCCAATATATTTCTCTATCTCTTTGTATAAACCCCTAACTCCAATCTCACTATCTCTCTCATTTTCTAACCCTAGAACCTTCAATCTCTCTCTCTCTCTCTCTCTCTCTCTCTCCCTCTCTAAACCCTTAACGTTGAATTTCCCTTTCTCTCTCTCTCCTTCTATCTCTCTCATTCTATAAATCCTTAACCCCCCATCTCTCTCCCTCTCTCTCTCTGAAACCCTCACCTATAGTATTTATCTCTCTCTCTCTCTCTCTCTCACTCTCTCTCTCTCTATCTCCCCGTTTAGCTATCTAAATCCCTAACCCAAAATCTGTCTCCCTCTCCATATATCTAAACCCTAACCCCCAATATCTCTCTATCTAAACGACTAACCCCCAATCTCTCTCTCTCTCTCTCTCTCTCTCTAAAATTCTAACCCCCAATCTATCTATATCTCTCTCTAAACCCCTAATATCTCTCACTATCTCTCATTCTCTCTCACTCTCTGTAAACCCCTAACACCCAAAATCCTAACCCCCTTGCCCCTAAACCCCTAACCTCCAATCTCTCTCTCTCTCCTCCTAAACCCCAAACTCCCATACTCTCCCTATATTTATCTAACTATATATATCTCTAAACCATTAATCCCTAATCTATATCTCAAAACACCTAAACCCCAATCTATCTCTTTCTATCTCCCTCACTCTAAACCCCTAACCTCCACTCTTTCTCCCTCTAAACCCATAATCCCCAATATCTCTCTCTCTCTCTGAACCCTTAACCCCCACTATTGCTCTCTCTCTATTTATCTAAACCATTATCCACCAATCTCTCTCACAAAACCCCTAATCCTCTCTCTCTCTCTCTCTCTCTCTCTCTCTCTCTAGGCCTCTAACCCCAAATATGTCTATCTCTCTCTCTAAAACCCCTAACCCTAAATCTCTCTCTCACTCTCTCACTCTCTCTTTCTCTCTCACACGCACACTAAAACCTTAACCCCCAATCTCTCTCTCTCTCTCTAAATCCCTAACCCCTAATCTCTCTCTCTCTCTCTCTCTATGTATATATATATATATATCTATGTATATATATATATATATACATATATATATATATATGTGTGTGTGTGTATATATATATATATATATCTCAACCTATATATTTGAATCCCTAACTCATAGTTTCTCTCTCTCTCTCTCAACCCATAACCCCCTCTCTCTCTCTCAAACCCTATCCCTTAACCCCCAATATCTCTCTCCCTCTAAACCACTAACCCCCAATCTATCTCTTTCTCTCTCTCTCAAAATCCCTAATGTCCAATCTCTTTCTCTCCCTCTATCTCTCAAAACCCCTCACCCTGTAAACATCAATCTCTCTATTTCTATCTCTATCTCACTAAACCCTTAAATCCAATCTCTCTCTCTCTCTCTAAACACCTAATTCTTGATCTCTCTTTCTCTCTCTCTAAACAACTAACCTCCAATCCCTCTCTCTCCCTCTCAACTGCTAACACCAAATCTCTCTCCTCTCTCTCACTCCCAACTTCTAACCCCAAATCTATCTCCTCTCTTTCTCTCTCAACCGCTAACCCTAAATCTCTCTCCAATATATCTCTTAACAACTAAACCCAAATCTCTCTCCTTCTCTCTTGTTTTGTTTCTCTCTCTCTCTATTTGTCTAAATCTCAAACCACCAAACTCTCTCTCTCTCTCTCTCTCTAAAACCCTAACCCCAAATCTCTCCCTCTCTCTCTTTATAAACCCATAACACTTGATCTCTCTCTCTCTCTCTAAACCCCATTCTATCCCTCATTCTCTCTATCTATTTACATAAAACCTTAACCCCCATTCTCTCTCTAACTATCTATCTATATAAACCCCTAACCCCTAATATCCCTCTATAAAATCCTAATACCCAATCTCTTTCCGTCTCTCTCTCTACCTCTCTCTCTCCCTATATATCTATCTATCTATTTCTCCAAACCTCTCTCTCTCTCTCTCTCTCTCTCTAACCCCTAACCCCAAATCTGTCTCTCTCTATCTAAACCCCTAATTTACGTATATATATATATATAAACCCCTAATCACCAATCTCTCTCTCTCTCTCTCTCTCTCTCTCTCTCTCTCAATGCCTAGCCCCCAATCTCTTTGTTTCGCTCTCTATCTCTAAGCCCCCAATCCTTCATTTTCTCTCCCTTTCTCTCTCTCTCTCTCTCTCCCTCTCTCCCCCCTCTCTCTGGACACCTAACCCCCAATCTCTCCCTCTCTCTCTAAATCCCTAACCTCCAATCTCTCTCTCTCTCTCTAACTCCCTAACCTCCAATCTCTCTCTCTCTCTCTCTCTAACTCCCTAACCTCCAATCTCTCTCTCTCTCTCTCTAACTCCCTAATCTCCAATCTCTCTCTCTAAACCTCCAACCCCAAATCTCTCTCCCTATCTCTCTATCACTCTCTTTCTCTATCCATCTCTCTCTCCCTCTCTCTAAACCCATAACCTTAAATTTCCCCCTCTCCCTCTCTCTCTATATCTATCTGAACCCCAAACCCACTCTCTCTGAACTCCTGACCCCAAATATCTCTCTCTCTCTATTCATGTTTCTCTCTCTCTATTCATGTCTCCCTCTCTTGGTCAATCTTTCTCTCCCTCATTATATATCTAATGTTTGAACCCCCAGTTTCCCTCTCTCTCTATCTAAGTTGTGACAACTAACTCTTAACCCTTAACACCCAATCTCTCTATATATCTAAACCCCTAACCCCCAATCTCTCTATATATCTAAACACCTAACTCCTAACCCCTAACCCCAAATCTCTCTCTCAACCCCTAACCCACAATATCTCTCTTTTTATCTTTCTCTCACTAACCCCTAACTCCCAATCTATCTATATCTCTCTAAACCCCTAACCCCCAATCTATTTCTCTCTAAATCCCTCAACCCAAATCTCTCGCTCTCTCTCTCTCTCTCAACCCTTAATTCTGAATCTCTCTCTATAAGCCCCTAACCTCCAATATCTCTCTCTCTCTCTCTCTCTCCAAACCCCTAACCTCAATCTCTATTTCTATCAATATAAACCCCTTAACTCTCTCTCTCTAATCGAAATCCCTAACGCACAATCTCTCTCTCTCTCTCTCTCTACCCTTAACCCCTAGTCTCTCTCTAAACCCCCAACCCCAACCTCTCTCTCTCTCTCTCTCTCTCTCTCTCTCTCTCTATACCCCTAACCCCCAATCTCTCCCTGTATATATATTTCTATCTATCTAAACCCCCCACCTCTCTCTCTAATCCCCTAATCCCTAACATACAATCTCCCTCTTTCTATATATTTATAAACCTTTAACTCCTAACCACTAACCCAAATCTCTCTCTTTCTCTCTCTCTCTCTCTCTCTCTCTCTCTCTCTCTCTGAATGCCTAACCCCAACCTATCTTGTTCTCTCTCTCTCTCTCTCTCTAAATCCTTAACGCCCAACCACAATGTCTCTCTAAACCCCTAATCCCCAATCTTTCTCTTTCTATCTCTCTCTCTTTCTATATATTTCTAAACCCTAATGCCCTCTCCCACTCTCTCTGTAAATTCCTAACACCAATATCTCTCTTTAAACTTCTAACCCCCAATCACACAATCTCTAAACCACTAACCCACAATCTCTCTCTTTTTATCTCTCTCTCTCTCTCTAAACTGCTAAATCAAAATCTCTTTCTCTCTCTCTCTCTCTATATATATATATATCCCTAACCCTCTCTCTCTCTCTCTCTAAACCCCTAACCCTTAATATCTCTCTCTCTTTATAAACAACTAACTTCCAATATTTCTATCTCTCTCACTCTCTCTATTTAAACCCATGGCCCTTAATATCACTCTCTAGCTAAACCCCTAACCCCAAATATCTCTCCCTCTCCCTCTCTCTATAAACCCCTAACCAATGATGTCCCTCTTACTTTTTCTCTCTCTAAACCCCTAACCTCTAATATCTTTCTCTATATTTATCTAAAGCCCCAAGACCCCCCCCCTCTCTCTTTAAAATCCTAATCTCAAATCTCTCTCTCTCTCTCTCTCTCTCTCTCTCTCTCTAAACCCCTAACCCCCAATCTCTCTATCTCTCTCTCTATCTCTATCTCTCTAACTACCTTACCCCCTATCTATATATTTCTCTCTCTCTCTATCCTTAAGCCCATAGTCTCTTTATTTTTATCTTGTTATCTCAATCCCCCTCTCTCCCCCTCTCTCTGTCTGACTCTCTCAATCCCTCACCTCCAATCTCTCTCTCTCTTAACCCTTAAGCCCAAATCTCTCTCTCTCTCTCTCTCTCTCTCTAAACCCCTAAAACTGATTTTCCATTTCTCTCTATCCATTTATCTAAATCCCAAACATTGAATCTCTCTATCTAAAACTCTAACCTCAAATTTCTCTCTCTCTCTCTCTAAACCCATTACCAATAATCTCTCTCTCACTCTCACTCTCTAAACCTCAAACCCACAATCTCTCTCTCTCTCTCTCTCTCTGAACCCCTAACCCCCAATCTCTCTCTCTCTCTCTCTCTAAACATCTAACCCCAAATCTCTCTCTTTCTCTCTCTCTCTCTCTAAACATCTAACCCCCAATCTCTCTCTCTCTCTCTCTCTCTATGTTTGTGCACCCCTAATCCCCAATCTCTCTCTCTATCTCTATAAATCCCTAACCTCGAAAATGTTTCTCTATCTCTTTGTATAAACCCCTAACCCCAATCTCACTATCTCTGTCATTTTCTAATGCTGTAACCTTCAATATCTCTCTCTCTCTCTCTCTCTCTCTCTCTCTCTCCACCCCCAATCTCTCTCTCTCTCTAAACCCTTAACATTGAATTTCCCTTTCTCTCTCTCTCCTTCTATCTCTCTCATTCTATAAATCCTTAACCCCCCATCTCTTTCCCTCCCTCTATCTGAAACCCTCACCTCCAATCTCTCTCTCTCTCTCTCTCTCTCTCTCTCTCCCCATCCAATTATCTAAATACCTAACCCAAAATCTCTCTCCGTGTCCATATATCTAAACCCCTAACCCCCAATATCTCTCTCTCTAAACCACTAACCTCCAACCTCTCTCTCTCTCTCAAACCCTAAATATGAATAGGTATCTCTCTTTAAATCCCTAACCCCCATGCTCTCTCTCTTTCTAAACCCATAACCTCCAATTTCTCACACACTCACTCTAAACACTTAACCTTCAATCTCTCTCCCTCAACCCCTATCCCCCCATCTCTATCTCTCTCTATCTAAAACCCTAACCCACAATCTCTCTCTCTCTCTCTAAATTCCTAACCCCAATATCTCTTGATATCTCTTTCTCTAAACCCCTCACCCACAATATCTATCTTTATCTCTCTCTCTGAACCGTTAACCCCCAGTCACACTCTCTCTCTAAATCCCTAACCCCTAATTACACACTCTCTATAAACCCCTAACCCCAATCTCTCTCTTTATATATATCTCTCTCCCTCTAAATACCCTAATCTCCAACCTCTCTCTCTCTCTCTAAATAAATAAACCCCAATCTTTCTATCTCTCTTACCCTCTCTATAAACCTGTAGGCCCCAATCTCTTTCCCTCTAAACCCTTAACCCCGAATCTCTCTCCCTCTCCCTCTCTCTATAAGCCCCTAATCAATGATGTCTCTCTTACTTTCTCTCTCTCTCTAAATCCCTAACCCCTAACCTCCAATATCTCTCTCTCTCTCTAAAATACTAATCTCTCTCTCTCTCTCTCTAAATTCCTAATCTCGAATCTCTCTCTCTATCTCTAAGCCCCTAACCCCTACTCTATCTCTCTCTCTCTCAACCCATAAATCCTAACCCCTAATCCCCAATTTCTCTCTCTATGTCTACCTATCTAACTACCTTACTCCCTATCTCTTTTTTCCCTCTCTTTATCTCTAAGCCCAAAATCTCTCTCTTTTATCTCTTTATCTCTCTCTCCCTCTCGGTCTCAACCCTTAATCCCAAATCACTCTCCATCTATGCCCCCCCCTCTCTCTCTCTCTAAACCCCAAACCTCAAATATCTCTATCTAAAACCCTAACCCCTATTTTCAATCATTCTCTATCTCTCTCTTTAAACTCCTAACCCATAATCTCTTTCTCTCACTCTCTAAACCCTAAACCCAAAGTCTCTCTCTCTCTCTCTCTATCTAAACAACTAACCTCCAATCTCTCTCTCTCTCTCTCTCTCTCTCTCTCTCTCTCTCTCTCTCTCCCTGTCTCCCTCTGCACCCCTAATCCCCAAACTCTCTCTCTCTCTGTCCCTAAAAATCCCTAACCTTCAATATCTTTGTCTATCTCTTTGCCTAAACCCCTAACCCCAATCTCACTCTCTCTCCCCTTTTTGAAACCTATAACCCCCAATCTCTCTCTCTCTCTCTCTCTCTCTCTCTCTAAATCCCTAACCCAAAATCTCTCTCCCTCTCCAT
This sequence comes from Larix kaempferi, assembly GCA_027924585.1. Lineage (NCBI taxonomy): Eukaryota > Viridiplantae > Streptophyta > Pinopsida > Pinales > Pinaceae > Larix > Larix kaempferi. The sequence goes on along the minus strand of BSBM01000913.1, from coordinate 3,828,726 downwards.
ATATCTAAACCTCTAACCATTAATCTCTCTCTTTCTATCTCTCTCTCCAAAGCACTAACCTCCAATCTCTCTCTCTTTCTCTCTCCCTCTCTCTCTCTCTATCTCTCTCTAAAACCTGAAACATGAATATGTATCTCTCTCTCGAAGCCCCTAACCCCTATGATCTCTCTCTCTCTCTCTCTCTCTCTCTCTCTCTCTAAACCCATAACCTCCAATATCTCACACTCTCTCTAAACCCCTCACCCCCAATATCTATGTTTCTATCTATCTCTCCACCTCTAAATACCCTAATATCCAACATCTCTCTCTCTCTCTCTCTAAACCCCTAAAATAAAATCTCTATCTGTCTCCCTCTCTCACTCTCTCTCTCTCTCTCTAAATCCCTAACCCTCTCTCTCTCTTTCCCTCTCTCTTTAAACCCCTAACCCTTAACCTATCTCTCTCTCTTTCTAAATAACTAACCCCCAATATTTCTATCTCTCTCATTCTCTCTATAAAACCCCTAGCCCCCAATCTCACTCTCTCAACCGCTAACCCCAAATATCTCTCCCTCTTCCTCTCTCTATAAACCCCTAACTAATGATGCTTCTCTTACTTTTTCTCTCTCTAAACCCCTAACCTCCAATATCTTTCTCCATATTTATCTAAACCCCCAAACCCCCCCCCCTCTCTCTTTAAAATCCTAATCTCAAATCTCTCTCTCTCTCTATCTCTAAGCCCCTAACCCCCAATGTCTCTATCTCTCTCTCAACCCCTAAATTGTAACACCTAATTCCCAATTTTTCTCTCTATCTTTCTCTCTCTAACTCTCTTAACCCCTATCTATATCTTTCTCTCTCTGTATCTTTAAGCCCACAGTCTTTCTATTTTTATCTGGTTATATCGATCTCCCTCTCTCCCTCTCTCTCTGTCTCACTCTCTCAATCCCCAACCTCCAATCTCTCTCCCTCTCTCTCAACCCTTAAGCCCAAATCTCTCTCTCTCTCTCTCTCTCTCTCTCTCTCTCTCTAAACCGCTAACACTGATTTTCCATCTCTCTCTATCCATTTATCTAAACCCCAAACCTTGAATTTTTCTCTCTCTCTCTCTCTAAACCCCTAACCAATAATCTCTCTCTCACTCTCTCTCTCTAAACCCCTAACCCCCAATCTCTCTCTCTCTCTCTCTCTAAACATCTAACCCCCAATCTCTCTCTCTCTCTATCTCTCTGTGCACCCCTAATCCCCAATCTCTCTCTCTATCTCTATAAATCCCTAATATCCAATATGTTCCTCTATCTCTTTGTATAAACCCCTAACCCCAATCTCACTATCTCTCTCATTTTCTAACCCTATAACCTTCAATCTCTCTCTCTCTCTCTAAACCCTTAACGTTGAATTTCCCTCTCTCTCTCTCTCCTTCTATCTCTCTCATTCTATAAATCCTTATCCCCCCATCTCTCTCCCTCTCTCTCTCTGAAACCCTCACCTACAATCTCTCTCTCTCTCTCTCTCTCTCTCTCTCTCTCTCCCCGTTTAGCTATCTAAATCCCTAACCCAAAATCTCTCTCCCTCTCCATATATCTAAACCCTAACCCCCAATATCTCTCTATCTAAATGACTAACCTCCAACCTTTCTCTCTCTCAAACCCTAAATATGAATAGGTATCTCTCTTTAAATCCCTAACCCCCATGCTCTCTCTCTTTCTAAACCTATAACCTCCAATTTCTCACACACTCAATCTAAACAACTAACCTTCAATCTCTCTCCCTCAACCGATGTCCCCCAATTTATATCTCTCTTTAACTAAAACCCTAACCCACAATCTCTCTCTCTCTCTCTCTCTCTCTCTCTAAATTCCTAACCCCAATATCTCTTGATATCTCTTTCCCTAAACCCCTCACCCCCAATATCTATCTTTATCTCTCTCTCTCTGAATCATTAACCTCTAATCACACTCTGTCTCTAAACCCCTAAACCCTAATCACACACTCTCTCTAAACCCCTAACCCCAATCTCTCTCTTTATATATATATATATATCTACCTCTAAATACCCTAATCTCCAACCTCTCTCTCTCTCTCTCCTTCTAAACAAATAACCCCCAATCTTTCTATCTCTCTTACTCTCTCTATAAACCCGTAGGCCCCAATCGCTTTCCCTCTAGACCCCTAACCACAAATCTCTCTCCCTCTCCCTCTCTCTATAATCCCCTAATCAATGATGTCTCTCTTACTTTCTCTCTCTCTCTGAATCACTAACCCCTAACCTCCAATATCTCTCTCTCTCTCTCTAAAATACTAATCTCTCTCCCTCTCTCTCTAAACTCCTAATCTCGAATCTCTCTCTATATATCTAAGCCCCTAACCCCTAATCTCTCTCTCTCTCTCTCTCTCTTAACCCATAAATCCTAACCCCTAATCCCCAATTTCTCTCTGAATCCCCAACCCCTAACCTCCAATATCTCTCTCTCTCTCTAAAATACTAATCTCTCTCTCTCTCTCTCTCTCAAAATTTCTAATCTCGAATCTCTCTCTCTCTATCTCTAAGCCCCTAACCCCTAATCTCTCTCTCTCTCTCTCAACCCATAAATCCTAACCCCAAATCCCCAATTTCTCTCTCTATGTCTACCTATCTAACTACCTTACTCCCTATCTCTTTTTTCCCCCTCTCTATCTCTAAGTTCAAAAGCTCTCTCTTTTCTCTCTTTATCTCTCTCTCCCTCTTGGTCTCAAGCCTTAATCCCAAATCACTCTCCATCTCTGCCCCCCCCCGCTCTCTCTCTCTAAACCCCAAACCTCAAATATCTCTATCTAAAACCCTAACCCCCAATTTCAATCATTCTCTATCTCTCTCTTTAAACTCCTAACCCATAATCTCTTTCTCTCACTCTCTAAACCCCAAACCCAAAGTCAGTCTCTCTCTCTCTCTCTCTCTCTCTCTCTCTCTCAACAGCTAACCTCCAATCTCTCTCTCTCTCTCTCTCTCTCTCTCTCTCTCTCTGCACCCCTAATCCCCAAACTCTCTCTCTCTGTCCCTAAAAATCCCTAACCTTCAATATCTTTGTCTATCTCTTTGCCTAAACCCCTAACTCCAATCTCACTCTCTCCCCTTTTCGAAACCTATAACCTTCAATCTCTCTTTCTCTCTCTCTCTCTCTCTCTCTACATCCCTAACCCAAAATCTGTCTCCCTCTCCATATATCTAAACAGCTAATCCTTAATCTCTCTCTTTCTATCTCTCTCTCCAAAGCACTAACCTCCAATCTCTCTCTCTTTCTCTCTCTCTCTCTCTCTCTCTCTCTAAAACTTGAAACACGAATATGTATCTCTCTCTCGAAACCCCTAACCCCCATGATCTCTCTCTCTCTCTCTAAACCCATAACCACCAATATCTCACACTCTCTCTAAACACCTCACCCCCAATATCTCTATTTATATCTCTCTCTCCAACTCTAAATACCCTAATATCCAACCTCTCTCTCTCTCTCTCTATCTCTCTCTCTAAACCCCTAAAATATAATCTCTATCTCTCTCCCTCTCTCTATCTCTCTCTCTCTCTAAATCCCTAACCCTCTCTCTCTCTTTCTCTCTCTCTTTAAACCCCTAACCCTTAACCTATCTCTCTCTCTTTCTAAATAACTAACCCCCAATATTTCTATCTCTCTCATTCTCTCTATATAAACCCCTAGCCCCCAATCTCACTCCTCTCAACCCCTAACCCCCAAATATCTCTCCCTCTTCCTCTCTCTATAAACCCCTAACTAATGATGCCTCTCTTACTTTTTCTCTCTCTAAACCCCTAACCTCCAATATCTTTCTCTATATTTATCTAAACCCCCCCCCCTCTCTCTTTAAAATCCTAATCTAAAATCTCTCTCTCTCTCTATCTCTAAGCCCCTCTCAACCCCTAAATCCTAACACCTAATCCCCAATTTCTCTCTCTATCTTTATCTCTCTAACTACCTTACCCCCTATCTATATCTTTATCTCTCTATCTTTAAGCCCACAGTCTTTCTATTTTTATCTTGTTATCTCGATCTCCCTCTCTCCCTCTCTATCTATCTCACTCTCTCAATCCCCAACCTCCAATCTCTCTCTCTCTCTCAACCCTTAAGCCCAAATCTCTCTCTCTCTCTCTCTCTCTCTCTCTCTCTCTCTCTCTAAACCCCTAACACTGATTTTCCATCTCTCTCTATCCATTTATCTAAACCCCAAACCTTGAATTTCTCTCTCTCTCTCTCTCTCTCTCTCTAACCCCTAACCCCCAATCTCTCTCTCTCTCTCTAAACATCTAACCCCCAATCTCTCTCTCTCTCTATGTGCACCACTAATCCCCAATCTCTCTCTCTATCTCTATAAATACCTAACCTCCAATATATTTCTCTATCTCTTTGTATAAACCCCTAACCCCAATCTCACTATCTCTCTCATTTTCTAACCCTATAACCTTCAATCTCTCTCTCTCTCTCTCTCTCTCTCTTTCTCTCCACCCCCAATCTCTCTCTCCCTCTCTAAACCCTTAACATTGAATTTCCCTTTCTCTCTCTCTCCTTCTATCTCTCTCATTCTATAAATCCTTAACCCCCCATCTCTCTCCCTCTCTCTCTCTGAAACCCTCACCTATAGTATTTATCTCTCTCTCTCTCTCTCACTCTCTCACTCTCTCTCTCTCTATCTCCCCGTTTAGCTATCTAAATCCCTAACCCAAAATCTGTCTCCCTCTCCATATATCTAAACCCTAACCCCCAATATCTCTCTATCTAAACGACTAACCCCCAATATCTCTCTCTCTCTCTCTCTAAAATTCTAACCCCCAATCTATCTATATCTCTCTCTAAACCCCTAATATCTCTCACTATCTCTCATTCTCTCTCACTCTCTGTAAACCCCTAACACCCAAAATCCTAACCCTCTTGCCCCTAAACCCCTAACCTCCAATCTCTCTCTCTCTCTCCTCCTAAACCCCAAACTCCCATACTCTCCCTATATTTATCTAACTATATATATCTCTAAACCATTAATCCCTAATCTATATCTCAAAACACCTAAGCCCCAATCTATCTCTTTCTATCTCCCTCACTCTAAACCCCTAACCTCCACTCTTTCTCCCTCTAAACCCATAATCCCCAATATCTCTCTCTCTCTCTGAACCCTTAACCCCTACTATTTCTCTCTCTCTATTTATCTAAACCATTATCCACCAATCTCTCTCACAAAACCCCTAATCCTCAATCTCTCTCTCTCTCTCTCTCTCTCTCTCTCTCTCTCTCTCTCTCTAGGCCTCTAACCCCAAATATGTCTATCTCTCTCTCTAAACCCCTAACCCTAAATCTCTCTCTCACTCTCTCACTCTCTCTTTCTCTCTCACACGCACACTAAAACCTTAACCCCCAATCTCTCTCTCTCTCTCTCTAAATCCCTAACCCCTAATCTCTCTCTCTCTCTCTCTCTCTCTCTCTATATGTATATATATATATATATATCTATGTATATATATATATACATATATATATATATATGTGTGTGTATATATATATATATATCTCAACCTATATATTTGAATCCCTAACTCATAGTTTCTCTCTCTCTCTCTCAACCCATAACCCCCCCTCTCTCTCTCAAACCCTATCCCTTAACCCCCAATATCTCTCTCCCTCTAAACCACTAACCCCCAATCTCTCTCTTTCTCTCTCTCTCAAAATCCCTAATGTCCAATCTCTTTCTCTCCCTCTATCTCTCAAAACCCCTCACCCTGTAAACATCAATCTCTCTATTTCTATCTCTATCTCACTAAACCCTTAACTCCAATCTCTCTCTCTCTCTCTAAACACCTAATTCTTGATCTCTCTTTCTCTCTCTCTAAACAACTAACCTCCAATCCCTCTCTCTCCCTCTCAACTGCTAACACCAAATCTCTCTCCTCTCTCTCACTCCCAACTTCTAACCCCAAATCTATCTCCTCTCTTTCTCTCTCAACCGCTAACCCTAAATCTCTCTCCAATATATCTCTTAACAACTAAACCCAAATCTCTCTCCTTCTCTCTTGTTTTGTTTCTCTCTCTCTCTATTTGTTTAAATCTCAAACCACAGAACTCTCTCTCTCTATCTCTCTAAAACCCTAACCCCAAATCTCTCCCTCTCTCTCTTTATAAACCCATAACACTTGATCTCTCTGTCTCTCTCTAAACCCCATTCTATCCCTCATTCTCTCTATCTATTTACATAAAACCTTAACCCCCATTCTCTCTCTAACTATCTATCTATATAAACCCCTAACCCCTAATATCCCTCTATAAAATCCTAAAATCCTAATACCCAATCTCTTTCCATCTCTCTCTCTACCTCTCTCTCTCCCTATATATCTATCTATCTATTTCTCCAAACCTCTCTCTCTCTCTAACCCCTAACCCCAAATCCGTCTCTCTCTATCTAAACCCCTAATTGGCGTATATATATATATAAACCCCTAATCACCAATCTCTCTCTCTCTCTCTCTCTCAATGCCTAGCCCCCAATCTCTTTGTTTCGCTCTCTATCTCTAAGCCCCCAATCCTTCATTTTCTCTCCCTTTCTCTCTCTCTCTCTCTCTCCCTCTCCCCCCCCTCTCTCTGGACACCTAACCCCCAATCTCTCCCTCTCTCTCTAAATCCCTAACCTCCAATCTCTCTCTCTCTCTCTCTCTAACTCCCTAACCTCCAATCTCTCTCTCTCTCTCTCTCTAACTCCCTAACCTCCAATCTCTCTCTCTCTCTCTCTAACTCCCTAATCTCCAATCTCTCTCTCTAAACCTCCAACCCCAAATCTCTCTCCCTATCTCTCTATCCCTCTCTCACTCTCTTTCTCTATCCATCTCTCTCTCCCTCTCTCTAAACCCATAACCTTAAATTTCCCCCTCTCCCTCTCTCTCTATATCTATCTGAACCCCAAACCCACTCTCTCTAAACTCCTGACCCCAAATATCTCTCTCTCTCTATTCATGTTTCTCTCTCTCTATTCATGTCTCCCTCTCTTGGTCAATCTTTCTCTCCCTCATTATATATCTAATGTTTGAACCCCCAGTTTCCCTCTCTCTCTATCTAAGTTGTGACAACTAACTCTTAACCCTTAACACCCAATCTCTCTATATATCTAAACCCCTAACCCCCAATCTCTCTATATATCTAAACACCTAACTCCTAACCCCTAACCCCAAATCTCTCTCTCAACCCCTAACCCACAATATCTCTCTTTTTATCTTTCTCTCACTAACCCCTAACTCCCAATCTATCTATATCTCTCTAAACCCCTAACCCCCAATCTATTTCTCTCTAAATACCTCAACCCAAATCTCTCTCTCCTCTCTCTCTCTCTCTCAACCCTTAATTCTGAATCTCTCTCTATAAGCCCCTAACCTCCAATATCTCTCTCTCTCTCTCTCTCTCCAAACCCCTAACCTCAATCTCTATTTCTATCAATATAAACCCCTTAACTCTCTCTCTCTAATAGAAATCCCTAACGCACAATCTCTCTCTCTCTCTCTCTCTACCCTTAACCCCTAGTCTCTCTCTAAACCCCCAACCCCAACCTCTCTCTCTCTCTCTCTCTCTCTCTCTATACCCCTAACCCCCAATCTCTCCCTGTATATATATTTCTATCTATCTAACCCCCCACCTCTCTCTCTAATCCCCTAATCCCTAACATACAATCTCCCTCTTTCTATATATTTATAAACCTTTAACTACTAACCACTAACCCAAATCTCTCTCTTTCTCTCTCTCTCTCTCTCTCTCTCTCTGAATGCCTAACCCCAACCTCTCTTGTTCTCTCTCTCTCTCTCTCTAAATCCTTAACGCCCAACCACAATGTCTCTCTAAACCCCTAATCCCCAATCTTTCTCTTTCTATCTCTCTCTCTTTCTATATATTTCTAAACCCTAACGCCCTCTCCCACTCTCTCTGTAAATTCCTAACACCAATATCTCTCTTTAAACTTCTAACCCCCAATCACACAATCTCTAAACCAGTAACCCACAATCTCTCTCTTTTTATCTCTCTCTCTCTCTCTAAACTGCTAAATCAAAATCTCTTTCTCTCTCTCTATATATATATATATCCCTAACCCTCTCTCTCTCTCTCTCTAAACCCCTAACCCTTAATATCTCTCTCTTTCTAAACAACTAACTTCCAATATTTCTATCTCTCTCACTCTCTCTATTTAAACCCATGGCGCCTAATCTCACTCTCTAGCTAAACCCCTAACCCCAAATATCTCTCCCTCTCCCTCTCTCTATAAACCCCTAACCAATGATGTCTCTCTTACTTTCTCTCTCTCTCTAAACCCCTAACCCCTAACCTCCAATATCTCTCTCTCTATTTATCTAAACCCCTAAGCCCCCCACCTCTCTCTCTCTAAACTCATAATCTTGAATCTCTCTTTCTATCTCTAAGCCCCTAACCCCAAATCTATCTCTCTCTCTCAACCCCTAAATCCTAACCACTAATCCCCAATTTATCTCTCTATCTCTACCTCTCTAACTCCCTTACCCCCTACTCTGTCTTTCCCTCTCTCTATCTCTAAGCCCGCAATCTCTCTCTTTTTCTCTCTTTATCTCTCTCTCTCTCTCTCACTCAACCCCTAACCACCAATCTATCTCACTCTCTAAATCCCTAACCTCTCTCTCTCTCTCTCTCTCTCTCTCTCTCTCAACTCTTAATCCCAAATCACTCTCCATCACTCCCCCCTCTCTCTCTCTAAACCCCAAACCTCGAATCTCTCTATCTAAAACCCTAACCCCCAATTTCACTCATTCTCTCTCTCTCTTTCTCTCTCTCTCTCTCTCTCTTTAAACTCCTAACCCATAATCTCTCTCTCTCACTCTATAAACCCCAAACCCAAAATATCTCTCTCTCTCTCTCTCTCTCTAAACTCATAACCCCCAATATCTCTCTCTCTCTAAAAATATAACCTCCAATCTATCTCTCTCTCTCTCTCTCTAAATCACTAACCTACAATATCTCTCTCTATCTCTTTGTATAATCCCCTAACCCAAATCTCACTCTCTCTCTTCATTTATAAACCTATAACCCCTAATATCTCTCTCTCTCTCTCTACAACTCTAACCTAAAATCTCTCTCCCTCCATATATCTAAACCCTAACTCCCAATATCTCTCTTTTTATCTCTCTCTCTCATATCATTACAAAATGCCTCTTGGGATGCCACCTAGCTTTTTACACATGGCCCTTCTTGGGATGCTACCTTGCTTTTCCTCAATAATAAACAAATCGTGGCCCTTCTCTTAAAACAGAAAATTTCTCAAAAAGGAAAAAGACAGTTGTCCAGTGATTCTATGCTTTAAACATAGGGAGACCAAAATAAAAAAAAGGAACAACGCCTTAAGACCAGCATGTTCACCCTTGGGAAGGCGCTCCTGCTGGGAGAGAGGCGCTTGAACTGGATGCTATTGTTGTTGCTGCTTTCTTTTCCTCTTCTGCTATGTAACTGAACCAGATACCAGTGTCTCTGATAACCACATTTGCTGGGGAAGGGAGCAAAATCTTCTTGGAAGTCACATGTTTACCAAGTTTTGTTTCAACACCCTGAACTTTTGTAACTGCTACTTGGTGGATTTCTTTAAGCAAATGACTGTATATTGATGACGGCCCAATGTAGTGATGGAGATCATCAGTGGCTAGGGAATCAATCTTCTTTACATATTCTATTTGAATGCCTAGCTCTTCCTTCAAGTCTGATAAACATTGCTCTTTGCTTGGGAACTCATCGAGAGACTGAGAAAAACTCATCTTGCACTTATCATGCACTTCATGGATTTTTTGATAAAGGCTGTTACTTTTATCCATTGTTCCTTGGATCTTAGCCATTAGCTTAAGGCCACAGTTCCTGCAGAATTCAAAAAGGGCTATATCTTCTTTAAAATCATCTACAGACTTGAATGGGAGATGTTTGGGGAAATCAACCTTCCCTTCTCTCCATTCCATCCGGATTAGGATGTTTGCTTTAACCCGAGTATATTTTCCCTTAAGCTTATTGGCCTCTGCATTGACTTCTTTCAATATAACCATCATGGCTTTGAGCCTGCACACTTCCTCAGTGATCAGCTCTTGTGTAGCGTGCATTTGTCTCAGAATGTCACAAGACAGCTCATGAATGTTGATGTATATGTAACTTCGGAATGTATTTCACATATATGTATATTGTATTCCTATAGAGATGTTATTATTCCTCTATAAGGAAGTGTCGTCATTTATATTGTAAGTGTCATAACTTATACTTGATGGGTTATTAGACCACCTTGTTTGGGGGTCGGCCCTGTATAATTCATGTGGGTCAAAGGGTTATTAGACCACCTTATTGGGGGTCGGCCATGTGGGTCAAAGGGTTATTAGACCACCCTATTGGGGGTCGGCCCAGTCAACATTATGTTATGTGGCTAAGTTCGAGCCTACATGAGTTAGGTAAAAAGGCAAGTCAAGTCAAGTATAAATAGAGTGCGGGAGGCACTCTATTTGCTCACTCACTTCTCACACATGCACTCAAGGAGGAGTGGCGCACTTATGGAGGAGGAGGATCTGCTGCTAGGTTATGTCTATCTCTCATGGTTGGTTGTATCATTGCTCTATCTATCTCTGAGGAAGTTATTGGGGTTTTTCACCTTTATGGTATTCCCCAAGTAAATCTTTGTGTCTCTTGTGTGCTTGCATTATTGTCTCCATGATTGATATGCTGTAGATATGCTGTACATGTTGTTCTCTCAGTTAAGATCCTAGATCAGATTGAAGTAAATTCTGAAAATTTAACATGGTATCAGAGCTAGCCTGAAAGAAGGCATGATATGGCATGTATGACACTTGTTGCACTTACGATGCTAGGGCTTGATATAGCAAAAACCAGTCATCGTATCACTTTCACTATAAATACGTTTTGGCGAAGTTTTCGGATCTGAAATTGCTACAAGACGAAGCTAAGATCCACATGTACCTTGTATCCAAAGGACAACCTCTAATTCATTTTACTTTGTGATTTATGATCTGTACAATATAGGGTTTCTGCCTCTTCCAGATCTGAGTCAAACTCAGGTGACCTTGGGAAAAAGGTCATAACCTGGGCTAGGAAGCTCCAAATGAAATTTCATAAAAAGTGACAAGTAGTACAGAGACTGTACTCTCAGAAAACGTTTTTAGAGGCCGAAGTTAAACCAGTGACACGTGGCACGCCTTACAAGTTCGCTCTCCTGTATTATCCCATAAACAGGTCATGTTGCGACACTTGGCATAACTCTCTCCTAGAGAGTCCAATTGAGGTCAGACCTATCAGGATGGAAAGATAACAGGCCGAGCTATCTCAGGAAATTTTTTTCAGTGGCCGACGTTCAAACAGTGACACGTGGCAAGCCGTACAAGTTCGCACTCCTGTATTATCCCAAAACAGGTCACGTTGCGACATTTGGAATAGCTCTCTCTTAGAGAATCCAATTGAGGTCAGACCTATCAGGATGGAAAGTTAACAGGTCAGGCTATCTCAGGAAACTTTTTTCAGACCCTGTGGATCAAAAGGTTCGTAGTTACACCAGAAACAATCAGGTACATATTTCTGTCAAAACATAATTATTTTTGAGTACCTTCATTCATGGCTTACGGAATTTAGGGCTTTGAAGAAAGTTGGAATTTTTGTAATCGGAGACCACGGCTGAATGCTACTCATCAAAATAAAAATTTAGAGACCAAGATCAAATTTTTTGGTTGGGAAGAAGGTCGGGTTTGATCAGACCCTAGTTCGGGACTTTGATCAGAAAAGTGGAAAATTAGGGCTTCTATAAAAATGGGAATTTTTTAAATCTGTGACCACTGCTGGAAGCTCCTCAAAAAAATAGAAGCTTAGAGCTTTGGTTCAAACCTTTTGATTGGGCAAAAGAGTGGGCTTCATCAAACCCCAGTTTAGGGTCACGTCCAGTGAATCCAAAAGTTTCAAAGGAAAAATTGAGGAGTGAAACTTTGCAGTTTTCAAATTCTAAATATACTAGCTTGATCAGCTCATCAAGGCGCATATTTCTATCCCTTCGGAAGTTTGAAATTCAAAGTTTGAATTTTTGGGGTTTCTATGACAAACCCATATCCAGCTCCAGGTCCAGCTTTTGCAAATCAAGTGGATTGGGTTAATCCTAGAAGAAAATGGATTGGTCACCTGCGTAAGTGAAGGAGTTCCTGTTTCAGAGGGAGATGAGGCTAAGGCTTTACATAAGGAGATTACAAGCGATCTCGACAGGTATGACTCATCGAGGTATGTTTTGAGATTTGTTCATGATTAAGTTTATGGTATGTTTGTCTTCATGTTATTACGGTTAGTACAATCTTGATTTTAGATTTGTCGTATCACCTTAACAAAATTATGAATGCATGATAGAAGATATTCATTGGTTAGGGTGTTGACACTTATGATTGTACTAATGCATTATGGTGTTGTATGAGGTTTCTGTTGTCTACTAACATGAAAGGGACACCAAGAAAGACAAATCATGTTCCAGTTCAAGAACATATGATCATGATGACATGAGGATAAAGACTCATCCATTGTCATGGATCTCATAGAAGATCCATTTACGAGGTATTTATAACTTGGTTTTATAATGGCTAACCTATGAGATATACAGGTTACTAGCACAAGTCATTGAAGACGAACAAGAAGACATCATGTGAGTATGTTAGACATAACTAACTAGCATGCTAATCCAGGTATGTTTTTCCTATATCAAGACAGAATCCTACCTTGGGTTAGGATCTTATACTATTGTTGATAATGATTATTCATGAAGTCATAGGTTTGAATAATCATGGTTGTATGCATATTATGTTTCTTACCATAATTGATGATATGACTAAACAGAAGAATCATGAAGGTATAGGTTCGAATAATCACAGGTTTTATGCATATTATATCTCTTATCTTGATTGATGATTCAACTAAAGAGTCACAGGTTTGAGTAATTATAGGTTTAGACATGTTATGCTTCTTATGATTTGACTAACCATGAGAATCCTACATAAACCTTGAATGATAATGCTTATTATTTATGTTTGAAATGATCATGACTATACATGCTTGAGATTATTGTGTTTTAATAGTATACTAATGAATGTATGATTTTATATTAGACCTAGAGGATAACACAATGATGATACTAACAAGCATGCATAGGGATCGAGAATGTATATAAGTTCAAGGACAGGTAATCCAGGGAGCAAAGATCAAGAGGGAGTACACTCCAGTGGTTTATGAAAGGATGCAGATATTCAGAGGGAGTTGACCATCTCTCTACATTCCACAACAGAAAGGTGTAGAAGAAGCTACTGCAGATTGGGACTCCAGCAGTTCCTGCAAGAAAGCAAAGACTCAGAGGGAGTCCACCCAACGAACAAACAAAGATAAGTATTTTAATTATCATTTCTTGCATATGTGTTTGTTTAAATAAAATTGTTCAATGATGTATATGCTCATGTTCCTAGACTTAGGATATGTATTGTGCATATTAGAATAGTTGCATTGATGAACAGTATACTACTAATATACATGGGTAAGTGGCCTATGGCACTGTACAACATTCCATTGCTACTTATCTAGAATGAAACCTCTTTGCTGACATGTTGGGAGTTGTGCACACTCTTAACAATGTTTTGGTAGAGATTGGAAGGCATTTAGAAAGATACGGGATATGGATTAATGTTGTATTGAAGCATTGGCTAAGATAATTGCATGACTGTATGACATATTTCTTTATGTGTAAGAATTTGTTCTGAAAATTATGAGATGTTTCTAATCATGCAATTTAACCTGTTTTGTAGGAAAGACTGTATATGTTCACCTACAAAAGGACTACAACATTTGTTCCAGCAACAAAGATATCTATTGAACATATTGAAGTTCCCAGGATCTGGGATGAAGAAATGGAATGCCATGATCCGTCGATCATGAAGAATGATGTTTGGGATGTAGTCCCAAGACCTGAAGGGAAGTTTGTTATGACTTCCATATGGAACTATCAGATCAAGCATGTTGCAGATGGCAGCATTGAGAAATATAAAAGTGATGAAATGGAAAATACACCAGATGGATGTCAAGACTGCTTTCCTGAATGGTGTAGTAGAAGAGGAAGTATATGTGGAACAACCACTCGGTTTTGAAATACATGACAGGGAATCATATGTATGCAGATTGAAGAAAGCCTTGTATGGCTTGAAGCAAGCTCCCAGAACCTGGTATGGTAGGATGGACAGTTTCCTATCTAGTTTGGGCGTTACCAAGAGTAAAGCAGATTCCAACCTTTTCTACAAGGTTGAGGAAGGCAATCCAGTGATACTACTTTTGTATGCGGATAACCTTTTTGTTACAGGTGAAGATAGATTGATTGCCGACACGCAGCGGAAGCTTTCTGCCAAGTTCGAGATGAAGAACTTGGGGATGATGCACTATTTGTTTTTGGCATGGAGGTGTGGAAGAGTGCAGATGGAATCTTCCTTGGACAATGGAAGTATGTAGTAGAGATACTGAATAGGTTCGGGATGATGGACTGCAAGGATATGGCCACACCTATGGCATCGAATCTGAAGCTTCTATGTGATGCTTCCTCTGAGCCGGTTGATGTCTCTTTGTATCGTCAGATGATTGGGTCCTTGATGTACCTGATGAACACGAGACCAGACATTTGCTTTGCTGTGAACACATTGAGCCAGTTCCTGACGGATCCGAGGAGTGTTCACCTAGTTGCTGTAAATCATGTTCTGAGGTACCTGAAGGGTACAGTGGATTATGGGCTCAAGTATGAAGCGAATCAAAAGTTTAACCTGCAGGGTTATGTTGATTCAGATTGGGCTAGCAGTGCTGCAGATAGGAAGAGCACATCTGGGTGCTGCTTCAGTATGGGATCAGGTGTGATCTCTTGGTTTAGCAGGAAGCAGTCCTGCGTAGCACTGAATACATCTGAGGCAGAGTATGTTGCATCATGTTCATCTAGTTGTGAGGCAGTATGGATACGGAAGCTACTGTCTGAGTTATTTGATCTCTCGTTGGATGATACTAGTATCTTCTGTGATAACCAGAATTGTGTGAAGCTGTCCGAGAACCCAGTGTTTCATGACAGGTTGAAACACATAGAGATCAAATATCACTATATCAGGGATATGGTGCAGAGAGGAGCCGTGAAGCTCCTGTATGTTGCGACGGACGAGCAGATTGCAGATGTGCTGATGAAGCCACTAGCCAGAGTGAAGTTCGAGTACTTCAGAGAGAGGCTTGGCGTTCTTCAAGGAAGAAGTGATAGACACATTTGCTGAAGCCATTCCAAGCATGTTGGAAGGGGGATCCTTCACATGGCTGTGGATGTAAGTGCTAGATGATGAGCATCAAGATGATGTTCTGGTTTATGCTTGGATATGATCAGTGGGATCATTATATGTATATATGTATGCATCACGTTGGATGCTGGATATGATCGGTTGGATCATGTGTATGTATTTTGTATATGCATCATGTTGGATGCTGGATATGATCAGTTGGATCATTTATGTATGTACGCATCATGTTGGATGCTGATGGATACATTGTGTGGATCATGTATCTTTGTATGATCAGGTAGATCATGTATGCTGATGGATACATTGTGTGGATCATGTATCTTTGTATGATCAGGTAGATCATGTATGCTGATGGATACATTGTGTGGATCATGTATCTTTGTATGATCAGGTAGATCATGTATGATTGATGGATACATTGTGTGGATCATGTATCTGTGTATGTATCAGGTGGATACTTGGTGTGCATCAGATGGATGCATTGTATGATCAGGATGATCGTGGATGACGAGCTTCTCCAGATGACATGCAGCAGGATGTTGCAGTGATGATGATCAGGATGATCATGTGTACATTAGGATGATGTTTGATGAGTATCATATGATACTTTGTGGCCGTGGATCAGGTTGTGCAGGTAAGAATGTAATTTGTGCCCTGGGATATTTGTAGATGGTCTTTCGAGGTTTTTCCTATGGCATGTAATTCGGTGCCCTGGGACATCTGGAAAATGCTCTTGCGAGGTTTTGCTTGGAAGGACATGTAATTTGTGCCCTGGGAGATCTGCAGATAGTCTTTCGAGGTTTTTCCTATGGCATGTAATTCGGTGCCCTGGGATATCTGGCAGCTCTTGCGAGGTTTTGTCCTATGGCATGTAATTTTCTCCTGGGAGATCTGGACAGGATGAAAAAGGCCTCAGATGCTTCAGCTAGGTTTTGCCATGAACACATGTAATTTGCTCCTAGGAGATGTGGACAGGATGAAAAAGGCCTCAGATGCTTCAGCTAAGTTTTATGGTGGACCACATGTAATGTGCTTCTGGGAGATCCGACAGGTAGAGCTGTGTGCTCGTAATAGCCTGGGATGCTTCAGCCAGGTTTTGTGGTGAGATCACATGTAATGTGCTCCTGGGAGATCTGACAGGTAGAGCCGCGTGCTCGTAACAGCCTGGGATGCTTCAGCCAGGTTTTGTGATGGGTCACATGTAATGTGCTCCTGGGAGATCCTACAGGTAGAGCTGTGTGCTCGTAATAGCTTGGGATGCTGCAGCCAGGTTTTGTGACGCACGTAATAAGTCCTGAGGATTCCATAGTATGGCCAGTGATGATGAAGACCTACAGGTGGTGGGCCTACATCCAGTATGAAAAAGGACTGGCTCTATAGAACTTCCTATGACGAGTAGATTCAGAGACTGATTGAGATAGCAGCAGCAGTGACGATGATGATGACTCGATGACGATTATCCAGTGACGATGATCTAGAGAAGATGACTTGTGCTAGAAGAACTGTGCTGAGAAATACCTTCCTAGTTAAGAGGGAGTGTTGATGTATATGTAACTTCGGAATGTATTTCACATATATGTATATTGTATTCCTATAGAGATGTTATTATTCCTTTATACGGAAGTGTCATCATTTATATTGTAAGTGTCATAACTTATACTTGATGGGTTATTAGACCACCTTGTTTGGGGGTCGGCGCTGTATAAGTCATGTGGGTCAAAGGGTTATTAGACCACCCTATTGGGGGTCGGCCCAGTCAGCATTATGTTATGTGGTTAAGTTCGAGCCTACATGAGTTAGGTAAAAAGGCAAGTCAAGTCAAGTATAAATAGAGTGCGGGAGGCACTCTATTTGCTCACTCACTTCTCACACATGCACTCAAGGAGGAGTGGCGCACTTATGGAGGAGGAGGATCTACTGCTAGGTTATGTCTATATCTCATGGTTGGTTGTATCATTGCTCTATCTATCTCTGAGGAAGTTATTGGGGTTTTTCACCTTTATGGTTTTCCCCAAGTAAATCTTTGTGTCTCTTGTGTGCTTGCATTATTGTCTCCATGATTGATATGCTGTAGATATGATGTACATGTTGTTCTCTCAGTTAAGATCCTAGATCAGATTGAAGTAAATTCTGAAAATTTAACAATTAAAGGGACACATATCTATTGCTCTACTCTCTGCCTGCTCTAATTGCTCAACCATTGCTTTCTTATCTGGTTGCAGATGAGAAACTCTAGCTTCAGAATCATTCTTTTCTGCTTCTAGAACCATCATCTGGACTACCAGGTGCTCCTTTTCTTCTTTTAAATGGCAATACTTATTTGACAATTCCTTGTGCTCAATAGACAGGCGATTATATTTATTCACTACAAGATCCCTGTAAGCCTGCTCATTAGCCACAGTATGTTGCAACACGTGAGCTCTCCTCTTTGTTGACTCAAATTCTCTAACCATATTGACCACATTGTCCTGTGTTGCTTTTGCTGCTGACACAGCGGCGGATGCCATGGCTATGGGAGCCTTATTTGTATTTTGCATCACCGTGGTCTCCCGCCGGGTAATAATATCTTCTTGGAAGAACCTCTTTATCCTCTCTTCCCATTTCAAGACTACCGCCTTCCTCTTCTTGTTATACACAAATTCATCCCATCGGGACACAGTATGATCTTCTGATGGGGTGTAAGGGATGATTGGGAGGTCTATTACATGTACTTCTGCTTCTATGGTTGGGGTCTGTACTACTTGAGATGTGTCTGTTTCCACATTTTGGGTGTCGGGAACACCTGCTTGAGATGTGTCTGTTTCCATATCTTGGGTGCTGGAGCCACCTTCTTGGGATATTCATCGGTCTTAAGTTCTTCCTCCGCCTTTTGTTCCTCTTCAGCTTTACGCCTTCTTTCTTCTTCTTCAGCTTGCTGCTGATTTTCACTTCCTTCCCTCTGCTCTCGATCTTCCACTTCCTTCTGCAACCTTGCATCTTCAACTTCTTTCTGCAACCTTACATCTTCAGCTTCTTTCTGCAACCTTGCATCTTCTACTTCTTGTTGTAGCCTTGATTCCTCTTTCAATCTTCATTCTTCGCGGGCTAGGGCATCAGCTGGTTCTCTCTCTTTCTGTAAATAAGCTTTTCGGGCTGGGGCAGAGCTAGAGCTTACTCCACTGCCTTGATGAAAAATCTGCAACTCAGTCATGTTGTTGATGCCTCTGAATACTTCTTCCTTGGCATCATAGTAATGAGCATATTCAAATTGAGCATAAACTTCCTTGCAATGTTCGGCAACCTTGCTCCGCCTATCATTTCTATGGAAGATCATTTCACCGAAGTGGAAAGCTTTCAGCTCTTGAACGTATTCCTCAGCTGTTGCAACCCCTGAGAATTTGTAGGCTCCTATGCAGAAGGGAAAAGGAGGGAAATAAGCCTTATGTTACTTGTTAAGAACCCCTCCTACTCCATCAAGGAAAATTTTCCTGACTGCTTCCTTGAGGACTACATAATCAGTAGCGTATTTTGGAAAAATGTATGGCGCTTTGGTACCTCCAAACATCCTGATATAGGTGCCCTTCTCTAAGAAATAAAAATCGCCATAGTTTTCCAGGACCTCCATGGCATTTTCTGATAGACAATTGGGCTCTTCCTTGAACATCTGCTCATATAAAGGCATGATGAATTCTTCGCAGATGAGCTTATAGCTTGCTCTGTAATTTTGAGCCCACATTATTTATAAGTAGTGTAGAGCGGGGGTGTTGGCTTTATCCCATGTGCAACCAAGTCCGGGGAAAGAGAGCTTGGCCAAAATGCAGTCAATAAGATAGGAAGACATGAAACATTCTGACATTTTTAAGGCGAGACCTTCTCTTGTAGCAGCCACTGTGGATGCCAAACTGTCCAAAAGGATAGTAGCCCAGTTAAGCATAGTTCCTTTGAATGCTATGAAGTGGATGATGGAGGCCCACTGTATTCTATATACAGTGCCATCGGGCATGCCGAAAATTCTACATAGAAATAGGGCGATTAACCTAAAAGGAGATCTTAGGCTCTGAACATCATATTCGTCATTACCTCTCTTCCTCAGGTGCTTTCCTGTGACCAATAATTTTTTGGCCATCTCAAAATTATTCATCTTACCCAACCATTCATCACTTAGAGCTTGTTGGGGACGTGAGAATTTGTAGTCCATCGCTCATTGGAACGTGGCTCCTATGTTTATTAGGCCGAATGGCATTCTTTGGTATGAGAAAGTTCCCCACTTGGTGCAGAAAGTAGTTTTAAGGCGGTCTTCTTCAGCTACTAATACTTTATTATAACCGGAGAAACCATCAAGAAGGGAAAAGAGTTCCGATCTTGATACCATCTGAAGTATTTGTTCCATTGAAGGGACGGGATAGTTATCTTTATCTGAAGCTCTATTCAGATTCCTGAAGTCAACACATAATCTTATCTCTCCTGACTTCTTTCTTACGGGGACTAGGTTAGCAACCCACTCGGAATGCCGGACTTTAACGATTATCTTAGCATCAAGTAACTTCTTCAATTCCTTTTGAATCAAAGGTTCAAGAGTAGGATGCATCTTTCTCAATTGCTGCTGAAATGGCTTGACGCTTGCTTTCATTGGTATGATATGCTGAATAATGCGGGTGTCATATGTTTTCAAATCTTCATAAGTCCATACAAAAACGTCTTTATATTATCGAAAAAGCTTGATGAACTTATCTCTTTCTCCCGGTGAACAACATTTACCAAGGTTAACAAATTTTGGCTCAGCTTCGGTGCCCAGGTTTACTAACTCGTGCTGCATCGATGAGCTATTGGTCTTAGTATTTGCTGGTCTTTTGAATTTGCTCTATAGATCGAACAACATTTCAAGTGACCTCACCCCTTTGGGGATGAAATTTCCTTTAGTCTCATCTTTCTCTTGTAAAACAACATCATGCTCTTCTTCGTCTATCACAGTCTCGTGGAACATGTCTTCATTTGTTAGAAAACTAATGATCTGATTGTCATCATCGAAAACTCTAAAATTTGTGATATTGTCTGGGACAGAAGGCCTGAAAACCAGTTCAATTGAACATTTTTTATTAGTCGGCACCAATCTGGAAGCGGAAGTTGCTAATAAATCAGCCGCATCATTTTGCAATCTAGGAACATATTTTATATTAAAAGCATAAAAATGTGTAATTAAATCCCATACCTCAGCCTGATAACCTTTCAAATGAGGTGAAAGATAGTGAATGGTATCTCTTACATGTCTTATAACTATTTCTGAGTCACCAAAAACTTTCAGGTACTTAACATTCAAACCGATGGCTTTCTTCAATCCGTGGACTAAAGCTTCATATTCAGCAGTGTTATTAGTACACTCAAATTCTAATCTACAAGACAAGAAGTACTTATTACTTTCAGGATCCTCTAGAATACAACCAGCTCCGAATCCTTTCAGAGTCTTGGAACCATCAAAGTATAAAGTCCAAAAAAAATTGTTTGATCTAACTAAGTTAGTATCTTTATGATCTAAGTCAATGACTAAGCTAACTATATTACAATCAATAACATGAGTCTGAGAAAAATGAAGGAGATTGGACTGTTTATCTGATTCATGGCTAATAGTTTCAGATTGATAATTACCCAGATCAATTTCTAAGAAATAATTTCCCAGGACTGAAGATGAGAAGGTTACAACTTCGTTCTTTCCTTCTAGCTGAGTTTCATTTTGTTTCATGTGTGGTTCCCTCAAAATTTTAATCTAATTCTGCCTATTCTGATATGGTAACCATAAATGGGACCAATCAGTTGCGAAGTAACCATTTAGTTTTGTGGACTAGTCCCTGCTTAGGATTAAACCGTAGGCTTCAGGAATATCAACTACCATTATATCAATGAACTGACATACCCTAGAATCTGCCGATAACCTAATGAGCACATCCTTCATTTCCCCAATAACTTTAACAGCAGTCCTATCCAACTGAATAATATTAGCGGGAGATGAAATTGGTTGACCGTTAATCTTCTTAAAGATCGACAATGGCATGACATTCGAAGATGTTCCATAATCTACCAGACAATTGTGTACATTGTGATTGAAAATCTCAAAAGTTAAAAGGAAAGGAAATGTTTGATATTTAGATTTCCCGCCGATACTGGCTTCGTTAATTTCAGGGTCTTCTTGAGTGTCTGTTATTGGAGTGCTGGGCTGTGATTGAAAAGATTGCAACAACTTGTTTCATGGCTAGGGAAAACTGCACATATCAAATATCGAAATATTCGCTTTTACCTTCTTTATCTCTTCAATGATGTCATATCCCATATCACATTCTTTTACAACTCTCGTTTGATTGTCTGTCTTGCTCAATGTGACCTTTGGTTGCTGGACGGTTGTGTCAATGTTTGGCTATTTGGAAGTTGTTGGGTTAGCTTTAGGTTGAGGCGAAATGACTGTAATGTGTCTTTTAGGTATCTATTTGGAAACTTTAGGCTTGGGCGTAGTCGAGCTTGGAATTGGATCAGCAATGGGACCTCTGGAGGATCTTCTTGATCTAGAATCTGTGAATCCAACATTTGGTTCATTACTAAACTCACAGAATTAATCCATTGTGGGCAGCTCTTTTCCAAGTGCAGCTCTTGATGAAAGGTACAGAAGTGTTCCATTCCTATTTCATTTAGATTTAAAACAGGGGAGTTGTTCATAGGTGGATGAGGTTGGTCATTGTCTTCTCTCTTCTTATAGAATGGTTTGAAAGGATTCCTAGATGTGTTGGCTACCTTATCTTTCTTAAGATCCACAATTTGATTGGACAATTTCTGCATCATTTTAACTACATTTTCCATGTATGTCGATGACTCTTCTTTGCTCCTAGTAAGTAGCAGGGGTTTTCTATTAGTTGTTGGCTTTGTTTCTGCATCTAAGGCATGTTTAGAAATGCTATCTGCTTCTTCTTCCACCTTCCTGGCTTCCTTGAAATTTTCTACCAGGTTAGTTTTCTTAGTTCTTTTGACAAACATTGCTATGGGGCCTTCAAGTGCTGTTGTATAATATTCAACTAAAGATTCTTCAGCAGGTTTAGTTGCTTGGCTGAAATTATTCAAGAGCGTAGTGAACCTTTGGTTGAAGTCTTGAACCTTTTCTCTCTTTTCCATTCTCATGGACAGTAATTCTTTCATGAGTGTAGCTACAGTTTTTTGATTTCCATACTTCTTTAAAAAACACTTTTCAAACTCTTCCCAATCGGAAATCGAGCTAGCTTGAAGGCTAAAATACCAAGAAGAAACTTTCGGTTCAAATGTGTATGGGAAAAGCCTACAAACTACATCTTCATGCTATACATTTAAAAGATTCAAAGCTAAATAAAAACTCTTAAGATGATCTTCAACAGATATGCCTTTACCTGGGTGGTATTTGGACAAAATTTTCTCTGGCTTTTTAGGCAGATTGTGGAATGGCCCAGCTAGATTTAATGCTCCCCTTGCTCTCCAAGCGGGTATAGCCATGGCTCTATGTGGAGAATTAGGTGGAGAATCGTGTGGTGAATTAAGCGGAGTGTTTCTTGGAGTAAAAATTTCTCCAAGATTTTCTGGATCTTCAAAATTTTATGGGTTTTCAAGATCGACTTCTTTTAGAGGTTCTATGATCTCTTCCAAAGATAAATCTACCAGCTCTTCAAAGCTCTGCACAAGAATCGAATCATGGGTGTATTGTCTTTCTCTTCCAGGGATTCTTCTTCTAGGGAGAAAAGTTATTCCATTTAAACCATCGAGTTTTTTAACATAAGCTCATCTATGCCTCCATAAATCAGCTACTTCAACAAAAGTTACAACATACAACGTTTCTTGTTGCTCAAAATCAAAATTGAGATTTTCTTGATTTCCCGGGATTTCTGTTTCAAGCGGGTTTTCAATAGGATCTGCTTGACAGAAAGAATCTCCTTTGTCAGCCATGCACTGTAGGCCCTCCTTCTAGTGCCAAAGACTGTCGATGCCCCAAAAATCGCAGTAGCAAGCAGCAAGGGATTCTCCCCAATGAACAATCCCAATTAGATCGCTCACCATTTGGTATGGGGAATCCAACCAGTTAACGGTTCCGGCTACCGTAAGATTCAAAGATTTATATTCTTCTACACCAGTTGCCTCCCGATCTACCATTTTATGATTTTATTATTTAAGATGATATGCAAGTGCCCTAAGCTAATTTAATCTAAATGTAGAGCTGAAACAAATCTTTATCTAAAACTGAGATAAAGCAAATCTAATCTATCCTTGCAAGGAGCAAACTGTAAATATGAGCAATGCGCTGAAAGAAACATCTAAAGATCATACAGATAGTTGTTAAATTAGAGGATGCAATCTCAACAGGAAATAAAGATATTAAAAGATAGCTTCTAATTCATATGCAATACGTTCCATTACTCATTTAAGAGAGACATCATTGTACAGGAAAATAGAAAGATCATTCATTACACAAAATTAATTCATAGCAGCAAAGAAAGATCTCACTGTAATATGTGAATGACACAAGAGTAGTCCAACAAGCATTTAGCACACCATTCCAGCTAAAATGCCCTCTCTCAAGCTTTCATTAGGAAAAATACAGTTCCTTATACATGCAGAGAAATAATTCACGTACAAGACAGAAAATGTCTTTCACCTGCCAAAAGTCTTTTCTTACTCTTCTATTCTTCTATTTATAAATTTACAACTTGCTCCTTGAGCTGAAAAGTGTGCCCTAAATTCTAGAACCTTCGAATTTTCCTTTTAGTGTATAGTTACAAAAAACACAAATTAGTGAAAGGTATGCCATATAAAACAAAAATGAAGTCAACTGTCCTTTTAAAACAGTTATACAATCAAGGAACTTCAACCTTTTCTCATATTAAAGGAATAAAAATTATGGTGGTTCATTTGTTTTATTTGATTTCCCTTTGCTGACTTGCTGCCTCATCCCTAACAACTGGCTCGCTTGAGGGTGATTGGCCATCTACACTTTGTATATGTGTGGCCCATTGACTGAGCTCCTTCATGATAATTTTTCTTCGAACAGATACTGTTGCCTTTGCTGCGATCTCATGCTTGCGCAGATCTGATTTGACTTGTGCTGCTCCTGCTAGTGCTTCTTGGGCAATTGCTTCCAGAAAGTAGATATGCACAGCGGGTTGGCCTATTAACTATTGGAGTTCATCTTGGGTTATCACCTCCACATTTTTAACATAATACAACCCTTGGTCCAACTCGCCTTGCAACTTAGCCAACCGATGTTCTCGCTCTGGGAATTCATTGATAGCTTTAGGCAGAACAAAGTGGCACTTGCCATGGGATTCTCGGATTTTGGAGTAGAAAGAGTGACATTTGCGGATATTTTTTCTGATCTCCAAGCTTAGCATGGAGCCACAATCTTTACAGAATTCAAGGACTCCCATATCCAAGTAAAATTCTTCTTCGGTGGTGGTACGCAAGGTTGAGGGGAATCCAGATTTTCCTCTTCTCCATTCAAATTGTTGTTTTAACTCTTCCACATGCTTTGCAAATCTGTGTTTGTTCCTTAAGGCTCCAACTTTGATGGGTGTCATTTTCATGATCATTTCCTTAACGCTGCAAATTTCTCTTGAGATCAGCATCAACAGCTGATGGCGTTTTATTAGCATTTCACATGCTTGCTTATGAAATGTGAACAGATCTTGCTTGTTTTCAACTACTTCTTTGAGATGTTAAACCAATTGCTCTTTGACTTGGATTAACCCCTCCTATTGATCCTTGGGGAGATAAATTTGTTGGGCCCTGTTGGCTTCAAGTTCCTCCAATTCTGATATCCGGGCCTTTAAGTTCTTTTGCTCGTCTTCGGAGATGGCCAGCTGCATCTGTAGTGAATTCTTCTCATTTTCAAGTTGTATAGATCTCGAAGTTAGCCTTAACTTATCCTCTATTGTTTCCCTGTATTTCTTCTTCAATTCATTTGTTTCTAGAACCTCCCTCTTCCTGTCATCTCTTATTTGAAGCATTGATCTCTGTAATGCTTTATTTCATTTATCAACCGATCAGTATTGGCTTTACTCGCCTCAACTGATGCCATAGTGCATTGGGCTTGGAATTAAGGGTCGACATCAGTTCCTTGGACTAGTGTGGTTTCTGTCACCCTGAATTCGTACAAGTTCTCCCCAATTTCCATCTTCCTCATTCTTCGGTCAATGATAGCCCTTTTATGCTCCTAAAAATACACGGAATCCTGGTTGGCCACCTAACGCTGATTTCTGGGGTTGTACGGGGTCAATGCAAAACCTTCAGTAGAAGAAACCCCTTCTTGAGCTATCCATGGTTGGCCTATCAATGGAAGATCCAACTCCATGTCTTGTGGATTAGATGGTTCTGTTTCAGGAGTTTTCTTGGTCTGCTCCCTTTGCTGCTTGTCAGCTAGCTCTGCTAATTCCTTTTGTAATCTGTCTGCCTCTTCTAACAAAATTATCTCTTCTTCTTTCTCCTCTTGCAGTTTAGCAGCTTGTTACTAGAGAATTCTCTCTTCTTCCCCTCTTTGGGCCCTTGCTTCATTTTCCTTTTGGCTTCTGGCAGCCTCATCTTCCAAATCCTTTTCCTCCTGCTCCCTCTGTACTCTGGCAGCTTCCTTTTGTTGCTACAATTGAACAGCCTACTCTCTTTGGATTCTTGTTGCCTCTTCCTGTTGGATCTTGGTAGCTTGTTCATTTTGAATCCTAGCTGCTTCTTGATCCTGCTAATGCTTGATAGTTTGCTCCCATAATACCATTTCTTCTTCCCCATGGTCTATCCCTGCTGAAACTCCTGATTGGGATGCTACTGCTTCCTGTTCCTTTTGAATTAGGCCAACATGCTTGGGTTTAGGGATTTTTGCACCTTTCTTCTTGTAGCGCTTGCCTAATTCTGTTAAGTTCCGAGCAGTACGGAAAAACTCTTCCTCTTTGTCCTTAAGATGGGCGTACTCGAAGGTGGTTTTGACCTCACCAATATGTTTGGCAACTTCATAACAAGGGTCATGCCTTCTAAAAACCTTTGTTCCAAAATGGAAGATATCTAAATCTTGAACATAGTTTTCTCCTTCTCTGGCCCTCAGGAGGCTATATGCACCGACGGTGAAAGGAATTGGTGGATAAATATCTTTCCTCCTTTTAGTAAGAACCTTGTTGATCCCACCAACACTGAAGAGTTGCCTTATGGCTTCCCTATGAATGAAAAAATCTGTAGCATATCTGGGAAGCAAAAAGGGAGCTATGGATCCTCCATTCATCCGAATATAGGTACCTTCCATACTATGATAATAATATCCAAATGCTTTGATGATGGGCATGGCATTCTCTGACATCCAATCTGGTTCCTTCACAAAAATAAGTTGGTACAATGGCATGATGAATTTCTTGCAAACCTGCTTGTAATGGCTTGCGTATTTACTTGCCCATGTGAGTTGATAGGCCATGAATAGAGGCATTTCCTTTGGCTTCCATGAGCAACCCAAGTCTGGGAAGGTATGTTTGCTTAATAAGCAGTCTATCAAATATGAAGACATGAAGAAATTTTCCTTCTTCTGAGTCATCCCTCCCTGGGTCGTGGTTAATTATGAGGCCATACTATCTGAAATTATGTCGGCCCAATTAAAAATGGTGCCATTTATGGCTATATGAAATATTACTGGCAGCCATCCGATCTTAAAAACATTGCCATTGGGCATGCTGAAAAGCCGACTCAGCATCATGACGATGAGTCTATAAGGAGTCTTTGGGAGATTGCTTTCATATTCATTGTTGTTCCTCCTTCTTATCTGCCTATCAGATATCATCATTTTCCTGGCGGCGTCCAGCAGGTCCATAGGATGCTCTGCTATCGATTTATCATCTAAACAAGCTCTGGGTTGAGGTAATCTATAGGTGGCTGAGATATGCTCAGGAGAAAAAGATGCTAGATTCATCCCATTTTTATCATTTATGAACCTAATGTTAGTCCTGACGTGAGGTATCAACCAGCCAATGACTTCAGAACACTGTGAACAATTCAAGACAAGTTGTTGCCTTATGGAGGTAAGACCTTCAGATGTTTGCATACACCAGAGAATCTTCTATGGGGGCTTGAGGATTGTTTTGGTCCATGATGAACCTATATAGTTCACCCCACTGGAACTCCTGGGCAGAGCTCCTAGTGGGGACATTGGTGGTAGCTTGTGTGTCAGTGAACATTGTCTCCAGTGAAGTATCCAAGAGGATTTCTACTTTTGAATCTGAGTCAATCTTTTGCATTGCTTTCTTCCTTGCGAACCTTTTATGCATGATAATCCTGTGATGAGCATGGCAGTACAAATGAGGCGCGTGTAGATATTCCGATATCATTAAAAATGCAAAGCTTCCTACTAACTTGTAAAGAAAATATGACAGAATTGATTCCAACTAGATGATTTTTTTAAGCATTAACAAAAAAATTATGAGAAATTCATAAATATGTCATTTTCATAATCACAGAAGCAGCTATCCTTTTATAGTTTAAAATCATAAGAGACACTTAGATGCCAATGCCAATCAAGCTATCCAAGCTATTGTGGTTTCATTGCGTCGAGAGGCACTCTACAGCCCATTATGAGGGAGATCTTGTTAGTCGAGTGTTTGTCGATATTGTCGGCCATAAATAACATTTGTATGAGGGAGATCTTGTTAGTCGAGTGTTTGTCGATATTGTCGGCCATAAATAACATTTGTATGAGGGAGATCTTGTTAGTCGAGTGTTTGTCGATATTGTCGGCCATAAATAACATTTGTATGAGGGAGATCTTGTAAGTCGAGTGTTTGTTGATATTTGTGGGCCATAAATAACATTTGTAATTCTATTATTTGTCAAGAAACAAAATAATACAAAGTAAACAAAAAATAATAATACAAAGTAAACAAAAAATTATAATACAAAGTAAAAAGTAATAAATATTATGTCGGCCATAAACAAAAGAATAATACAAAATAAAAAGTAAATATGAGACTTAAACTAGAGACTTTAGAGCTTAGGATTAGGTGATAAATATTATGTCAGTCATAAGCAAAAAAGAATAATACAAAGTAAAAAGTAAATATGAGACTTAAACTAGAGACTTTACTTTTTACTTTTAATACAAAATAAAAAGTAAATATGAGATTTTAGAGTGTTTGTCTAGTAACAAAATCATACAAAGTAAAAAGTAATAAATATTATGTCGACCATAAACAAAAAAGAATAAAACAAAGTAAAAAGTAAATATGAGACTTAAACTAGAGACTTTAGAGCTTAGGATTAGGTGGCTCAGGTATTGCACTCAAGGAGCTATTTAAGGAGAGGTTTGCACCTCGGGAGATTTGAGCCCTCTCGGCGCTTGATAGAGCCTAGGATTTGGATCTATGCTAGTGTATAAGAAAAATGGTTCAATCACTTTTGGGATAACAGTTCTAGAACCTATGTGACATTTTAGGACCGCGGGTGTTTTCATTTCGTGTTCGATCAGCTTATCACGTCAGTGCTAGTTCGTCGTTGGGAAATCGACATGGGTTGGGAAGTTTTAGGAAAAGGAAAACGGCATGGGGACAAGGTAGCGAGAAAGCGTTTTATTTGTGCTACAAATTTGTTCAATATGCGAGTGCCTTCCTAATCAAAATACCTAGCCAGGACAGGCGGTTAATAGAATCTTGACCTCCATAGAAATGCGCAAGGACCTACAATTATTTGTACGCCTGGTGAAACCACTACGTTCGCACCAGGGTGGTTTCATTGGGTTCTGCTTGCCTTTACAAGTAAAATGCTGAGCTATTCGTGATTTCCCTACTGCCAGTCTGTCAGGTCATTCTCACATGTTTTACGGCAATCTTGGCCGAGCACTGTGCTCTCGTTATGAATGGATATGGTCACTTGAGGGTGATTTTCCATGGGGTGTGCGCAAATGCAATTTCTTAACCGTAAACGAGCGCATAGCTACAGATGATATGCGGTTATTACGGAACAGCTGGGAAAGATTCAGAGACGGTAGGATATATGAGAAACTAACCTAAAACACCGAACATGCGACAGTGGGAGAAACTTCATGCGCGCATGGGAGGATAGAGCCATCTGGGCTCTGGTTCGCAAATGGTGGCTCCGCATCTTCATGGTTTCGACTTGCAACTAACCGCTTAGAGCATATAGCTTGTTTTGCATATATATACAGTCGATAACAGGGTACGAAAGGGGGTACGTCCTAATGAGAACCTTGAGAAATGGAAGAGGAGGGGCCGAGCACCTACCTGTCAGCTTGGCAGTGTTCCCTGGAGGCTAGCGATTGTTCCAAGACTGACAACGGTGCAGTCATAGTTTAATATTGAACAACGAGCTCCATTCTCCAATAGCAGTGGTTGAGTGATTTAGAAATCCCGTTCTACGCATTGTTATAGGGGTGGCATTCAATTCATGTACATGATAGGTTGGCGGAGTTATGAGCACGGGGCTTGAGAATTTGAGCATTTAAAATGACACATGGGCACATTTATGATTCCACCAACTCCATAGTTGTATGCACGCCAAAATCAAGTTGTCACGTCAAAGCAGCAATCACAACACTAAATCCTACGCTCGAGCGGCGATCATAGCATTTAATGTTGCGCCAAGGTGCGGCGATTGCAAGACTAAGCTCTACGATGATATCACCACGCTATGGATTAGACCTGGAGGATAGATGAGGCGCGCGTGTGGAGGAGGGAGTTCAATGGATAAGTCTTGCGCCTTTGGCACATGTTTAAACATCTAGTGCCAAAGCGCTTGTTTTGTTGTTAGGAACTGCGCTGGTTGGCAGTTAAGCAAATTTTAGACTTCGTGGAAATTATGGCGCAGATTCCAACCATTAATTCGCGTTGAGAAAATCGAAAAGCCAAGTTTTGGGTAACGAGGTGGAAACGTATGTCTTAGAGAGTGCGCCTTTGGCACAAGAAATAAGCCTAAGGTTTGCACTATTAAAAGCACGCAGTTTAACTTTTTGATTGCGCCTTTAGTCGTGGGATTTGGTCATAGAACATCCGCCCATTGGAAGATTTAGAGTTACCTTTTGTGCCAAAGTGGGTAATTTAGAATTAGCGATTGCGCTAACGCGCGGTGAAAAAAAATGCGCCAAACGGGAGACCTAAGTTTAAAACTTGCGCCAAAGCACGGAAGAATTAAGGCTAAAAAATGTGCTTGAAGAGAAAAGGTGACTTTTCCTTAGAGAAAATAATATAGAAAACTTTTGGAAAGCAAGTGTTTAATAATTTTGCCAAGTTAAAGAGCAAATAAGCCTGAAAGTCAAGAAAAACACTTGTTACAAAATGTGCAGAAGGAGGGGCCCCAAATATCTTCAAAATTTTGGGGAAGGATGTTGCAGCAACAACAAGATAATAACATTCTATGAAGTTCTTAATCATGAAAATAATTGGCTATCTCACACAAGTAATTTGGAAAAAATAATGAAGCAAGGCACGGATATGAAATTGCAGAGAACATTTTACCCTTTGTGATGGCTAGTGACTCGTAGGAGGCATGGATTCTTCATTCTATCAATTAATTATTTCTGTACTTCCTTTCGATGGTAGGACCATAGAAAATTTTGTAGCATCCTTGAAAAACCAGATAGGAGATGAGGCACTCTCCATTAGAAAATAATGCAACTTGGAAGCAATATTTGTAAATGTACATGGGTTTAGATGATGATGAATCATTTTGCAATGGAACTGAAGCTAAGTGGAAATGCAAGAGTGTTAATGGCTTAATTACATTTAGTGCTTCCCTATGATTGGGGGAGGCTCGACCCCAGCTACACGATGCGGATGGAATTAATGGTTGGAAGGAGATACCTATGAGGTGACTGGTTGTTACAACTAAAAGAAATGCTAATGGGTTTGATAATCCCAAAGATAAATGGGTGGGGAATATTTTTGTCCTATCATGTTTGTCTTACTCACAACTAGAAGATAAAATCGAAGATGGAATAGTTTCTCAACTCCAGTCATTTGAGTTTGGTTTAACATTTTCCTCTTCTTATTATGTGTATAGTTCCTTGGAGGTGTTGGTGAATATGGATGAGTATCTACCTAGTTCCATTAGAATTTTTCACAAGAACCATTTAGAGAGTATAAATTATTACATCAAGGAGAGTGTGGATGACAACTTGGAAGAGGATAAAGATGGGGAGAGAAAAATGCAGAAAAAAAAGAGGGAAGGATTATGAATACAACCCTTGAATCCATGTGAATGCAACTCTTTACATTTAATTAGGCCTAGCGTTCATGTCCTCACATGCATTTACATTTACTCCAGGTTTATTATCATATCACCTTTAAATGGATTGTTTCAATGCATTGTGTGATAGGTGTCTACTCATACATGGAAATGCTTCCACGCATGATTGAAAGAGAGAAAGGTTGCGTGGTATATAATGTTTGTTGGTCTCGCTAAGAGTTAGGTATCCATGACTGAAAGAGTGTAGAAATGTCGCTCTAAAGAGTAATAATTCATAAATTGTGTTCACCCATGAATCAGATTTCACAAAGTTTTATTTATTGAATGCTCTAATGATCTTTCTCACTTTTAAATGCTATTGTACTTCTATTTGGTGATATTACAAGGAATGTTATCCTCACTTCTTGAATTAGTAGTTGACTAAGATACCGTGAGTTTAATTATGAATTAAGCTCATATTCAGAGTTCCAAGAGTCCAAGTATAAGTTTTGATTATAAGTATATCTAACAAGTGAATGGTTCCATTCCTTTATCTCAAAAGTTAATTTAATTTTATAGTTGTTTTAATATGTCCAAATTGATTAGTTATATGATCAACAAGTATGGTAAATTTATAAATTCTTGTTAGTAAATTCTAGTCATGGTGAACTAACTAAGCCAATAGAAATTTTTATTTCAATACATTGGATGATAAGTGACAAAATGAATATGATTTTAATAAAAAAATATTCATATAATGGATATAAGTCATCTGCGCTAATTCAATAAACTAGAATTAACCCATTAACACTCTTGCATTTCCAATTAGCTTGAGTTCCATTGCAAAATGCTTCCTCATTATCTAAACCCACACACATTTTCAAATATTGCTTCCAAGTTGCATTATTTTCTAATGCAGGACGCCTCATCTCCTAGCTGATTTTTCAAGGATGCTACAAAATATTCTATGGATTTACCACCGAAAGGAAGCACATAAATACTTAATTGGTAGAAAGAAGCATCCATACCTCCTACCAGTCACTAGCCATCACAAAGGGTAAAATGTTCTCTGCAATTTCATATTCATGCCTTGCTTCATTATTTTTTCCAAATTACTTGAGTGAGATAGCCAATTATTTTAGTGATTAAGAACTTCAGAGAATGTTATTATCTATATGTAAGTAAGTGCACGTTCTCTAAATGTGTTCCAATCCAAAAGTATCGAAATGAATTGGGTAGAGATTGATTCAATTCCAATAATTCAGATAGCCAAAAAAAGGGTTCTGGAATCAGCTTATGAATATGAAAACAATTCCTGGAGCATATGGAAATGAAATAGAATAGTGCAATATCCGACATCAATTTCTTATTGCAAATAGTGCAATATAACTCTCGAAGCGCACTTGGCTCCCCAGGTTCTGATCCCTTCTTTCCATTAACATGAGCATACGACCCATGATGGCTACCTTGATACGAATCATCACCATCAACTCTTTCCCAATTTTCCTCCTCATACTGCCTTTCTCTTTCCCAGTTCTTCTCCTCGGACTACCTTTCTCTCACAAGCTTTTCCTTCTCCAATTTCTCGTGCCGAAAGGTCGTAACAACCTATTTGAACCCAGCTATCCTGCCAAAAATACCTTACCAGCAATCGAATTCTGGAAATGGTTGATGATATGAGAAATCATTGAGAAATATTTTCAACTATGGCAGAGACAAAGCCAGGGATGAAGAAACCTGTATTCACTATGGATACTAGAAACTTTGTTAGCTATGGATGCTAGTACTTGCTAGTATTTGTTGGTTATTAAAAAAAACAAAGTAAGATGCAAATTTATTGATCTTGAATATACCAGGTGTTTGTGCGAGATGTACATGAGGGAAAATGAATGAATGGAATGGAGCTTAGCATATATGATTCATGGTTTGCTCTAGTTGTTTCTGTTTTACTTGGGCTTGTTCCTGATGGATTTATTTACTTGAGATCCAGTCCAGACACATGCCATAGACGTTGGCAATACGAAAAAGAGCAGAAGGAAATACCGTGTCACTAAATTATTTGACAAGTTTGCATGGAAAGCATGAGAACTGGCTCTTCCATGCTCAATGTGGAAATCATGGGTTGTTATCTGTGAGCCAATTACCTCTTGATATTGATAGGTCTCTACACCCTGAGATAAGGGACCCCACATTTCTTTTGCAAGGAGAACATGTACCTTGTTCATTCCTGGCTGTAAAAACAATAACACCAGTTTCATCCCCAACCAAGCACTCTGCAATACGCATTTGACGAACCTCAAAACTATCCGGCCGACCTTCACAGTCAATGTATGACCACTAATTCCTGGTCACAGATGGTAAACTTTAGTGAATACAAGTTTCCTCATCCGTGGCTTTGTCTCTGCCATAGTTTATAAAATTTCTCAACGATTTCCCAGATCCTCTGCCATTGCATAAATTCGATTGTTGGTCAGGTCTTTTTGGCGGGAGAGTTGGGTTCAAATAGGTTGTAACAACCCTTCAACATGATAAATTGGAGAATGAGAAGCTTGTGAGAGAAAGGAAGTCTGAGGATCAGAAGTGGGAAAGAGAAAGGTAGTCCGAGCAGCAAAAGTGGGAAAGAGTTGATGGCGATGATTGGGATTGAGGTGGCCATCATGGATGGTATGATCATGCTAATAGAAAGAAGGGATTGGAACCTTGGGAGCCAAGTGCGCTTCGATATTTCTATTGCACTATTTTCAATAAGAAATTTATGTCGGATATTACATTATTCTATTCAATTTCCATATGCTCCAAACATTGTTTTCATATTCATAAGTTGATTCCATAACCTTTTTTTTGGATATCTGAATTATTGGAATCAATTCAGCCTCTACCCAATTCATTTCCAGACTTTTGGATTGGAACACATTTAGAGAACATGCACTTAATTACATGTAGATAATAACATTCTCTGAAGTTCTTAATCATGAAAATAATTGGCTATCTCCCCCAAGTAATTTGGAAAAAATAATGAAGCAAGGAAAGAATATGAAATTGTAGAGACCATTTTACCCTTTGTGATGGCTAGTGACTGAGAGGAGGCATGTATGCTTCTTTCTATCAATTAAGTATTTTCGTGCTTCCTTTCGGTGGTAGAACCATAGAAACTTTTGTAGCATCCTTGAAAAACTGGCTAGGATATTAGGTGTTTTGCATTAGAAAATAATGCAACTTGGAAGAAATATTTGAAAATGTACGTGGGTTTAGATAATGGGGAATCATTTTTCAATGGAACTCAAGCTAAGTGGAAATGCATGAGTGTTAATGGGTTAATTACATTTAGTTCTTCACTATGATTGTGGGAGGATCGACCCCATCTACACAATGGGGATGGAATTTATGGTGGAAAGGAGATAATTATGAGGTGGATGTTTGTTACAACTTGAATAAATGGTGATAGGTTTAGTAATCCCAAGGATAAATGGGTGAAGAATATTTATGTCCTATAATGTTTGTCTTACTCACAACTAGAAGACAGAATGGAAGATTGAATAGTTTCTCAACTCCAGTCATTTGAGCTTGGTTTAAATAATGTTTTCCTCTTCTTATTATGTGTAAAGTTCCTTGGAGGTGTTGGTGAAAAGATGGTTGAGTATCTACGTAGTTCCATTGGAATTGTCCACAAGAACCATGTAGAGAGTATAACTTCTTACATCAAGGAGAGTGTCGATGAAGACTTGGAAGAGGATCAAGATGGGGAGATAAAGATGCAGAAAAAGAGGGAAGGATTATGAATACGACCCTCGAATCCATGTGAATGCAACTCTTTACATTTAATTAGTCGTAGCATTCACGTCCTCAATTGCATTTACATTTACTCCGGGCTTAATATCATATCACCTTTAAATGGATTGTTTCAATGCATTGTGTGATAGGTGTCTACTTGTACATCGAAATGCTTCCATGCTTGTTTGAAAAAGAGATCGGTCGCGTGCTAGATAATGTTTGTTGGTCTCGCTAAGATTTAGGGATCCATGACTACAAGAGGGTAGAAAGGTCACTGTGAAGAGTAATAATTCATAAATTGTGTTCACCCATGAATCATATTTCACAAAGTTTTACTTATTGAATGCTCTAATGATCTTTGTCACTTTTAAATGCTATTGCACTTATATTTGGTGACATTACAAGGAATGTTATCCTCACTTCTTGAATTAGTAGTTCACTGAGATCCCGTGAGTTTAATTATGAATTAATCTTATATTAAGAATTCCAATAGTCCAAGTATCAGTTTTGACTATAAGTATATCTAACAAGTGAATGATTCCATTCCTTTATCTCAAAAGTAAATTTAATTTTAATGGTATTTTAATATGTCCAAATTGATTAGTTATATAATCAACAAGTATGGTAAATTTATAAATTCTTGTTAGTAAATTCTAGTCATGGTGAATTAACTAGGCCAATAGCCATTTTTATTTCAATACGTTGGGTGATAAGAGCCAGAATAAATATGATTTTAATAAAAAAATATTCATGTAATGGCTATACGTTATCTACTCTGAATCAATAAACTAAAATTAACCCATTAAGACTCTTTCATTTCCACTTAGCTTGAGTTCCATTGCAAAAATGCCTCCTCATCATCTAAACCCACATACATTTTCAAATATTGCTTCCAAGTTGCATTATTTTCTAATGCAGAATGCCTCATCTCCTAGCTGTTTTTTCAATAATGCTACAA
>BSBM01000913.1:3400000-3787500 GCA_027924585.1 Larix kaempferi | reverse complement strand
AACTCATATGAACACTGGACAAGATGAAGTATGCAACCTCCTCATTGTGTAATTAGTTCCCAAGTTAATTTTGTTCTTTTCACCTCATATTATTCTAGCAAAAAAAACCACACACTCACTAAACATAACTAAAAATATCACTTCAACTCATCCACAAAACCTCAACTCTCTCATCTCTTATTCAATACCATTGTATGGAATGAGGATATTTGTAAGCATATGCACCTTTCCTTTCTCTATGAATCCAAATATGGTAATATTCATCCATATTTACCATCCTTACAATATCCCCTCACCTTTAATAATGATTTTTTTTCCAAAAACCAAGACTTTCCCACTTCATGCTCTATTCAACATGATGATTGTTGGTATAGTCCCTATTTCCCCACTCTCCAACACCTCCCCACCCTAGATATTTCACATTGAAAGGTCAAATTATATTCCGCCTAATCACCCTTCCCAAGACCATGATCCTTGTTAGAAACATTTGCATCCTCCTTAAGGTTTTGCATAAAACAAGGTATACATTCATTCTATTGTGATGCATTGTTGAATTCAACGATGGGTATTTTAAACTCAAAATCACATTCTATCATCTCAAGGTTTATAGATCTAAGGAAATAGTTTGTTAATGTTTCTTCAACTCCTTAATGTGTTATATAACCTAGTAATTTAAAATGGTAAAGTACATTGCCTCAAATGGAAGGATATACCATTCCACTAGGAAGACAAAGCAATCAAACTAGGTGCAAAATTTAGAATTGATTACATTAAGGGAGAAAGCAAAAAATGCAACTAATCAAGGTTACCTTGTTTGATGTGGAAAAACTATCAAACTATTCCCAAGGCATATCTAGCCATCTCTATTGTAGGGTGTTACTACCATAAGTTTTATGAATTCATGGCCAGGAAAGACACTAGTTTCTCCTCTCTACACTTGACCAAACATCATCTATATTGATTGGAATTGTAAGGGATAATGATGTTTATTCGAACATAAATAAACCAACATAGTATGGAGTTGTATATGTTAATTTGTAAAGTGGTAAGCTATGTTGGAATGTGTTAGGTTCATTGTATAATGGCACTAATATCTTATTTGTTGTTTCTTTTGCAGGGGTAGGCCTGATAGTTGTGTTAAAGAGACTTTCAGAGATGGGAAACCCACGAAACGCAAAAAAAAAGAAGAAGAAGGAATCTACCCATTGAAAAGGTCAATGACTTAAGAGAAAAAGACAGGTTGGGAATGGAAAGATTGAGACATGGTGCTATCATTGCCTCAGATCATGCCACTAATCCTAACACAGTTGTTGACACAACAACCTCTTGTTCAGAACCACGGGTAAAGTGGTCGCGTCCAACGGACCCAACTCAAATTCCAACATCAACACAATCTCCAACCAACAATCCATCAATGAGTCATTCTGAAGTTACTCATGACACAAGAATTTTCGGAGATGCTGCATGTGTAGAGATGGACATACAAGCCTTGCTTAATTTGCAATCTCCCCAAGAAGACCACAACTGTGTCGACCACACTCCCATTATGGCCCAATCTATGAACCAAGCACCACAACAAACAAGCTCGGGTATTCATGTATCATGTCCACCCTCCCTACCTCGATTGTCCAGTGCAAGAAGAAGAACTCCTAGATGTATTCATGTGGATGAGAGTGCTATGTCGGGGCTTGAAGGCAAGTTGCCAAAACGCACTATCGAATGGCAATGCAACAAAATTGTCAAAGAATATTTTGAATCCAAAGGTGATGCAGGTAAATGTCAATTATTGCTATGTTTGCTAAAGTCACATTATTTAGCTGTTGTTAGGAGAATTTTGGGCATAAAGATGGTTAAAAGTTAAGAGGCCAGCAGTCATATTGTTAGAAATCTCCAATCTGCATTTAATGTGATTGGGGAGAAGTCTTGTACAAAAGATCTTTGTGCGGCTCATCGTGTTTTAGCGGAATCAGTTGTAAGCAAGTACACAAGGCAACGTCTCCTGCTATCACACACTTCTCACATACTCAAATTAAATAGAAAAACTATTAAAAAGTACTCTGTTATAAGAGAAAATCTTGACACTGCGAGTGGAAACAATTGTTGGGATTTTGTTGGTAGGTTGCCTCGTGCAAATAGGAAGCTAATTGATGCTGTTAAGGAGTTAGTACAAAAGTTTTGGAATGATCATACTAGACCTTCATCAAACCAAAGAGACGTGCTAAAACTGAGAAAAGGTTCTACTAAACGTGAGCCCCATGTTAAACACTTCGTGACACCACACAGATTGAACTCTATGAGAGATTAAGGAACGAGCACACACAATTGAACTTGGGCCAAAGGTCCTTTGAGAAATGCAAACCATGGTACGTTCGTATATGCATTGATCGGAACACTTGTTGTTGTAGATAGCATGTAGAGTATGAATATTATTATGACACATATAAACATATATTTTGTGATTTGCATACTAACATTGTGCAGGGCTGCAATGAATCCATACTACCATTGAATGCATCAAGAGACTTTATCCACAACATCATGTGTCCAAGGCCCGAAGGACAAAAGTATTATGAAAAATACTGTCTATATGGTACATGTTCTATGTGCAGTGGGTTTTCTCTTTTGAACCGTTGCAATCATGAAAGCAAGGACACAGAATTTGGCATGATGGCTGTGGAGATGCAGAGCTTCAAGTACGTGACCTATCAATTAGACAGTGTCAGAGAAAGTAAAAAGATTACATTGGTAAAGTCACAGGTACAAATGAATATTGCATATTTTTCATATTACACGTTCAATTTATGGCATATACATTTTTCCAAAGGCCACATTGTAATATTTCCCTTGTTTCCATGGTAACAAGTACCGATATGTGACTTCTTGACGGAATTCTACGAGAAAACCGAGCAGTATGTTCAACATGTGCATGTAGCACGATGGTAAGATGAGCAGTACATAAAATGAAGGGACACATTTCCCGTTGGAACCATAGTGGCAATTGTGTATTTTGTAGAAAATTACACCCTTCAGCCACAAAATGAAATCTAGAGTCAATACTACCATTCAGACCAAGTCAACATCATGGTACATATTATGTATAGGCATGGGCCAGAGAGCAGCAATGACAAGAGGATAATACTGAAGGAGACAAATTTTTACATAAGTGATGATAGAACCCATGATCTGCATTATGTGCAACATTGTTTTCGAATTTTCTATGATCAGTTGAAGGAGAGAGATATACAGATGGATCAACATTGGATATGGTCAGATGCTTGTGCGGGCCAGTTCAAAAAGGCCCGATTATTCCAATGGATGAGTACTTTGCATAAGACTTATAATGTGCTGTATATCTGGAACTATTTTGAGATCGGGCATGGCAAAGGCGAGCATGATAGGGCCGGTGCTTGCATCAAGACCGCACTACGAAGGGAAGAGATGAGGTTTGACAAGGAACCTCATATCCGAGATGCACGGTCCACAGTTCAATGGTGCTCTGCAACAATGTCAAAACGAGCAAGAGATCAACAAACATCATCGGCGGTAGGAGGTGTGGAAAGAAAGTTTTGTCTAGTGGTTGACATAGATCGATCGTGTTCCTATAGTTGTGGCACAGTATAAGGAACACGTTGATTTCATTCAGTTCGAAGCTCCAACAACCACTTATTTGAAATATGGACCCAAAATCTTGCATGCTTTTGCAACCCTTGCAGTAGCGGCGAATGGGATGAATGCGAATGCATGGACTGGGTTGATGAATAGGATCATGTGTCACTTGCACTAGACCAACGTGCAGTTGTTGAAACAACCCAGTTAGAGGAGGGCCAGTCAGCGATTTCTACAGACTACGACCATATCTCAGATCTTGTACAACCAGGACACATATATGTCGTTGTTGCACCGAAGGCCAATGAATGGGGCATGGATTATTGGTTGGCACGGTGCATCCAAGGTAAGCAAACCCTCTACAGATCATTAATCGACGATGAAGGAATTGAATTTCCTACTGGCTCGATGGTGGTTAAGGGGGAATATATTACACTAGATGGGAAGTCAAGAAAGACTAGTGGGCATGTATTCATGGATTACAAACCAGGTTTTGTGGTGCATCACTTCACAAACTTGATCGTTGGCACAAACATCCATCTTCAGACAATGTCAAGCAAGAGCTCAACCAAGGTACGCTACTACCTGCCTCATTCAGAGTACGAGAGATTGATGGTGACAATTAGCAACATAGAGGATCCAGATGGATTTATTGAATGAGGCTAGTCAACTTTACATAGGAGAAAGAATTGCATCAAAGAATGTTATGTTCTACATCGAGGTATGTGTGGTTTTATGTTATTTCGTTGGTACATGCATTTTTTGTTGATACATACATACATACATGTCTTGTCCTATGTTTTTTATTTTTCCTATATGTATTAAACTATTCCATGCTTCTCTTTTATGTTGAATAAAATGGTGATGTGATTTGGATCAAATTTGAGTAAATTGAGTTAGTATTTTCTTAAATATATCTATTTATGTTTGTAGCATTTGAAGATAGCAGTTTTTATAGGTTCTCAAGATTAGAATTACCTAGGTTTTAGGAATTTTTTTGAAGTACATAATCTATTACAATGGTCTTGAAAATTTAACTTGGTAGATGAAACCTTCTAGGAATCCATGTATGGATAGAAGGGTCTTCCACTTGGGGTAGGGAGTTATCATAAAGTTTCAAGGGTGGTATTTTTGAGATCTATACTTGAGAAAAGCATTGGGGAACTGTGAAATTCCTTATCGATCAAATATCTCTTTAGTTTCTCTCTCTTTAGTTTTGTGTCCACCCAAACCCTTTTCATGCTTTGGGTATCTTGAGGTATATCCCCAACCCAAAAAACTCTTATATTATGATGATTATGTTGGTTTAGGGTTTTGGTTCCCTGTGCTCTTATAAGCCAAAAAACTATTATATCCCCAACATTTTTCATATATTTGGTTCCCCATGCTCAATGCTCACCCAAATCTAGCTAGATTTTGGGTTTTTTCCCTTATCCAAGCATCGTGTCATCAACCTAGGGTTTCCACTAATATATTTTAAAACATGCTCATTTATGGTTGGAGATTGATGCTTTATTCCTGTAGATAACCACTTAGAGAGACTTGTCATCATCATCACCAACATCATCTCTAGGATCCTCATCAACATCTCCATCATCATCATCTTCTTCATCATCACTATCACCATCACCACCATCGTCAACGTCTTCATCATCGCCACCATCTTCATCATCATCATTGACTCTAACTCTAAACCTAATTCAATTTCCTTCTATAAATCTATCCCTAACCATCACCCAAACCCTAGCACTAATCCATCTTCTTCATCATCGCCATCACCATCACCATCACCATCACCATCACCATCACCATCACCGTCACCATCACCAGTGTAGAGTTGACCCCGTGTGCAAAAATTGCACACTCGCTCACTGAGCAAAACCCTAGTTTCAGACATGGACGTACAAGATGGCACCGAGGCCATGGGACCGGAGGCGAGGGGTACCCCTGGCACCATCTCGATGTCGTGAATCCAACGGAGTCGACAGTTCGTCGATCAGAGCCACTGTTGTCATTCTATGGTGCATTCCGTCTCACATCCAAAAGGCCTTCAAGGACACTTGTTGGATACCTACCGGGGGCATAGAAGTCCAACCGTGCAGCAAAACTGGGTTTCGGGGAGTCTTGTAGGTGTGTCTAGGCAGGTTTCGGCTGGGGATGCTAGCCATAAGTGCTCGCTGGATGATTTTCCAAAGTTGACCCCAATGTGAGGGCCATCCAAATTTTCTCAAGCGGGGCATCTCTTGTCCGGATGCCCCTGGGTGTGCATGGCCATGTGGACCTGTGGGAGGCGACAGACTCGAATTCCTCTAGCCGGGTTGGGTTACGTGGCCCCGGGGCAAATCCTCCAGGTGTCCCTGAACGGCCCCGGGGTGCCCGACTAGAATTCTTGTGGCACCCGAAGCCTGGCTTGGTTCACAAATCCATCAATTTCGGTGGGTCCGGGACGACGGGTTTCAGCTAGGGGACCCCCACAGCGTCCCCCAAAGACCCAGAAGCAGTGCCAACGAGCCATCTTCGGAGCTAGGGTTTTACTCAGTGAGGGCCATCTAGATTCACTTAAGGGGTTCATTTCTCGTCCGGAGGCCCAGGCGTGCGTGGCTACCATGGACAGGTCCAGAATGGCCACGTGGACCTATGGGAGGTGACATAATATAAGTCCTCTTTTCGGTCTGGGTTCCGTGGCCTCGGGGAAAATCCTCCAAGTGTCCCTGAACGACCCCGGGGTGCCCGACTAGAGTGCCCGTAGCACCCGAACCGTGGCTCGGTTCTCGAAGCCGTCAATTTTGGTGGGTCCGGGACA
The DNA here is from genome assembly GCA_027924585.1 of Larix kaempferi. NCBI lineage: Eukaryota > Viridiplantae > Streptophyta > Pinopsida > Pinales > Pinaceae > Larix > Larix kaempferi. The sequence continues at coordinate 3,781,091 of BSBM01000913.1, read as the reverse complement.
GCAGGTTTCAGCTAGGGGACCCCCCACAGCATCCCCCAAAGACACGGAAGTGGTGCCAATGAGCCATCTCTGGAGCTAGGGTTTTGATCAGTGATGGCCATTCCAGGATTTCCATTTATAATACAGGCATATTTTTTACTGGTTTCATCAAGAGAAAGTATCATTTTCAATAACAAGTGGAACTAGGGAATCCTTCGTTGTGTTCCATTAGCCCTTTGTTCAGCATTTCATGCTATGGTAAATGGTAATTCACCTCTATCATAAAAAACATGGGTCTATAGGTACCTTCCCTTTCATATTCCTCGTAATTCACACATAGTCCATCCTTATCTTGATAAACAAAAGTTTTATAATAGCTTGAACTTTTTGGGCTTGGTTATCTCCCTGTATTCAGTTGTCTCATTGGTTGAAAAGCTTGCCTGAAAATATGTACCTTGAACTTCTTTGTTTTATTGCTGAAAATTGGAAGGGATTTTCAAGTCACTTGGAAAACGCTCCATTGTTGAAATATGTAAGTTCTTCCAACAACATTGATCTGGATAGTGTATCAAATGCTGCCATCCACACTCAAATTTATCTTTCGTCAAAGGAGTCGCAAATATTGTGGCTGACCAAATGGTCTGGGGAGCTTGGAAGTGCCGCCAAATATTATTCCATGCCTAAATCTACCCAGAAGGCAATTAAAGATTTAGATCCTCGAGAATGCCTGAATCTACCGAGACGGAAATTATAAATTTAGATCCTCGAGAAGGTGAGAAACTGTATGAGTGGTTGAATCAATATCCTAAAATTATAGAGCTTTCTATCTCAAAGTTTGTTGAGCGACTCCTAGATGTAGTATTAGACTCAACAGACAATAAACTTGTTATCACCACTGCACATTTTTTGCACTATTCATCTGCAAATAACTACGTCTGGCCCGAAGAGCTTACTAGTATTTGCAAGAATATTCCCCTAGTGGATGAAGGTGGCAACATCATTAGGGTATGAGGCTCTCTGAAGTTGCTCCAGCGTGCATCCACGAGTAATTGGGCCAAGTTAATTGGGCCAAGGTGTCCTTGAACAGCCCCGGGGTGCCTGACTAGAATGCACGTAGCACCCGAACCATGGCTCGGTTCTCGAATCCATCGATTCTGGTGGGTCTGGGATGGCAGGTTTCAGCTAGGGGACCCCACACAACGTCTCTTGAAGACCTAGAAGCGGTGCCAACGAGCCATCTCTGGAGCTAGGGTTTTGCTCAGTGAGGGCCATCCAGATTCACTCAAGGGGTGCATTTCTCATCCAGAGGCCCCCAGGCATGCATAGCCACCGTAGACAAGTCCATAATGGCCACGTGGACCTGTGCGAGGCGATGGAATCCAAGTCCTCTTGTCAGTTTGGGTTACGTGGCCCCGGGGCAAATCCTCCAAGTGTCCCTGAACGACCCCGGGGTGCCCGACTAGAATTTTCGTAGCAATCAAACCATGGCTTGGTTCTCGAATCCGTCAATTCCAGTGGGTCCGAGGTGGCCGGTTTTAGCTAGGGGACCCCCCACAGCGTCCCCCGAAGACCCGAAAGCGGTGTCAATGATCCCTCACTGACCAAAACCGTACCTTCATAAATGGCTCAATGGCACTGCTTCCGGGTCTTCGGGGGACGCTGTGGAGGGTCACCTAGCTGAAAACCACCATCTCGCACCCACCGGAATCAATGGATTCATGAACTGAGCCATGGTTCAGGTGCCATGGGCATTCTAGTCGAGCACCCCAGGGTCGTTCAGGGACACCTGGAGGAATTGCCCTGGGGCAACGAAACCCAGATCGATGAGAGGACTTGGATTACGTTGCCTCCCACAAGTCCAGGTGGCCATTGTGGACCTGTCCATGGTGGCCATGAATGCCCGGGGGCCTCCGAACGAGAAATGCACCCCTTGAGCGAATCTGGATGAGAAATGCACCCCTTGAGTGAATCTGGAATGGCCATCACTGAGCAAAACCCTAGCTCCGGAGATGGCTCATTGGCACTGCTCCGGGTCTTTGGGGGACACTATGTTGGGTCCCCTAGCTGAAACCTGTTGCCCCAGACCCACCGGAATTGGCGGATTTGAGAACCGAGCCACGGTTCGGGTGCTATGGGCATTCTAGTCGGGCAACCCGAGGTTGTTTAGGGACACTTGGAGGATTTGCCCCGAGGCCACAGAACCCAGACCGATGAGAAGAATTGGATTCTGTCGCCTCCCACAGGTCCACGTGGCCATTTTGGACCTGTCCATGGTGGCCACGCATGCCCAGGGGCCTCCGGACGAGAAATGCACCCCTTAAGCGAATTTGGATGGCCCTCACTAAGCAAAACCCTAGGTTCATAGATGGCTCATTTGCACTACTTCCGAGTCTTCGGGGGATGCTGTGGGGGGTCCCCTACCTGAAACTCATCATCTCGAACCCACCAGAATTGACGGATTTGAGAACCGAGTGACGTTTTGGGTGCTACGGGAATTCTAGTCGGGCACCCCGGGGCCGTTTAGGGACACCTTGGCGGATTTGCCCTGGAACCACGGAACCCAAACCGACGAGAGGGCTTGGATTTCATTGCCTCCCACAGGTCAACGTGGCCATTCTGGACATGTCCACAGTGGCCACACACGCCCGGGGGCCTCCAGAAGAGAAATGCACCCCTTGAGCGAATCTGGAATGGCCATCACTGAGCAAAACCCTAGCTCCGGAGATGGCTCATTGGAACTACTTCCAGGTTTTCGAGAGATGCTGTGGGGGGGTCCCTAGCTGAAACCTGCCAACCCGGACCCACCGAAATCGATAGATTCAAGAACCAAGCCATGGTTCGGGTGCTATGGGAATTCTAGTCAGGCACCGTAGGGTTGTTCAAGGACACTTGGAGGATTTGCCCTGGGGCTACGGAACAAGGACTGACTAGAGGACTCGGATTCCGTCGCCTCCCACAGGTCCACATGGCCATTGTGGACCTGTCCATGGTAGCCACGCATGCCTGGGGGCCTCTGGACGAGAAATGCACCCCTTGAGCGAATCTAGATGACCCTCACTAAGCAAAACCCTAGCTCCGGAGATGGCTCGTTGGCACCGCTTTCGGGTCTTCGGGGGATGCTGTGGGGGGTCCTCTAGTTGAAACCCGTCGTCCCAGACCCACCGGAATCGACGGATTCGTGAACCAAGCCATGATTCGGGTGCTATGGGAATTTTAATCGGGCATTCTGGGGTTGTTCAGGGACACCTTGGCCCAATTAACTTGGCCCATTGACTTGGCCCAATTACTCGTGGATGCAGGCCGGAGAAACTTCAGAGAGCCTCGTACCCTAATGATGTTGCCACCTTCATCCACTAGGGGAATATTCTTGCAAAGATTGGTAAGCTCTTCGGGCCAGACGTAGTTATTTGCAGATGAATAGTGCAAAAAATGTGTAGTGGTGATAACAAGTTGATTGTCTGTTGAGTCTAATACTACATCTAGGTGCCACTCAACAAACTTTGAGATAGAAAGCTCTGTAATTTTAGGATACTCATTCAACGACTCATACAGTTTCTCACCTTCTCAAGGATCTAATTTTTTAATTGCCTTCTGGGTAGATTCAGGCATGGAATAATATTTGGCGGCACTTCCAAGCTCCCCAGACCATTTGGTCAGCCACAATATGTGCGACTCCTTTGACGAAAGATAAATTCTGGTGTGGACGACAGCATTTGATACACTTGCCAGATCAATGTTGTTGGAAGAACTTACATATTTCAACAAAGAAGCGTTTTGCAGGTGACTTGAAAATGCCTTCCAATTTTCAGCAATAAAACAAAGAAGTTCAATGTATAGATTTTCAGGAAAGCTTGTCAACCAATCAGACAACCAAATACAGGGAGATAACCAGGCCCAAAAAATTCAAGCTATTATAAAAATATCGTTTATCAAGATAAGGATGGACTATGTGTGCATTGCGAGGAATATGAAAGGGAAGGTACCTATAGACCCAAGCTTTCGATGATAGAGGTGAATTACCACTTACCAGAGCACAAAATGCTGAACAAAGGGCTAATGGAACACAATGAAGGATTCCCTGGTTCCACTTGTTATTGAAAAGGATACTTTCTCTTGTTAGGATATTCCTATACTCCATCCCAGTCCCACCAATATTTTGATCATTTACATTTTCAATCATGCATGCACCTTTAGGGTTTGCATGCATTCTAGGGTTTGCATGCATTTTTCATGCATCCCGGTCATCAGTCCAGCACCTATCCCTTAGTTAGCCAGCCCCCAGGGGCTTCTCACTATTCAGTTTTAGCCCTCCAGTTGCTTAATGCGCCCTTCTTCCTTGATTTTAGGAAGCAACTCGCCCTTCTTCACCTACCAGTCTAGTTGTCACTCAGTTACAGTCAGTTACACTCAGTTATATTCAGTTACACTCAGTTACACTTAGTTACAGTCAGTTACAGTCAGTTACACCTACCAGAGTTAGTTTGATTGATGGTTGACAATTACTTGAGCATTGATGACTCCACTGATGATGATGAAGACTTCCAGTTGTGCTCCGATGATCATGAGGACACCTAGTTGTGCTCTGATGACACTCTATTGATCTTATGATCACTCTGAGAGGCTAATTCGAATTGCCACCTTAGGCATTCGAATCCTCTCTACCATTTTACTATTTATTTGTCCATACTGTGATTAATTAATTAGTGTGTGTGAAGTATTATTGCTTCTATCTGAGTTCTACTTTACCATATTATTCTATTGCTCATTATACTGTGTTGTTCACTCTTCTTCTATTTTCCTGCTTAATCATAATTACTCTTGTGAGTTATACATAATCTCTTAAATCTGCTGTGAGGATTTTCACATGGTATCAGAGCATGTTGAGAGTATTGTTTATCTCCATTCTTGAGAGTTTTTTGCAGGTTATTACCAAGATTTCGAGTGCATCAGTTTCTGCATTTTTGCAGCAGTAGCAGTTGCAGTTATTCTATATTGTTTTTGCAGGTCCTCTACAGCTTCAATGTATTCATCAGGAATTACTCCTCTTGATCCACTCAACTATGATGAATGGAAACCAAGAATGATAGTAGACTTAAAGATCCATGATCTTTTTTATTGTTACTTTGAAAGAGAGTTCGAATCCCCTGAAGAGAAGATTGACTGGTTAAATAAAAGTGACATGCACTTTGCAGCAATAATGTTTTCTTTGTTTGCACGCCAGAGATTCCAATTCAAATACCGTAATGGTGTTGAAACTCCAAAGGAGTTATGGACTCCAAAAGAGATATGGGCTCACCTAGATGAAAAATTTGGCAGAAAGAATGAAGGACTTGGTCCTAACCCATTCGAAAGCAAGAAAAGTGATGCATTCGCTCCTCTTGATGGTCTCTCAGATCATGAACCAGTATCATCTCATATTGAAATTGTTGACAAAGAAATTGCAGATTCTCCACTCATGCTAAAACTTTCTTCTCTTTCTGTGCCAGCTCACACTCTAGATATTGCAGAAGGTCCTAAATCCTCTCTTGCACCAGAGTCTGTTGGTTTGCATCATGATCACATGATTATTTTAGAGGTCAAAACAACTATTGAAGGTAATGCATTCGCTCCTCTCTAGCTATCTCCTCTTTTATACTACTATATGATCATAAATTCATGCTTTCAGAAGGTCATTGAAGAATATGGCCATTGCCATTCGCTTGGGATAAATTCTCATGCAATTACTGGTTTTGATCTCACCTCTCATGGTTCAAAGGAGATCTCAAGAAACCATGATTCAAGTCTTGGATCTAATTTGGATTCTAAGCAATTACTGCTTGGGATAATTTCTCATGCATATGATAGTTTTGATCTCACCCCTGCTGGTTCAAAGGACATCTCAAGAAACTGTTTTTTAAGTCGTAAATCTGATTTTGATTTCAAGCAAACATGTAATAGTTATTTTTGGCATAATCTCACCCATGGTGGTTCGAAGGAGAAGACAAAAGACTATATTCACTTTCACAGATTTGATCCTACCTCAGCTGATTCGAATCACAGGTTCAAGGATCATTCTCATACTGTTGGATTTGTTCTCATCACATTCGATCTGAAGAGCAAGTACAATCACATGCTTTTTGAGCATTATCCACTTCTTCCCAAGAAGAAGCTACCTCTAGACATATGACCAAGCATCATACATGCTTGAGTTTGGAGCATTTATTTTTATGTGTTCCTTACCATCTATTTTTTGAGGAGGAGGGTATGTTTCCCATGAAATTTTCCCACTTCCTTGGTTTATTGATTGTTATTATTCATTGTATTGGGTGACCTTTGGTCTTAGTTACCAGGGCCCAGGATGGATTAAGGGGGGGTGTTAGGATATTCCTATACTCCATCCCAGTCCCACAAGTATTTTGATCATTTACATTTTCAGTCATGCATGGACCTTTAGGGTTTGCATGCATCCCAGTCATCAGTCCAGCACCTAGCCCTCAGTTAGCCAGCCCCCAGGAGCTTCTCACTATTCAGTTTTAGCCCTCCAGTTGCTTAATGCGCCCTTCTTCCTTGATTTTAGGGTGCAACTCGCCCTTCTTCACCTACCAGTCCAGTTGTCACTCAGTTACTGTCAGTTACAGTCAGTTACACTGAGTTATAGTCAGTTACACTCAGTTACAGTCAGTTACACTTAGTTACAGTCAGTTACACTTAGTTACACCTACCAGAGTTAGTTTGATTGATGTTTGACAGTTACTTGAGCATTGATGACTCCACTGATGATGATGAAGACTTCCAGTTGTGCTCCGATGATCATGAGGACACCTAGTTGTGCTCCGATGACACTCTATTGATCTTATGATCACTCTGAGAGGATAATTCGAATTGCCACCTTAGGCATTCGAATCCTCTCTACCATTGTACTATTTATTTGTCCATACTCTGATTAATTAATTAGTGTGTGTGAAGTATTATTGCTTCTATCTGAGTTCTACTATACCATATTATTATGTTGCTCTTATACTGTATTGTTCACTCTTCTTCTATTTTCCTGCTTAATCATAATTACTCTTGTGAGTTATACATCATCTCTTAGATCTGCTGTGAGGATTTTTACATCTCTTGACGAAACCAGTAAAAATATGCCTATATTATAAATGGAAATCTTGGAATGGCCATCACTAAGAAAAACCCTAGCTCCGGAGATGGCTTGTTGGCACCACTTACGGGTCTTCAGGGGATGCTGTGGGGGTCCCCTAGCTGAAACCCGCCGTCCCGGACCCACCGGAATCGACGGATTCAAGAACCGAGCCACGGTTCGGGTGCTACAGGCATTCTAGTCGGGCACCCCAGGGCCGTTCACGGACACTTTGAGGATTTGCCTCGGGGCCACGAAACCCAGACCGATGAGAGGACTTGGATTCCGTCGCCTCCCACAGGTCCACGTGGCCATTGTTGACCTGTCCACGGTGGCCACACATGCACGGGGGCCTCCGAATGAGAAATGCACCCCTTAAGCATATCTCGATGGCCCTCACTGAGCAAAACCCTAGCTCCGGAGATGGCTTGTTGGCACCGCTTCCGGGTCTTCGGGGGACGCTGTGGGGGGTCCCATAGCTGAAACCTGCCATCCTGGACCCACTGGAATCGACAGATTCGAGAACCGATCCATTGTTCGGGTGCTACGGGAAATATAGTCGGGCACCGCAGGGCCATTCAGGGACACTTGGAGGATTTGCCCCGGGGCCACAGAACCCAGAACGATGAGAGGACATGGATTCTGTCACCTCCCATTGGTCCACGTGGCCATTGTGGACCTATCCACGGTGGCCACGCATGCCCGGGGGCCTCCGGATGAGAAATGCATCCCTTAAGCGAATCTAGATGGCCCTCACTCAGCAAAACCCTAGCTCCGGAGATGTCTCATTGGCACTGCTTCCGGGTCTTTGGGGGATGCTGTGGGGGGTCTCCTAGTTGAAAACCACCATCCCGGACCCACCAGATATGACGGATTTGTGAGCCAAGCCACGGTTTAGGTGCCATGGGAATTCTAGTCGGGCACCCCAGGGTCATTCAGGGACACCTGGAGGATTTGCCCCGGGGCCACGGAACCCAATCCGGCGAGAGGACTTGGATTTCATCGCCTCCCACATGTCCACATGGCCATTTTAGACCTATCCATGGTGGCCACACACGTCCGGGGGAATCCAGACGAGAAATGCCCCCATTGAGCAAATTTGGATGGCCCTCACATTGGGTCAACTTTGGAAAATCATCCAACGGGCACTTATGGCTAGCGTCCCCAGTCGGAACCTGCCTAGACACACCTACAAGACTCCCCAGAACCCAGTTTTGCTGCACGGTTGGACTTCTATGCCCCCTGCAGGTATGCAGCAGGTGTCCCTGAACGTCTTTTGGATGCGAGACAGAACGAGCCATAGAATGACAACCGTGGCTCCGATCGACGAACCGCCGACTCTGTTGGATTCAGGATGCCAGGATGGTGCCAGGGGCACCCCTCTCCTCCGGTCCCGTGGCCCCGGTGCCATCTTGTACGTCTATCTTGGAAACCAGGGTTTTGCTCAGTGAGGGAGTGAGCAATTTTTGCACACGGGGATTAACTCTGCAAAATCATCCACCGGGAACTTACGACCAGTGTTCCTAGCCGAAACCTACCTAGACACACCTGCAGGACTCCCCGGAGCCTGGTTTTACTACACGGTTGGACTTCTATGCCCCTGGCAAGTATCCAACATGTGTCCTTGAAGGCCTTTTGGATGCGAGACGGAACGAGCCATAGAATGACGACCGTGGCTCGGATCGACGAACCGTGGACTCCGTTTGATTCAAGATGCCAAGATAGTGCCATGGGTGCCCCTCTCCTCTGGTCCTGTGGCCTCAGTGCCATCTTGTACGTCCATCTTGAAAACTAGGGTTTTGCTCAGTGAGGGAGTTTGCAATTTTTGCACATGAGGGTCAACTCTGCAAAATTGTCCGCTGGGCACTTATGATGATGATGATGGTGATGATGATGGTGATGGTGACGGTGATGGTCATGGTCATGGTGACAGTGATGAAGATGATGACGATGGAGAAGATGATGATGATGGAGATGTTGATGAGGAACCTAGAGTTAGAGTTAGAGTAAGAGTTAGAGTTAGGGTTAGAGTTAGAGTTAATGATGATGATGGATATGGTGGTGATGATGAAGACGTTGATGATGATGGTGATGGTGACAGTGACGGTGATGGTGATGGTGATGGTGATGGTGAGGATGAAGAAGATGGCTTAGTGCTAGGTTTTGGGTGAGGGTTAGGGCTAGAGTTATAGAAGGAAATTGAATTAGGGTTAGAGTTAGAGTTAATGATGATGATGAAGACATGATGATGATGGTGATGGTGACGGTGATGGTGATGGTGATGGTGACGGTGATGGTGATGGTGATGGTGAGGATGAAGAAGATGGCTTAGTGCTAGGGTTTTGGTGAGGGTTAGGGCTATATTTATAGAAGGAAATTGAATTAGGGTTAGATTTTGAGTTAATGATGATGATTAAGATGGTGGTGATGATGAAGACATTGACGGTGATGGTGATGGTGATGGTGAGGATGAAGAAGATGGTTTAGTGCTAGGGTTTGGGTGAGGGTTAGGGCTAGAGTTATAGAAGGAAATTGAATTAGGGTTAGAGTTAGAGTTAATGATGATGATGGTGACAGTGACGGTGATGGTGATGGTGATGGTGAGGATGAAGAGGATGGTTTAGTGCTAGGGTTTGGGTGAGGGTTAGGGATAGAGTTATAGAAGGAAATTGAATTAGGGTTAGAGTTAGAGATGAAGATGGTGGTGACGATGAAGACATTGATGGTGATGGTGAGGATGAAGAAGATGGTTTAGTGCTAGGGTTTGGGTATCCTAAGAGTGTAAGACTCTAACTCTAGAGCACCTTGTTTGCATGGATAAATGGGCCAACTAAGGGCACCTATACTAGGATCATTTGAGGCATGCAAGCATGTATCCTCCTAGAGATCTGCCCCCCTTAACTTAGACTGTAATCCTCACATATGAGTGCATAGGGAACTGCACTCTCTCACTATGCATGCAAAACTAAATAAAACAAAAAATGCAGAATTAGAACTGAACTGCTAATTTAGGAAAAAAATCTAAACTGGAAATTAATGGAGGATGGCGCATGCATGCGCTCCCTATCTCTCTCACCCATAAATGCTAGTGCATCCTGTTACATCTTGTTTTCACACCCAAGTGGCAAAGTCCTAATCCTCTAATGCTACAAGTGCGACTTCCGAAGATGATTGCCACTATCACCTCAACAAAAATTTTCCCAAGTTTTAGGCCTACTTTAAAGGCCAAGGGAGGCTTCTAGATCAAGGTTGGAGAAAAGGTCTTAGTATTTCAAACTTGTTTGAAGATTAAGATGTGTTTTCCATTAAGTTAAAGTCCCATGTGAGTGCTTAATTCAGAAAGTTGCAAGTGAATTAATCCAATAGACACCTTTCAGAAATAAATATTTGCTCATGTGTAAAATGAAAGATCATTCATGGATAAATAAAGATATTCACAAAACTTAAATCAACAATGAACCATAATGTTGTAGAATCAAAATTCACATTAAAACATGCTGGATTATTTCCCAAAATCATCCACAAATGATATTATCTAATAATGCCAAGGTTATAGTTATTAGTTTATGAGTGATTATTGAATGAGACCCTCTTGGAGAGAGTAAAATCTTTGCAAGAGGGTGTTACCCAATCTATTAAGGGTCCAACTAGGTTGTAGTGATTTGAATCACTTGAATAAAGATGGCTGAAATCTTATCTTCACAAAATTAATTAATTAAATGTTTTTCCATATGATCCATGAGCATATAAATATAAAAAGATGTGCTAGAAATAAAAGCAGTAAACCACTTGCGCAGGTTTGGTAACTTCTAGAATGTAAATGATTAGATGATTGTAAACATTCATTCAATAAACCATAAACATTTAGGATATGTTGTGTGTAATTGCTTAAGACAAATTTGTGAAATAATAACCATTCAAATAACATGCAATTAACACTATGATCCATAGTTGAGAGTTGTGAATCGAAGACAAAATCATGTATGCAAAAATGTAATCAAAGACAAACTCATATACACAAGTGCAGTTCCATCTATTAATATGAAAAAATGATCCAATCATGTAGAATTTTTGGAAAAATGGAACATCGTTCCCAGCATCTATATAATGTCAACTCGTGCCCCGTACAAAAAAAGGAAACTCGTGCCCTATACAAAATATGGCCCATGGTTCCCTGTACAAAATATGGCAACTCGTGCCGAAAATGACACATCATGGCTACTGTACATAGGAGGGTCTCTCAATCCTCCTGCCCACCCTCGGAGCTCCCAGGTGCATCTCCAAAATCAATCTTCCTCTTCTTCGTGCTAGAGGAAGTTGGGTCCTTCCAGCGTCTTTGACAACTTCCCCTTAAGCCCTCAAATGACAACAATAATATGTCAACTTTTCCTGGCAATTATACAAGTATAAAACATAATTTCAAAATAAAAATAGTTTTCAAATCTTGGATAACTCATCGCATGCGAGACTGTAAGTCATGAGGGGGTCTCCCTCCTCTATGATCTAAGTCTCCCGGAAATGCCACCCTGCAACATTTAGAACAATCAGATCAATGCTGAAACTACATGCATATAGTAATTTTCGTTAAAATTGAACGAGATTTTGATAAACTAGTCAATATCACCGTGAACAAAATCGGCTGGTCTTCGGGGCTGGTGGATGGAGCAGTCGACTGGAGAGCCTGCTTCGATGCTAGGGTGGATGGTAAAGGGGAGGATGTAGCCACATCAACTTTGGCTACACCACTAGGGGGAACAGTGGAAGAAGGGGGGGGTGGCAGGAGGAGGTGTGGACTGGGGTGGGCGAAGTGGAGATGTACGTCTAGGGCTATAAACCCCAACTGGTTGTAGCATGGATGGGCGCACCTTGGAAGGGGAAGCGAGTGTGGTGGGGGAATGTGGGGGGGGGGGAGGTTTGTGTTATGGTAGAGGGATGGGTGACTGTGGATGGGTGGTGTGCCGTGGTCGGATGGGGGAGGGTGGGAACATGGGAAACCGATACGGAGGTGGAGCTGGATATGATGTGTAAGGGGGAGCTGGATGGAATTGTGGTGCTATATAGGAGTGGGGGGATGAATGGAAGGGGTTGGGGAATGGGGCATGTATGCCAGGGGATACAATTTGCATATAGGGTGGCCAAAAGGTCGGGGAGGGAGGAATAACGGCACTGGCAGGCCGAGGTGCTCGCACCTACATACACATTTATAACCTCATAAATTAATATACAAAAATATAAATATACACAGACAAGTCATTGTATTTGAAATTAAATTTATGCTTTAATACACACGATACCTGCGCACAGGGAGAAGTGCTGGTCCCCGGTGGCGGTGGCTGGTCGCTGGAGCCCGCGGACATCTGTGTAAACACTACAATTTTTAGACTGAATTTATAAAAACAATATTAACAATATTAAACACAATGAAAATGAGAATGACAACGATGGTACTTAAAAAACATGACTGCAATAAATTTATATTCAAGTTAGATGATATTCAATATTCTGAAAGGATAGAAGATGGCATCTCATTGTTTAAATTTGCAAAGAGGTGCTAAATAGAAGTTAAGTTAGTGTGCATGTTATTTAATACACTTTAGAGTGTTGATCGTTAGAAAAAGGAATAAAGATAAATCTTTTTCATGATTAACTTACTTACAAGCTCGAATGTGCCATGTTCTTTTGCATTGAATGAGTAATTATGTGTTCTTGATCGAATAGCTATGTTGTCAGAATGATATCATTTGATTGAAATCAAAGAAATCTTGAGTGAAATGAGTTAAATGAGTATTCTTGATGCCAAATCTTTTACCAAGTTAAATTTGAATCAAGATAATAGCAAGGCCCCATAGACCATATTTGTAAGATTATCGCTCTTCCTTATGGGCCTTACATCATTTTCAAAAACTTTAGTGACAATACATGTGATAAGTTGTTTTATGTTGTTTATATGTCTTTCCTAATAGCATGTTCTAGGAGTAGTAGTATGATTACTTTCAGTCTCAAGTATTAGAATAAATTGGAAATCCTGTGATAATAAACTAGGGTAATAAGGACATGAGAAACATCAAGTTCTTGAATTTCTAGAAGCTTGGCCACTATGATTCTCTTTTGGCCACTATGAAGACGTTGGCGGTGATGGTGATGGTGGTGACAACATTAATGACAAAGGCTTGAGGAATGGAAAAGAAGATGATGATGTGGATGGCTTGAAGAACACACATGGCATGAAGATCCATGGAGGTGGGCATTGGAGCCATTGGAACACCTAATGAGCCAAATGACCCATTCTGTGGTCATTTGTGGTTTGATGGGGCAATGGAACCCTTGGTGATGGTCCATGCTACCATTTGATGATGGGCTTGATGTCCATTGAAATCATGTTGATTAAATACTAAATGATTGACTCTTGATGGTGGAGCCCACATTGAAACCCACATACAAATTGAATCAACCCTTATCGAATGGCACTTACGATGGATGTTGAAGCCCTTGAACCTTGAAGATGTCCATATGTGGAATCCTTGATGCATGGTGATGAAGACATAATGTATTGTTTCCTTGGGGTTCTTGGAATTGTTTGTGGTCTATTATTGTTGGTGTGATGGAGCCCTTGCCCTTATAATTGCTTGACGAAACCTTTGATGCTGAAGTATTTAAACATGATGATGTAGAAGCCCACAAAAAAAATGAGGAAGCCCTAAGTTTCTAACGTGGCCTTTGATGTGGTTGTGTGAAGTCAAACCAAAAAAAGAATGCAAATAAAACATTGTATGTGAACTATTATGTGTTCATTCAAAGGACAAAGTCGGCTCAATAATTAAAAATAAAATAAAATGAAAATTACATAGACAGATCGATTGAATATCCTGTGATATGATGTGCATGTACAGCAGAAAGACATGACGATGTAGACAGTATGAAGAGACTATGATATTTTGGGCAGCAGTATGGTGAAAGGAGAGAATGATGTATTTGTGTATATGCTGGTTAAAATTATGACAGAGTGATGATGAGCAGAAAGTGATATAAATGTGGATATATTTGATATCTTGACAGCAGAATGATAATTTTCCTATGGTTAATGACAGTTTGATGACAGGTTAAAGATGTGCATGTAGATAGAATATCGATATGTTTGAGAAGATGTTGGACATGATGAAATAGGGACAGAATGATGATTGAGGACAAGGTGTTGGCAGCAGATTGATGAATGAGATGATGTGAATAATGACATGACTGTGATATGTATGATATGTGACAAATATGTAATTGTAAATACAAGTAGGGTCTTGTATCCATTTTCTTAGTAGGATCTAAGAAAAACTAGGTTGGGTCCTAGATGATGAGTTGGTGCTGAATTGCCTCACGGTTGTAGCCATTGAACCAAATACAAAAGATTACAAAAACTATATCTAGTCTCGTATTATGTGTTGATGTGTTTCATTAGTTGATAGTTAGTTCATTGATGAATATGATGCGAATGTGAAATGATGATATAAGAGTTGGTGATTGAAGTTGAAATTAAATAAAGTATAGGCTCACTGATTCACCTCCCCCTGTTAGTGAACATTGTGTCTAACACAAATGTTTATAGTTTTGTTAGGTTTTCATGTTTTATAAGGTTTCATTTTTTTTTGGGTGGGATTATATGAATTTATAGCTCTCAACTAAATTAGACAATATTATAAACACAACTGTAAAATACGATGATAATATGGTAATTACTCAGTGCTAATTAATTTGTAATTACTGAACACAAATTACTCGTAACTGGATATAATTATTCAAAGTAAAGTTACCTGTGTGTATGGTGCCGCAATCTCCTCTGCTGTCGCCATGGATCCATCGAGGTCAAAGGAACCGACTTCCTCCCACCTGGGGAATGGAGACTCGGCACCCAATAACTGAACATTCAAATAAATAAAGTCAACAATGTGTAATTCAAAGTTAAATATATTAAACAATACGATATCAAATAAAATACAACAAATACTTGAACATTAAATAAAACAATAGAAAACCTGATCCATGAAGCTCCCTGTGGCATGCTGCTACGTATCACCATGGAAAGAATGATCACAATGAGAACAATGATGTGCCATTGTTCCAGCAGAACTAGAAGGCTCGGCCTGGGTTCCACCTATACCCGGCATGTCTCGACCACCACCCATAGACTGTGCAGTTTTCTGTGTCTCATCGATGTCCTCCCGGCTCTGGGAAGACATGGCCACAAATTTGGTATGTCTAAGCAAGTCATGTGTGGCACGTCTGACGGAGTCATGAATCTCATCTAGACCGTTACCAAACCCGGGTGGCTGAGGAGGGGGGTTTGGCTCTCTCCTAGGTGCAGGAGGTCCTCTAAGTGGATTGCGGTACGCCTAAGGTCAATCTTGGGCGGAGCCAAGACCGACACCTTGAAACTCAGTGATGTCAAAATAGTTGACATGGTACCCTAGCTCAAACTCAGCCCACAATTTTTGAAGGAAATACTGTGGGACCTCCAAATTGTTGCATGGGGGACTGTCAAACACCATGAACCACCTCTTTCCCCAGTTATCTCTCCATGGATGGTAAATGCACCAGTCCATGCAAACCCGAGGCCTCATCATAGCTGGAGGTTATCCCGTCGAGGGAACTTTGAACTTGCTATACAACTGGGCTTTGGTGATGTTGAGGTCTTTTATCTGCTCTTTGGACAACTTAGTGGAGTAGTGTTCCCTCATTCGAGCCCTATATTGGCTCAAGTTTGTTATCTCACTGTGTGCAATATTGATTGATTCAATAATGTTTTGAAGTGATGAAGCCAAGGAAACCCAAGAGGGTTCCTTGGTACTGTTCAATTCATTACTTAGTGCCCTCAATTGATTTAAGTCTTGGTGTAATTGATCTTCAGGGTTTTCATTGGGTTCATTGTTGGTTCCCATATTGTCTTCTGGAGGTCGAGTTTCATTGGTTTCATCGGATGGTTTAGGTGTGTTTGACATCTTGTTAGGTGTGTAGATGGCCTGCAATTAAATTTCCTTGGTTTTTAATGGATTGTAATTTTTTTTTTAAATTAAAATTCAAATGGAAAACAAAACAAAAAACAAAAATAAACACAAATTTATGCTTTGAGGAGCACCTAGCTGGAGAACCATATGGCAACGTGGTGTAGGGACGATTGCTTGCTGTTGAGGACAAATTGGGTGCACGTAAAATGCATTCGCGGGGTTGAGAGTGCGCTCGCGGGTTGGAAAATCGACTCATGGGTCTGTCGAAAATGATAGACCCGTGAGCTCTGTTTTTTTTATTAAAAAATAGAGGCACGCACGTGCCACTAACGTGTGCACTCCAATTTGTGCGTACGCATCAAAGGCGCGTGCACGCCCCTGTTGTCCACATGGTCTGAACCACATGGACGTTCGGCATTGCCGAAGCAGAGACGCGAGCATGCCTTTGGAGGCGCATGCGCGTCGTTTTATTTTTTCCACTCATGCGCTGTTGTTGCGGTTATTTTGGGTATCAGCTTCATGCGTGTACCCTAATTCAGATAGCCAAAAAAAGGGTTCTGGAATCAACTTATGAATATGAAAACAATGCTTGGAGCATATGGAAATGGAATAGAATAGTGCAATATCCGACATAAATTTCTTATTGCAAATAGTGCAATATAACTCTCGAAGCGCACTTGGTTCCCCAGGTTCTGATCGCTTCTTTCCATTAACATGATCATACCACCCATGATGGCTACCTTGATACGAATCATCGCCATCAACTCTTTCCCAATTTTCTTGCTCAGACTGCCTTTCTCTTTCCCAATTCTTCTCCTCGGACTACCTTTCTCTCACAAGCTTTTCCTTCTCCAATTTCTCACGCCGAAGGGTCGTAACAACCTATTTGAACCCAGCTATCCTGCCAAAAACACCTTACCAGCAATTGAATTCTGGAAATGGTTGATGATATGGGAAATCATTGAGAATTTTTTTTAGCTATGGCAGAGACAAAGCCAGGGATGAAGAAACCTGTATTCACTATGGATAGTAGAACTTTTTTCAGCTATGCATGCTAGTATTTTCTAGTATTTGTTGGTTATTAAGAAAAACAAAGTAAGAAGCAAATTAATTGGTCTTGAATTTACCAGGTTTTTGTACGAGATGTACATGAGGGAAAATGAATGAATGGAATGGAGCTTAGCATATATGATTCATGGTTTGATCTAGTTGTTTCTACTTTACTTGGGCTTGTTCCTGATGGATTTATTTACTTGAGATCCAGTCCAGACACATGCCATAGACGTTGGCAGTTACGAAAAAGAGCAGAAGAAAATAACGTGTCATTAGATTATTTGAGAGGTTTGCATGGAAAGCATGAGAATTTGCAAATCCCTGCTCAGTGTGGAAATTGTGGGTTGTTTTCTATGAGCCAATTACCTCTTGATATTGATAGGTCTCCACACCCTGAGATCAAGGACCACACATTTATTTTGAAAGGATAACATGTGCCTTGTTCATTCCTGGCTGTAAAAATAATAACACCAATTTCATCCCCAACCAAGCACTCTGCAATACGCATTTGACGAACGCGATAATTCTCCGAACGACCTTTTTTTTTAAGACCATATTTGCAGTAAAAACATTCACAGTCAATGTATGAGCATTGGTTCCTAGTCGCATATGGTCAACTTTAGTGAATACAAGTTTCCTCATCCCTAGCTTTGTCTCTGCCAAGCTGGCAAAATTTCTCAATGATTTCCCAGATCATCTGCCATTGCTAGAATTCGATTGCTCGTGAGGTCTCTTTGGAAGGAGAGCTGGGTTCAAATAGGTTCTTACAACTCTTCGTCGGGAGAAATTAGAGAAGGATAAGGAAAAGGTATTCTGAGGAGCAGAAGTGGGAAAGAGAAAGGTAGTATGAGGAGCAAAAGTGGGAAAGAGTTTATGGTGATGATTGGGATCGAGGTAGCCATCATGGATGGTATGATCATGTTAATGGAAATAAAGGATCGGAACCTGGGGAGCCAAGTGCGCTTCGAGAGTTCTATTGCACTATTTTCAATAAGAAATTTATGTCATATATTACACTATTCTATTCCATTTCCATATGCTCTAGGCATTGTTTTCATATTCATAAGTTGATTCTAGAACCTTTTTTTTTCCTATGTGGATTATTGGAATCGATTTAGCCTCTACCTAATTCATTTTGAGACTTTTGGATTGGAACATATTTAGAGAACATGCACTTAATTACATGTAGATAATAACATTTTCTGAAGTTCTTAATCATAAAAATAATTGGCTATCTGGCCCAAGTAATTTGGAAAAAATAATGAAGCAAGGCATGAATATGAAATTGCAGAGAACATTTTACCCTTTGTGATGGCTAGTGACTGGTAGGATTAATGGATGCTTCTTTCTATCAACTAAGTATTTCCGTGCTTCCTTTCTGTGGTAGCACCATAGAAATTTGTGTATCATCCTTGAAAAACCAGCTAGGAGATGATGCGTTATGCATTAGAAAATAATGCAACTTGGAAGAAATATTTGAAAATGTACGTGGGTTTAGATGACGAGGAAGCATTTTGCAATGGAAAAGTGGAAATGCAACAGTGTTAATGGGTTAACTACATTTAGTGCCTCCCTATGACTAGGGGAGGCTCGACCCCATCTACACGATGGGGATGGAATTTATGGTTGGAAGGAGATACCGATGAGGTGAATAGTTGTTACAACTCGAAGAAATATTGACGGGTTTGGTAATCCAAAAGATAAATGGGTGAGGAATATTTTGGTCCTATTATGTTTACCTTCCTCAGAACTAGAAGATAGAATGGAAGATAGAATAGTTTCTCAACTCCAGTAATTTGAGCTTGGTTTAACATTTTCCTCTTCTTATTATGTTTACAGTTCCTTGGAGGTGTTGTTGAAAAGATGGTTGAGTATCTACGTAGTTCCATTGGAATTGTCCACAAGAACCATGCAGACAGTATAACTTCTTACATCAAGGAGAGTGTGGATGAAGACTTGGAAGAGGATCAATATGGGGAGAGAAAAATGCAGAAAAAAAGGGAAGGCTTAGGAATACGACCCTCGAATCCATGTGAATGCAACTCTTTACATTTAATTAGGCCTAGCGTTCATGTCCTCACATGCATTTACATTTACTCAAGGTTTATTATCATATCACCTTTAAATGGATTCTTTCAATGCATTGTGTGATAGGTGTCTACTCATACATGGAAATGCTTCCACGCTTTTTTTAAAAAGAGAAAGGTTGCATGCTAGATAATGTTTGTTGGTCTCACTAAGAGTTAGGGAGCCATGACTGAAAGAGTGTATAAATGTCACTTTGAAGAGTAATAATTAATAAATTGTGTTCACCCATGAATTAGATTTCACAAAGTTTTACTTATTGAATGCTTTAATGATCTTTGTCACTTTTAAATGCTATTGCACTTATATTTGGTGACATTACAAGGAATGTTATCCTTACTTCTTGAATTTATATTTTACTAAGATCCCGTAAGTTTAATTATGGATTAAGCTCATATTCAAAATTCCAAGAGTCCAAGTATAAGTTTTGACTATAAGTATATCTAACAAGTGAATGATTCCATTCCTTTATCTCAAAAGTTAATTTAATTTTATAGTTGTTTTAATATGTCCAAATTGATTAGTTGTATGATCAACAAGTATGGTAAATTTATAAATTCTAGTTAGTAAATTCTAGTCATGTTGAATTAACTAAGCCGATAGCCATTTTTATTTCAATACATTGGGTGATAAGTGCCAGAATAAATATGATTTTAATAAAAAAATATTCATGTAATGGCTATAAGTTACCTACTATGAATCAATAAACTAGATTTAACCCATTAACACTATTTCATTTCCACTTAGATTGAGTTCCATTTCAAAATTCTTCCTCATCATCTAAACGCATGTACATTTTCAAATATTGCTTCCAAGTTGCATCATTTTGTAATGCAGAACGCCTCATATCCTAGATGGTTTCTCAAGGATGCTACAAAACTTTCTATGGTGCTACAACCGAAAGGAAGCACGACAATACTTAATTGATAGAAAGAAGCATCCATACCTCCTACCAGTCACTAGCCGTCACAAAGGGTAAAATGTTCTCTACAATTTCATATTCGTTCCTTGCTTCATTATTTTGTCCAACTTACTTGGGTGAGATAGCCAATTATTTTCATGATTAAGAACTTCAGAGAATGTTATTATATACATGTAAGTAAGTGCATGTTCTCTAAATTTTTTCCAATCCAAAAGTATCGAAATGAATTGGGTAGAGGTCGACTTGATTCTAGTAATTCAAATAGCCAAAAAAAATGTTCTGGAATCAACTTATGAATATGAAAACAATGCCTAGTGCATATGGGAATGGAATAGAATAGTGCAATATCCAACATAAATTTCTTATTCTAAATAGTGCAATAGAAATCTCGAAGCGCACTTGGATCCCCAGGTTTCGATCCCTTCTTTCCATTAACATGATCATACAATCGATGATGGCTACCTCGATCCCAATCGTCGCCATCAAATATTTCCCACGTTTGCTACGCAGACCGCCTTTCTCTTTCCCACTTCTTCACCTCAGACTCTGTTTCTCTCACAATCTTTTCCTTCTCCAATTTCTCGCGCCAAGGGGTTGTAACAACCTATTTGAACCC
This sequence comes from Larix kaempferi, assembly GCA_027924585.1. Lineage (NCBI taxonomy): Eukaryota > Viridiplantae > Streptophyta > Pinopsida > Pinales > Pinaceae > Larix > Larix kaempferi. The sequence goes on along the minus strand of BSBM01000913.1, from coordinate 3,760,332 downwards.
AGCTCTCCTGCCAAAAATACCTTACTAACAATCGGATTCCGACAATGGCAGATGATCTAGGAAATCATTAAGAAATTTTATCAGCTATGGCAGAGACAAAGCCAGAGATGAGGAAACATGTATTTACTATGGATGCTAGAAATTTTCTTAGCTATGGTTGCTATTATTTGCTAGTTATTAAAAAAAAAATTAGAATCAAATTTACTTGTCTTGAATATACATGATGTTTGTGTGAGTTGTACATGAGGAAAAATGAATGAATTGAATGGAGCTTAGCATATATGATTCATGGTTTGATCCAGTTGTTTCTATTTTACCAGGGCTTGTTCCTGATGGATTTATTTACTTGAGGGCCAGTCCAGAGACATGCCGTAGACGTTTGCAGTTACGAAAAAGAGAAGAAGAAAATAGTGTGTCACTAGATTATTTGAGAGATTTGCAAGGAAAGCATGAGAACTGGCTCTTCCCAGCTCAATGTGGAAACCGTGGGTTGTTGTCTGTGAGCCAATTACCTCTTAATATTGATAGGTCTCTACACCCTGACATCAGCGACCGCACATTTCTTTTGCAAGGAGAACATGTACCTTGTTCATTCCTGGATGTAAAAACAATAACACCAGTTTGATCCCCAACCAAGCACTCTGCAATACCCATTTGACGAACCTTAAAAACTATCCGACCGACCCTTTTTTTAAGGCCATCTTCGCAGTAACAACCTTCACATTCAATGTATGACCATTGGTTTCTAGTCGCATATGGTCAACTTTAGTGAATACAGGTTTCCTCATCCCTGGCTTTGTCTCTGCCATAGCTAACAAAATTTCTCAATGATTTCCCAGATCATCTGCCATTACCGAAATTCGATTGATGGTCAGGTCTTTTTGGAGGGAGAGTTTGCTTCAAATAGGTTGTTACAACCCTTCCGTGGGAGAAATTGGAGAAGGATAAGATTGTTAGAGAAATGCACTCTAAGTAATAGAAGTGGGAAAGAGAAAGGTAGTCTCAGGAGAAAAAGTGGGAAAGAGTTGATGGCGATGATTAGGATCGAGGTAGCCATCATGGATGGTATGATCATGTTAATGGAAAGAAGGGATCAGAACCTCAGGAGACAAGTGCGCTCCGAGAGTTCTGATGCACAATTTGCAATAAGAAATTTATGTCGGATATCACACTATTCTATTCCATTTCCATATGCTCTAGGCATTGTTTTCATATTCATAAGTTGATTCCAGAACCTTTTTTTGGCTATCAGAATTATTGGAATCGATTTAGCCTCTACCCAATTCATTTCGAGAATTTTTTATTGGAACACATTTAGATAACATGCACTTAATTACATGTAGATAATAAATTCTATGAAGTTCTTAATCATGAAAATAATTGGCTATCTCACCCAAGTAATTTGGAAAAAATAACGAAGCAAGGCACAAATATGAAATTGCGGAGAACAGTTTACCCTTTGTGATGGCTAGTGAGTGGTAGGAGGTATGGATGCTTCTTTCTATCAACTAAGTATTTTTGTGCTTCCTTTTGGTGGTAGCACCATAGGAAATTTTGTAGCATCCTTGAAAAACCATATAAGAGATGAGGCGCTCTGCATTAGAAAATAATGCAACTTGGAAGCAATATTTGTAAATGTACATGGGTTTAGATGACGAGGAATCATTTTGCAATGGAACTGAAGCTAAGTGGAAATGCAAGAGTGTTAATGGGTTAATTACAGTTAGTGATTCCCTATTATTGTGGGAGGCTCGACCCCAGCTACACGATGGGGATGGAATTTATGGTGGGAAGGAGATACCTATGAGGTGACTGGTTGTTACAACTCAAAGAAATGGTGATGGGTTTGGTAATCCCAAAGATAAATGGGTGAGGAAGATTTTTGTCCTATCATGTTTGTCTTACTCACAACTAGAAGACAAAATCGAAGATGGAATAGTTTCTCAACTCCAGTCTTTTGAGTTTGGTTTAACAATTTCCTCTTCTTATTATGTGTATAGTTCCTTGCAGGTGTTGGTGAATATGGATGAGTATCTACCTAGTTCCATTAGCATTTTCAACAAGAGCCATGCAGAGAGTATAAATTATTACATCAAGGAGAGTGTGGATGAAGACTTGGAAGAGGATCAAGATGGTGAGAGAAAAATGAAGAAAAAAGAGGGAAGGATAATGAATACGACCCTTGAATCCATGTGAATGCAACTCTTCACATTTAATTAGGCCCAACGTTCATGTCCTCACATGCATTTACATTTAATCCAGGTTTATTATCATATCACCTTTAAATGGATTGTTTCAATGCATTGTGCAATAGGTGTCTATTCATACATCGAAATGCTTCCACGCTTGTTTGAAAAAGAGAAAGGTCGCATGCTAGATAATTTTTGTTGGTATCGCTAAGAGTTAGAGAGCCATGACTGAAAGAGTTTAGAAATGGCGCTCTGAAGAGTAATAATTCATAAATTGTGTTCACCCATGAATCAAATTTCACAAAGTTTTATTTATTGAATGCTCTAATAATCTTTCTCACTTTTAAATGTTATTGCACTTCTATTTGGTGACATTACAAGGAATGTTATCCTCACTTCTTGAATTAGTAGTTGACTAAGATACCATGAGTTTAATTATAAATTAAGCTCATATTCAGAATTCCAAGAGTCCAAGTATAAGTTTTGACTATAAGTATATCTAACAAGTGAATGATTCCATTCCTTTATCTCCAAAGTTAAATTAATTTTATAGTTGTTTTAATATGTCCAAATCGATTAGTCATATGATCAACAAGTATGGTAAATTTATAAATTCTAGTCATGGTGAACTAACTAAGCCAATAGCCATTTTTATTTCAATACATTGGATGATAAGTGCTAGAATAAATATGATTTTAATAATAAAAAAATCATGTAATGGATATAAGTTATCTACTTTGAATCAATAAACTAGAATTAACCCATTAACACTCTTGCATTTCCACTTAGCTTGAGTTCCATTGAAAAATGATTCCTCATTATATAAACCCACGTACATTTTCAAATATTGCTTCCAAGTTGCATTATTTTCTAATGCAGGACGCCTCATCTCCTAGCTGGTTTTTCAAGGATGCTACAAAACGTTCTATGGTGCTACCACTGAAAGGAGGCACAAAAATACTTAATTGATAGAAAGAGGCATCCATGCCTCCTACCAGTCACTAGCCATCACAAAGGGTAAAATGTTCTCTGCAATTTCATATTCATGCCTTGCTTCATTATTTTTTCCAAATTACTTGAGTGAGATAGCCAATTATTTTCATGATTAAGAACTTCAGAGAATGTTATTATCTACATGTAAGTAAGTAAGTGCATGTTCTCTAAATGTGTTCCAATCTAAAATTCTCGAAATGAATTGGGTAGAGGTCAAATCGCTTCCAATAATTCAGTTAGAAAAAAAAGGTTCTGGAATCAACTTATGAATACGAAAACAATGCCTGAAGGATATGGAAATGGAATAGAATAGTGCAATATCCGACATAAAATTTTTATTGCAAATAGTACAATAAAACTCTCGAAGTGCACTTGGATCCCCAGGTTCCGATCCCTTCTTTCCATTAACATGATCATACCATCCATGATGGCTACCTTTATCCCAATGATCGCCATCAACGCTTTCCCACTTTTTCTCCTCAGACTTCCTTTCTCTTTCCCACTTCTTCTCCTCTGAGTTACTTTCTCGTACAATCTTTTCCTTCTCCAATTTGTGGTGCTGAAGGGTTGTAACAACCTATTTGAACCCAAATCTCCCTCCAAAAATACCTTACCAGCAATCGAATTCCGGCAATGGCAGATGATCTCGGAAATCATTGAGAAATTTTTTCAGCTATGGCAGAGACAAATCCAGAGATGAGGAAACCTATATTCACTATGCATGCTAAAAATTTTATCAGCTATGTCTGCTAGTATTTGATAGTATTTGTTGGTTATTAAAAAAAAATAAGAAACAAATTTACTGGTGTTGAATATACCAGGTGTTTGTGTGAGCTGTACATGAGGAAAAATGAATGAATGGAATGGATCTTAGCATATATGATTCATGGTTTGATCCAGTTGTCTCTATTTTACTTGGGATTGCTCCCGATGGATTTATTTACTTCAGGGCCACTCCAGACACATGCCATAGGTGTTTGTAGTTATGAAAAAGAGCAGAAGAAAATACCGTGTCACTAGATTATTTGAGAAGTTTGCATGGAAAGCATGAGAACTGGCTCTTCCCTGCTCAATGTGGAAATCATGGTTTGTTGTCTGTGAGCCAATTACCTATTAATATTGATAGGTCTCTACACCCTGAGATAAGGGACCCCACATTTATTTTGTAAGGAGAACATGTACCTTGTTCATTCCTGGCTATAAAAACAATAACACCAATTTCATCCCCAACCAAGCACTCTGCAATATGCATTCGACGAACCTCAGAACTATCCGACCGACCTTCACAGTCAATGTATGACCACTAGTTCCTAGTCACAGATGGTAAACTTTAGTGAATACAGGTTTCCTCATCCCTGGCTTTGTCTCTGCCATAGTTGATAAAATTTCTCAATGATTTCCTAGATCATCTCCCATTGCCGAAATTTGATTGTTGGTCAGGTCTTTTTGGCGGGAGAGTTGGGTTCAAATAGGTTGTAACAACCCTTCAGCGCAATAAATTGGAGAATGAGAAGCTTGTGAGAGAAAGGAAGTCTGAGGATCAGAAGTGGGAAAGAGAAAGGTAGTCCGAGGAGCAAAAGTGGGAAAGAGTTGATGGCGATCATTGGGATCAAGGTAGCCATCATGGATGGTATGATCATGTTAATGGAAAGAAGGGATTGGAACCTTGGGAGCCAAGTGCGCTTCGATATTTCTATTGCACTATTTGTAATAAGAAATTTATGTCAGATATTACATTATTCTATTCAATTTCCATATGCTCCAGGCATTGTTTTCATATTCATAAGTTGATTCCATAACCTTTTTTTTTTTGGATATCTGAATCATTGGAATCAATTCAGCCTCTACCCAATTCATTTTGAGACTTTTGGATTGAAACACATTTAGAAAACATGCACTTAATTACATGTAGATAATAACATTCTCTGAAGTTCTTATACATGAAAATTATTGGTTATCTCCCCCAAGTAATTTGGAAAAAAAAATGAAGCAAGGAAAGAATATGAAATTGTAGAGACCATTTTACCCTTTGTGATGGCTAGTGACTGAGAGGAGGTATGGATGCTTCTTTCTATCAATTAAGTATTTATGTGCTTCCTTTCGGTGGTAGAACCATAGAAACTTTTGTAGCATCCTTGAAAAACCCGCTAGGAGATGAGGTGTTCTGCATTAGAAAATAATGCAATTTGGAAGCAATATTTGAAAATATACGTGGGTTTAGATGACGGGGAATCATTTTTCAATGGAACTCAATCTAAGTGGAAATGCAAGAGTGTTAATGCGTTAATTACATTTAGTGCTTCCCTATGATTGTGGGAGGATCGACCCCATCTACACAATGGGGATGGAATTTATGGTGGGAAGGAGATAATTATGAGGTGACTGGTTGTTACAACTTGAATAAATGGTGACGGGTTTGGTAATCCCAAAGATAAATGGGTGAGGAAGATTTATGTCCTGTTATGTTTGTCTTACTCACAACTAGAAGACAGAATGGAAGATGGAATACTTTCTCAACTCTAGTCATTTGATCTTGGCTTAACATTTTCCTTTTCTTATTATGTGTATAGTTACTTGGAGGTGTTGGTGAAAAGATGGTTGAGTATCTACGTAGTTTCATTGCAATTGTCCACAAGAACCATGCACAGAGTATAACTTCTTACATCAAGGAGAGTGTGGATGAAGACTTGGAAGAGGATCAAGATGGGGAGATAAAGATGCAGAAAAAGAGGGAAGGATTATGAATACGACCCTCGAATCCATTTGAATGCAACTCTTTACATTTAATTAGTCATAGCGTTCATGTCATGAAATGCATTTACATTTACTCCGGGTTTATTATCATATCACCTTTAAATGGATTGTTTCAATGCATTGTGTGATAGGTGTCTACTCGTACATGGAAATGCTTCCACGCTTGTTTGAAAAATAGATCGGTCGCATGCTAGATAATATTTGTTGGTGTCGCTAAGATTTAGGGATCCATGACTGAAAGAGTGTAAAAATGTCACTGTGAAGAGTAATAATTCATAAATTGTGTTCACCCATGAATCATATTTCACAAAGTTTTACTTATTGAATGCTCTAATGATCTTTGTCACTTTTAAATGCTATTGCACTTATATTTGGTGACATTACAAGGAATGTTATCCTCACTTCTTGAATTAGTAGTTGACTAAGATCTCGTGAGTTTAATTTTGAATTAAGCTCATATTAAGAATTCCAAAAGTCCAAGTTTAAGTTTTGACTATAAGTATATCTAACAAGTGAATGATTCCATTCCTTTATCTCAAAAGTTAATTTAAGTTTATAGGTATTTTAATATGTCCAAATTGATTAGTTATATGATCAACAAGTATGGTAAATTTATAAATTCTTGTTAGTAAATTATAGTCATGGTTAATTAACTAGGCCAATAGCCATTTTTATTTCAATACCTTGGGTGATAAGAGCCAGAATAAATATGATTTTAATAAAAAAATATTCATGTAATGGCTATACTTTATCTACTCTGAATCAATAAACTAAAATTAACCCATTAAGACTCTTTCATTTCCACTTAGCTTGAGTTCCATTGCAAAAATGCTTCCTCATCATCCAAACCCACGTACATTTTCAAATATTGCTTCCAAGTTGCATTATTTTATAATGTAGAACGCCTCATCTCCTAACTAGTTTTTCAATGATGCTACAAAACTTTCTATAGTGCTACCACCTAAAGAAAGGACTAAAATACTTAATTGATAGAAAGAAGAATCCATGCCTCCTACCAATCACTAGCCATCACAAAGGGTAAAATGTTCTCTGCGATTTCATATTCATGCCTGCCTTCATTATTTTGTCCAAATTAGTTGGGTGAAATATCCAATTATTTTCATGATTAATAACTTCATAGAATGTTATTATTTACATGTAAGTAAGTTCATGTTCTCTAAATGTGTTCCAATCCAAAAGTATCGAAATGAATTGGGTAGAGGTCGAATCGATTCCAATAATTCAGATAGCCAAAAAAAGGGTTCTGGAATCAACTTATGAATATGAAAACAATGCCTGGAGCATATGGAAATGGAATAGAATAATGCAATATTCGACATAAATTTCTTATTACAAATAATGCAATAGAAATCTCGAAGCGCACTTGGCTCCCCAGGTTCCGATCCTTTCTTTCCATTAACAGGATCATACCATCCATGATGGCTACCTTGATCCCAATGATCGCCATCAACTCTTTCCCACTTTTGCTCCTCGGACTACCTTTCTCTTTCCCACTTCTGATCCTCAGACTTCCTTTCTCTCACAAGCTTTTCCTTCTCCAATTTTTTCTCTCACAAGCTTTTCCTTCTCCAATTTCTCGCACCGAAGGGTCGTAAAAACCTATTTGAACCCATCTATCCTGCCAAAAACACCTTACCAGCAATTGAATTCTGGAAATGGTTGATGATATGGGAAATCATTGAGAAATTTTTTCAGCTATGGCAGAGACAAAGCCAGGGATGAGGAAACCTATATTCACTATGGATACTAGAAATTTTGTCAGCTATGGCTGCTAGTATTTGCTAGTATTTGTTGGTTATTAAAAAAAAAGTAAGAAGCAAATTTATTGGTCTTGAATATACCAGGTGTTTGTGCGAGATGTACATGAGGGAAAATGAATGAATGGAATGGAGCTTAGCATATATAATTCATGGTTTGATCATGTTGTTTATGTTTTTCTTGGGCTTGTTCCCGATGGATTTATTTACTTGAGATCCAGTCTAGACACATGCCATAGACGTTGGCAGTTACGAAAAAGAGCAGAAGAAAATAATGTGTCACTAGATTATTTGAGAGGTTTGCATGGAAAGCATGAGAATTTGCAAATCCTCTCTTAGTGTGGAAATCGTGGGTTGTTGTCTATGAGCCAATTACCTCTTTTTATTGATAGGTCTCTACACCCTGAGATTAGGGACCGCATATTTATTTTGAGAGGAGAACATGTACCTTGTTCATTCCTGGATGTAAAAACAATAACACCAGTTTCATCCCCAACCAAGCACTCTGCAATACGCATTTGACGAATGCGAGAATTATCCGACCAACCATTTTTTTAAGACCATATTCGTAGTAAAAATATTCACAGTCAATGTATGAGCATTGGTTCCTAGTCGCATATGGTCAAATTTAGTGAATACAGGTTTCCTCATCCCTGGCTTTGTCTCTGCCAAGCTGACAAAATTTCACAATGATTTCCCAGATCATCTGCCATTGTCGGAATTCGATTGCTCATGAGGTCTGTTTGGAAGGAGAGGTTGGTTCAAATAGGGTTTTACAAGTCTTTGTCGTGAGAAATTGGAGAAGGATAAGCTTGTGAGAGAAAGGCAGTCTGAGGAGCAGAAGTGGGAAAGAGAAAGGTAGTATGAGGAGAAAAAGTGGGAAAGAGTTTGTGCTGATGATTGGGATCGAGGTAGCCATCATGGATGGTATGGTCATGTTAATGGAAATAAGGGATCAGAACCTGGGGAGCCAAGTGCGCTTCGAGAGTTCTATTGCACTATTTTCAATAAGAAATTTATGTCGGATATTACACTATTCTATTCCATTTCCATGTGCTCTAGGCATTGTTTTCATATTCATAAGTTGATTCTAGAACCTTTTTTTGGCTATATGAATTAGTGGAATCGATTAAGCCTCTACCTAATTAATTTCGAGACTTTTGGATTGGAACATATTTAGAGAACATGCACTTAATTACATTTAGATAATAACATTCTCTGAAGTTCTTAATCATGAAAATAATTGGCTATTTGACCCAAGTAATTTGGAAAAAATATTAAAGCAAGGCATGAATATGAAATTGCAGAGAACATTTTACCCTTTGTGATGGCTAGTGACTGGTAAAATGCATGGATGCTTCTTTCTATCAACTAAGTATTTCCATGCTTCCTTTCGGTGGTAGCACCATAGAAATTTTAGTATCATCCTTGAAAAACCAGCTAGGAGATGATGCGTTATGCATTAGAAAATAATGCAACTTCGAAGAAATATTTGAAAATGTACGTGGGTTTAGATGATGAGGAATCATTTTGCAATGGAACTCAAGCTAAGTGGAAATGCAAGAGTGTTAATAGGTTAATTACATTTAGTGCCTCCCTATGATTGGCGGAGGCTAGACCCCATCTACTCAATGGGGATGGAATTTATGGTTGGAAGGAGATACCTATGAGGTGAATAGTTGTTACAACTCGAAGAAATGGTGACGTGTTTGGTAATCCAAAAGATAAATGGGTGAGGAAGATTTTTTTCGTATTATGTTTTCCTTACTCACAACTAGAAGACAAAATGGAAGATGGAATAGTTTCTCAACTCCAGTCATTTGAGCTTGGTTTAACATTTTCCTCTTCGTATTATGTGTACAGTTCCTTGTAGATGTTGGTGAAAAGATGGTTGAGTATCTACGTAGTTCCATTGGAATTGTCCACAAGAACATGCAGAGAGTATAACTTCTTACATCAAGGAGAGTGTGTATGAAGACTTGGAAGAGGATCAATACGGGGAGAGAAAAATGCAGAAAAAAGGAAGGCTTATGAATATGACCCTCGAATCCATGTGAATGCAACTCTTTACATTTAATTAGGCCTAGCGTTCATGTCCTCACATGCATTTACATTTACTCCGAGTTTATTATCATATCGCCTTTAAATGGATTGTTTCAATGCATTGTGTGATAGGTGTCTACTCATACATGGAAATGCTTCCACGCTTTTTTGAAAAAGAGAAAGGTTGCATGCTAGATAATATTTGTTGGTCTCGCTAAGAGTTAGGGAGCCATGACTGAAAGAGTGTAGAAATGTCACTGTGAAAAGTAATAATTCATAAATTGTGTTCACCCATGAATCAGATTTCACAAAGTTTTACTTATTGAATGCTTTAATGATATTTGTCACTTTTAAATGCTATAGCAAGTATGGTAAATTTATAAATTCTTGTTAGTAAATTTATGAATCAGATTAGTTGTATGATCAACAAGTATGGTAAATTTATAAATTCTTGTTAGTAAATTCTAGTCATGTTGAATTAACTAGGTCGATAGCCATTTTTATTTCAATACATTGGATGATAAGTGCCAGAATAAATATGATTTTAATAAAAAAATATTCATGTAATGGCTATAAGTTACCTACTCTGAATCAATAAACTAGATTTAACTAGTTAACACTCTTTCATTTCCACTTAGCTTGAGTTCCATTACAAAATGCTTCCTCATCATCTAAACCCACGTACATTTTCAAATCTTGCTTCCAAGTCGCATCATTTTCTAATGCAGAACACCTCATATCCTAGATGGTTTTTCAAGGATGCTACAAAACTTTCTATGGTGCTACCACCGAAAGGAAGCATGACAATACTTAATTGATAGAAAGAAGAATCCATGCCTCCTACCAGTCACTAGCCATCAAAAAGGGTAAAATGTTCTCTGCAATTTCATATTCATGCCTTGCTTCATTATTTTGTCCAAATTACATGGGTGAGATAGCCAATTATTTTCATGATTAAGAACTTCAGAGAATGTTATTATCTACATATAAGTAAGTGCATGTTCTCTAAATGTGTTCCAATCCAAAAGTATTGAAATGAATTGGGTAGAGGTCAAATCGATTCCAATAATTCAGATAGCCCAAAAAAGGTTCTGGAAATCAACTTATAAATATGAAACGAATGCCTGGAACATATGGAAATGGAATAGAATAGTGCAATATCCGACATAAATTTCTTATTGCAAATAGTGTAATAGAACTCTCGAAGTGCACTTGGCTCCCCAGGTTTTGATCCCTTCTTTCCATTAACATAATCATACCATCGATGATGGATACCTCGATCCCAATCATCACCATCAAATCTTTCGCACTTTTTCTCCTAAGACCGCCTTTCTCTTTCCCACTTCTTCTTTCCAGACTGCCTTTCTCTCACAAGATTTTTCTTCTCCAATTTCTCACGTTGATGGGTTGTAACAACCTTTTTGAACCCAGCTCTCCTACCAAAAATACCTTACCAACAATCGAATTCCGGCAATGGTAGATGATCTGGGAAATCATTGAGAAATTTTGTCAGCTATGGCAGAGAGAAATCCAGGGATGAGGAAACCTGTATTTACTATGGATGCTAGAAGTTTTGTCAGCTATGGCTGCTAGTATTTGCTAGTATTTGTTGGTTATTAAAAAAAAAATTAGAAACAAATTTACTGTTCTTGAATATACCAGGTGTTTGTGCGATCTGTACAAGAGAAAAAATGAATAAATGGAATGGAGCTTAGCATACATGATTCATCCAATTGTTTCTATTTTACCTGGGCTTGTTCTCGATGGATTTATTTACTTGAGGGCCAGTCTAGACACATTCCATAGACATTTACAGTTACGAAAAAGAGCAGAAGAAAATAGCACGTGACTAGATTATTTGATAGGTTTGCATTGAAACCATGAGAACTGGCTCTTCCCTTCTCAATGTGGAAATCGTGGGTTGCTGTCTGTTAGCCAAATACCTCTTGATATTCATAGGTATCTACACCATGAGATCAGGGAACGCACATTTATTTTGCAAGGATAACATATACCTTGTTCATTCCTGGATGTAAAAACAATAACACCAGTTTCATCCCCATCCAAGCACTCTGCAATACACATTTGATGAACCTGAGAACTATCCGGGCGACCCTTTTTTTTAAGACCATATTCGCAGTAAAAACCTTCACAGTCAATGTATGGCCATTGGTTCCTAGTCACATATGGTCAAGTTTAGTGAATACAAGTTTCCTCATCCCTAGCTTTGTCTCTTACATAGCTGACAAAATTTCTCAATGATTTCCCAGATCATCTGCCATTGCCGGAATTCGATTGCTATTCAGGTCTTTTTGGCGGGAGAGTTGGGTTCAGATAGGTTGTTACAACATTCCGGCATGAGAAATTGGAGAAGGATAAGATTGTGAGAGAAAGGTTGTCTGAGGAGTAGAAGTGGGAAGAGAAAGGTAGTCTGAGGAGCAAAAGTGGGAAAGAGTTGATGGCGATGATTGGGATCGAGGTAGCCATCATGGATGGTATGATCATGTTAATGGAAAGAAGGGATCGGAACCTGGGGAGCTAAGTGCGCTTCAAGAGAGTTCTATTGCACTATTTGCAATAAGAAATTTATGTCGGATATTGCACTATTCTATTCCATTTCCATATGCTTTAGGCATTGTTTTCATATTCATAAGTTGTTTCCAGAACCTTTTTTTGGCTATCTGAATTATTGGAATCGATTCAGCCTCTACCCAATTCATTTCTAGACTTTTGGATTGGAACACATTTAGAGAACATGCACTTAATTATATGTAATTATATGTAGAGAATAGCATTCTCTGGAATTCTTAATCATGAAAAGAATTGGCTACCTCACCCAAGTAATTTGGAAAAAATAATGAAGCAACGAATGGATATGAAATTGCAGAGAAAATTTTACCCTTTGTGATGGCTATTGACTGGTAGGAGGCATGGATGCTTCTTTCTATCAATTAAGTATTTCCATGCTTCCTTTCGGTAGTAGAACCATAGAACCTTTTGTAGAATCCTTGAAAAACTAGCTAAGAGATGAGGCGTTCTACATTAGAAAATAATGCAACTTCGAAGCAATATTTGAAAATTTACGTGGGTTTAGATGATGAGGAATCATTTTTCAATGGAACTCAAGCTAAGTGGAAATGCAAGAGTGTTAATGGGTTAATTACATTTAGTGCTTCCCTATGATTGGGGGAGGATTGAACACATCTACACGATGGCGATGGAATTTAGGGTGGGAAGGAGATCCCTATTAGGTGACTTGTTGTTACAACTCCATGAAATGGTGACGGGTTTGGTAATCCTGAAGATAAATTGGTGAGGAAGATTTATGTCCTATTATGTTTGTCTTACTCACAACTAGAAGACATAATGGAAGAAGGAATAGTTTCTCAACTCCAAGCATTTGATCTTGGTTTAAAATTTTCCTCTTCTTATTATGTGTACAGTTCCTTGGAGGTGTTAGTGAAAAGATGGTTGAGTATCTACGTAGTTCCATTGGAATTGTCCACAAGAACCATGGAGAGAGTATAAATTCTTACATCAAGGAGAGTGTGGATGAAGACTTGGAAGAGGATCAAGATGGGGAGACAAAAATGCAAAAAAAGAGGGAAGGCTTATGAATACGACCCTCGAATCCATGTGAATGCAACTCTTTACATTTGATTAGGCCTAGCGTTCATGTACTCACATGCATTTACATACCCTCCAGCTTCAGCTTCGTCTTCCAACGTCGAGGTGCGGTTTGCATGAGGCCGAAGTAATGCATCGTCTTGGAGTGGGTCCCTGCGAAATAACTCCTAACCGTCATCTAGGTGAGCGTGCAGACAGGTGGAGGGTTCGACAGGTTGTGGAGTTTTCAGCTGGTTGTTATGCTCATGAGGTTGGCGAGATCCAAAGGGGATCTGGCTTGTGTGAGCGGTGTTGTCACCCGGATCCAGGGAGCCTTTCTACTAATGTTGATTCACATGGGGATTCTCCATTGCAGTTCGCATCAAAGCTCCCAAGGCCAACCCTAACGTGTAAAACCACTTAGGACAAATCGAAAATCAAAATCCAAAATTAGGAACCCAATGCATGAGCCCATGATTCAGCACATGCACTAAACATGAGAAGTTTGAACCCTCTTCCCAAACACCAGGTTCACAACCCGTAAGCCAACTGCGTCAAGGAGGAGACGAGGCCGAGCCACACTCCAGGTTATTAAAAAAGAAAATATATATAGATAAAATAGAAACAAATACAATAAATACAATCTCAACTACAAGACAAAATCCTCAAGTGGAAAATTATGTTACCTTGAGCTAAACCCCAACCTGCCAGTGAGGGCAGGAGCGGAGGATGCAAAATCTAACCAAAATAAAAATGAACCGCATATAGAGGAGGAAGGGTACCTTGTTCATATGGGAGGAGTGTGAAAGGACACATGCCCTTCATGCAGTACATCGAAGAATTAGGTTTAATTGTGAGTCATTCAAAAGTTTGGAAATTTTGAAATTTAATTAAAATATTTTTTTGTTAATTTTCTAATATTTAATACCCGTGCAATCCAGAATTACATGGATATTAATTCAAATTAACATATAGCATACAATTTGTGAATTAGATGTTAATAGATTTAAATTTTTGTAGATTATATATTCATTTAAATTAGGATTTAAAATTTGTAAATTATATGTTATGTTGTATAAATTAAGATTTAAACTTTATAATAAAATTTATATGTTAATTATAAGTTAACTATAGGAAAATTAATTTAAATTAATATGTTAATTTGAATTTGGTTACAGGGGTAGGATTCAAATCAATCAGATTAAGTGAACATGTTATAAGTATATTGAACATGTTATAAGTATATTCATTATTAAAAACTTGGGTGCTTACATGCTCAACTTTGATCATTGGATTTAGTGGGAATTCTTATCTCTTGAACTATGGTACCTCGTCAGTGATGCCATTAAATTCAGACTTGAGTTGGAAAAATATTGTGCATGATGATATGAATGATGTCATGTGGATGCCTTGTTGCATAAGTATCAATGCCACTTTTTTTTCTTATTTAAATTAGTAATGGAACATAGTTTTTAGAAATGGAATGAGGAATAGGAATCCATCATAATATATTCTATTATGAGTATTTGTTGGGTACCTTACCTAGACATAAGAGGCATGAATATTATGTTGTACTTTAATTATGTTATACTCATGCTAGGAAATAGTCTTTGAAGGAATTTGAAAAAAAAAAAGAGGGAGGATGCAGAGGGTTAGGTGTACTACTGTTATTCATGTTTTCTTGTAAGACAATCCAAAATTTTTCACTCTTTAAATTTATGTGACGAACGAAACAAACAACATAAAAGGTAGTATAAGTATAAGATACATGTATATTGTGTGTTGCAAGTGTGATGTTATACAATATATAGCTCATATATAGTGTATAAGTTTGAAGTAAATATATATAATGTTCAATGAAGTATAAAATATATGGCATATCATGTTTGGTTAAAGATACAATTATGTTAATTAATGAGATGATGTACATGATAGTAATTATGATCAATATAAAAATAAACAAAAATAAAATAATAATAAATAAATGGCATTGGTAATAGATAATGCATATCTTCACAAAATCATTGAGTAAGGGGTAGAATGACTATGCATAACTAATGTCTAGTAAATTGTTTTAAAGTGAGTATAAACTATTAATTCTAGTAAATCCATGTTTTCACCTAGTAGAGATAGACTAGATAGAATTGAAAATGCTATAGGATTGGCATATCATATGACCCTACGAGGTACATATGTAGACGTAGTAGGTTAAAAATCATGGTGGGCATGATTTGGTTGCAATCCATAAGGTTGTGACCTTTGTGCCTAACTTTAGAATGTAAATGAAAGGGGCATATCCTGAGTTTCGTGAGTCGGAGACTTCTTGAAAGTGTTGAGTAATCATATGCAACTCATTGATCAGTAAATAGTGTAAGTCAAAGTGAAGTTAACTACAGATGAGAATCAATGAAAGAATCATGACGATGAGTTAAAAGAAAATCAAGGTTGTATAGAAGACAGTGTAATCTTATGAATCACATTATAGAAAATACAATGTACTTTAACAACGAAGTTAACTACTCTATGGATTAAGTATAGTAATGAACCTTGAGTAGAAATTGCCTTGTTTCAATGGGAAAATCATGGAAAATTGAGTTAGAACTTGGAACATAATAGTGACAAATTTTATGTAGCCTCTTGATCCAGCCCTTCAACATAACTCTCAAATTTGTATCAAGCCTGTACTAGACAACTAGTTTTGCTAGATGTGCAATGAAAAGGTAGTCAAATTTAGAAGAAACACAGTTCTTGACAAGTTGGGAAGATTTTACAATCCCCAAAAGCATAGACAACAAAAGAGTTGAAAATGAATAGAGCATCTAGGAGAAAGTATGAATTAAACGGCTAGTGGGCTCTAAGAGGTATCCATAAAGTTTGGAAGATGAGTTTTCATATCTCTAGAACTCCTTTGGTAATACCCAATTTTGACCCTTATGGTATATTGGCTTTTATGTAAATATTGTGTTCATGCGATGTATGTTTCCTAGCATGGAGCTCAAGGCCAAGGCCCCGCTAGTGTATGCTCGGATTTTATTTAGAAATGATAGTATTTGATATTTTACTACCCATGTGCTATTAAGCCATGAAATATTGTAATTTGATGTAAATATTAATATTTCAATAAAATACCAAAACTTGTCATGGAAGCAACTAATGAGAAAGGGCCATGTGTATTCCACTATGGAGTGATGAGGGGGTTGTGGGGTTGAACCATAAGCTGCCAAATGTCATCTTGAGAACCCATTTGACTTTCCTTGCTGACATTTATTTCAGTTGTAATAAAGTTGTTGAAAAATCAGTCCATGGCTTCAATGGAGCATGGGCAGCGTAGAAATTCGTATGGCATGTATGAGCTCTGTTTTTCTTGTACCACAAGTCACCCTACCGGATGGGAATTCATTCTTCCCCATTCCCATTATGTTGTTGAACATCCCAGCTTCAGTTTTCATCCATGACGAATGTCCAGCAGTGAGGAAAACCAGAGATCGCAACCGTGAATTAACCCACATTTTGAAGTGCCATAAATGCCCAAAATTGGGTATTAGCAGTAAAATCCAATGGGGGATCCATAGATATGAACCTTGGGGCAAAATTGAGAGTATTAGATACTCCGAAATCCATTGGAAAACCCAGTTTTTATAGCCCAGAAATCCAATTACGGGATTGAGTTATTTGGTCACTGAATTGTAAAAATCCAAGCGTGAATGATAGAACAGAGGTTGGGATTGCTTGATAAACCTAGTGAAGACTAGAATCTCAAGGAATTAGTAGCTTGGACCTTTCTATGCCCACCCTGAAGACCACTAGAGGGAAGGGACGCCTGAGGGACTGTGCTACATAGAAGGGGACCTTCCTTGTGTTGGGTGTGGTAGGTATTGTGGGTGCCATGACTGTTTGAGTTTAGTTGAGATGTCTACAGCTCTATGGTTGAGCTCACTAGCTTAGCATCCTCCTCATGTGTCTCTTGCATGCTTGATAAACCCAACCGGGTGATGGCTTAGCATGACTGTTCATGTGAGATCATGGTTGTGAGTGAGTCTGTCTAGTTCCTCCTTAGTGGATAGACATCCCAGCTCGAGGGTGGTCTCTCAGCTGAAAGAATATAGGCTGGACAAAGACCTATGGTTGGGTGGAATGTTGCTCTCACATAGCCAGTTGTTGGACAATTTCATCTTAAAGATAAGTATTCTCTGTGGTTTAAATTATGTTAATTCTTTGTTTTGCCATGTTGTTTAATTTGATTATTGTTATTGGTATGCTAAATGCACAATGTAGTTGTGTGTGGATAATGTTTATTTCCACTATGTTTATATTGAGTATGAATCTGCACACATAAGTTTTTATTTCTTGTGGATTTTCTTAGTAGTGTATGGGGTTGAGTTACACAAATAAGCCCTGGAATCTTAGTCATGTTTCCTCCTTTACATCAGATCAATGGGAGGAGACGTGACAGAGTAGTATCAGAGCCCATATTGCAGCACTGGGGCTGCTTGGGCCAAACTGTGAGTTACAGACAGATATCATAGTGTTTTAGCGTGGTATTGATGAAGTTTTGGGTGAATTTTTTATTTGGAAAATGGTAGATTCAGAGTTTTCAAGTGTGGCAGGGGATCACACCATTGCATAGATCTCTCCAAGAGATTTCCAACGGTACCAAACTCGCCTTATTTGGTTAAGGGACGAGGGAGATAGGAACCTCGCAAGTTGCCAGAAAAGTGGTGTTTCTGCAATTGCGGATTGCAGAAACGAGGATTTCCAAATTTTGCGTTTTGGATTTCTGCAATTCTGCACCCGCAATTGCGAGATTGCAGGAACGTTAAAGTTTCAGATTTTCGATTTGACTTTCCACACCCGCAGTACGGATTGCGGGATTGCGGGACCGTTAAAGTTTCAGATTTTCGATTTGACTTTCCGCACCCGCAGCACAGATTGTGGGATTGTGGAAAGGAGTATTTTCGGGTTGGAAAGTTGGCATTTCCGCACCTGCAGTACAGATTACGGGATTGTGGGATTGCGGAAAGGAGTATTTCCAAGTTGGAAAGTTGGCATTTCTGCACCCGCAATACGGATTGCGAGATTGTGGGATTGCGGAAAGGTGTATTTTCTGGGTTGGAAAGTTGGCATTTCTGCACCCACAATACAGGTTGCGAGATTGCGGAACCTGCTGATTGCGGAAAAAAAAAAAATATAGAGCCTGAAACTCGATTTTTGGATAGCAGGAGCATGCAAAGTCAGAATTGGATGAGTTCAGTGGCATTCTAAGGCCATTAACGAAGGCCATGAAAGGTTTAGTGAAGATCCCGAGCCCATTATGCTTCAATTTGGCATAAATTTAGAATTAATGGGTTTTACAAATCCGTGTCCCGACACTTGACAGAAGGTCAGATCAAGCTGAAACTGATATGGAGCGGTCAAGGAGTAGGCACAATGTTAAGTTCGGAATTTTAGAGCCAAAATCCAAAGGATGTGGAGTCGGGATGAGTGAGAAGGTCAAAAAGCACTATTCCGAGCCACTTTTTAGAGATTTTGAAAAGCTTGCAGTGGATGAAAGAGACCTTAGATGAAGTATTCAATAAATTTATTGAACTCAACATTTCTTATTTTCATTAAAACAGATAATTCACGTTAGACAGAGATTTTTCAGAAATGCACCGTTTGGGAAATAGCCATTTTTGGCCCAAAATTTGAAATTTTGGAAAAAGTTAACAGTGAAAAGTAGTCAAACCCAGAATTTTATAGAAGATGAATGGTGCATCGAAACAAAGATCTGCAAGTTGCTGAGTGTTCCTTGTTGTATGGAATAACTTCACTCAGTAGAAAAGTTTTCCTGAATCTTTCTAGATTTTCTTCTACAGGTGGCTGAAGTTGGCAGTTCAGGATATTTTGCAACTGTGTAAAAGTGCAGAATTGTGGTAAATATTGTCATTTTTTAAGTAATGTCATTCCCACACCTGAATTCGGAATGGATCACGTGGATAGGCATTAAAAATCTTATCCAACAGGTAACAGTTCTATCACCAGAATTTGAATGAGGTTATCATACATCATAGATGTGTAGAGAAGAAAAGCGCCAGTGACTGTTTTGAAAAATTGTTGTTAATATTGGTAATTTCCAGAATTACATAATGGGGCAAGGAAATGAAGGCATAATAGCTATGTGAATTATTCCATGAGTTCAATTCTATTAAATATTAATGTTGTATGTTTCTATATGCATTCCTAATATGTCTAATAAATATTTTTATAATTCACAGTGCTTGCAGTTCATAAGATTCGAATAGTTGTAGCAAAGAGCAGCATATAGGGCAAAGGGTCTCCAAAGGAAAATGGTGACCATAAATGATGCTCATGATCCTTATGAGCATGAAGAGGATGTGCTAGGAGAAAATGTGCAAGAAGGGAATGCTGAGACTAAATCCAATGGGAGAAGGGAGAAGATAACTCCTCAGAATTTGGTTGAAACCATGGTAAGCTTTAATGAAAGGTTGATGAAGGCTCAGGAAGAAACTAGTCATTCAATAGCTCTCCCTCTTCACAAATGCAATTGCAAATTCTACAAATGATCAAAAGCTGGTTTCATTCTTTGTTATTGACATTTATAAACTTCTAATGTCCTCCATGGGTCGAATTCCTTCCAAGAGACTCATGCCAACTCAAGTTGGGAAGAGATTCCAAAGAACGCCACTCGTACAACAATTCCTAGTCTCCCACTTCCACCAAATCATATGTGAAAGCATCTTAGCTTCCCTAACACCCTTGGGCGCCCTCTTGGAGTCTATTTTTATCCCTGACATGTAATATATGTCATATGTCAGCCTTCAGGTCTGATTTGTGTCATAGGTGTCATAGCATCTTCATCATTGTTGTCATAGAGCTAGGGAATCTAGCCCAAGTGTCTCACTAGCTCCAAATTGCCTCTTCCTCTTCCATGGGAGTTACTCTTCCTCTATATTTCGACCTTGGATGAGTCATGCCATGAATAATACCTTTTGGACTCCCCCAAGTATGTTACCTTTCACCTTGAATTCGAATTGGTGAGAGAATGATGCCAAGTGTAGTGGGGAAATCTAGCCATATGTGGGTCCCACTTCCTCCATGTGTCTTCATGATGAAATGCCACTTTGATTTTCACTTGTATATATTTATTTAGCTCCTTTATTAAATATTTATGCCATTCTAATGTTCAAACATCATTTATTATCCCCATTATTCCAAATCCCAAAGCTTCCACCCCAAACATAGGAAACTAGTAATTTTCCTCCTTGGCAATTATTTGACCTTTAGCATCAATTTGAAAAACTCTAATGAATAGGGCCAATGTGATTAGGCCATTGTGACCCAATACCAAATTTGGGACATGACACATTGCTATGAGCATAATAAGGGAAAATTAGAGGTTCCCCCAGCATGGAAAGGAAAGCCAAGAGGGAGGTTTGATCAAAAGAAGAGTGGCTTCAAGCCACCATTCAAAAATCATCCCAGAACCTTTCCACAGGGGCACGAAGCAAGGATTGGATTCAAGTTAGCAGTAGCAGCAGAAAAGACATCAAAAGGGCCACTTCGGTATTGGGAATGTGGAGAAAATCACATGCTTAAGGATTGTCCACATTGAAAGGAGAATCCCCGGAGCTTGCAGAACTTAAAGGGAGCATCTACATTGGAGGATATGGCAAGGGAAATGCCTCGAATTTATGCAGCATTGGATAATCATAAATCAATAGTGCTGGAAGTTTAAGGTAATATTACTAAGCAATCTCTTTCAGTTTTGATTGATCCAAGATCTACTCATAGTTATGTTTCTCCAAAAGTGGTTGAAGGTTGTTCTCTTAGAAAAGTGAAGCATAATAAGTCTTGTCTCATTCAATTATCCAGATGGACCAAGAGAAAAGTAAGTGAAGTAGTGCTGGAGTGCCCCATAGAATTGAATGGACTCCACACACATGCAGAATAAAATGTACTACCATTAGGATCTTAGATGCCTTAATTGGCATGGATTGGTTGGAAAGACATAGAGCCAAGTTGGAATGCTATGAGAAATCACTTGAGCGCATTGATGAAGAGGGAAGGCCAAGATTGGTAAGAGGAATTCCCAAGCAAGTTTCAGTAAGACAGATTTTAGCCTTACAGTTGAACAATTTTTATACGAAAGGTTGTCAATTATATGCAGTTCATATGTCATATTCATTAGAGGACAAAGGACCAAGGATAGAAGACTTCCCATTGTTGCAAGAGTTCCAAGATGTGTTTCCAGATGAAGTGCCAGGACTACCACCAAAGAGAGATATTGATTTTACCATCGATCTTGTTCCAGGGGCAGCGCTGAAATCCCAAGCTCTTTATAGAATGAGCACACAGGAATTGGTAGAGTTAAAGATGAAGCTACAAGAGTTAAAGGACAAGAAGTATATCAGACCAAGTGTGTCTCCTTGGGGAGCACCGGTGTTATTTGTCAAGAAGAAGGATGGGATTCTAAGGATGTGTATTGATTACAGGCAGCTAAATAAAGTGACAGTCAAGAATAAGTATCCATTGCCAAGAAGTGATGATTTGTTTGATCAAATGAAGGAAGCTAAGGTGTTTTCAAAGATTGACTTGAGTTCTGGCTACCATCAAGTGAGGACTAAAGAAGAAGACATCCACAATACAGCTTGCAGAACTAGATATGGTCATTATGAGTTCACTGTGGTGCCTTTTGGTCTTACCAATGTACCTGCCACATTTATGTGTTCCATGAATAGTGTCTTAAGCAAATATTTGGATAAGTTTGTGATTGTGTTCTTGGATGAAATTCTTGTCTATTCAAGGAATGAAGAAGAACATGAGGAACATCTAAGGATGGCGTTTCAAGTCCTTATAGAACACCAGCTGTATGCCAAGTTAAGAAAGTGTGAATTCTATCAAAAGAGGGTGCAGTACTTGGGTCATGTCATTTCAGAAGAGGGTATTGCAGTTGATCCAAAGAATATTAATTCCATCATGGATTGGCATACTCCAAGGAATGTTTCAGATGTTAGATCTTTCATGGGTCTTGTTGGTTACTACAGAAGGTTCATTGAAGGATTCTCCAAGATAGCTCATCCAATCACTTCATTGCAGAGGAAGAATGTCAAGTTTGTATGGTCTGAAAAACGTGAGAAAATTTTCCAGCAGTTAAAGGAGTTACTTACCAGCGCTCTTGTTTTGAAGATAGCAGATCCAAAGAAGGATTTTGTGGTGTGCACAGATGATTGCATTGAAGGGCTAGGTGGAGTGCTTATAAAAGAAGGATTTTTTATTTTCTATGAGTCAAGGAAATTAAAAGAGCATGAAAAGAATTATTCCACACATAATTTAGAATTAGCAGCCATAGTACATGCTCTCAAGATGTGGAGACATTATCTGTTGAGAAGAAGATTCGAACTTAAGACAGACCACATGAGCTTGAAGTATTTTTTTGATCATCCAAACTTGAATGCCAGGAAAGCTAGGTGGATGGAATTTCTTTGTGAATTTGATTTTGAAATTAAGCATGTAAAAGGGAAAGAGAATAAGGTTGCAGATGCTCTTAGCAGAAAATTTCATGTTGCGACATTAAGTGTGTGTAAATCAGATTTGAAGACAAGATTTCTTGAAGCCCAAAATGGTGATGAAACTTGCCTTCAAATTAAATAGAAGTTGCAGTAGGGTAATGTGGATGAAGCATGTGCAAGATATCAGTTGGGCGAGGATGATGTTCTCATTTATCATGGTACCAGACTGTACATTCCAAATAGTGCATATTTGAAGAAGCTTGTGATGGATGAAGTAAATCAAATGCCATATTCTGGACACCCAGGATATCAAAAAAATATAACAGCATCAAGAAAGCAATACTTTTGGCATGGTATGAAGAAGGACATAGCTGAGTACATTACTAGGTGTCAAAAGTGCCAACAAGTCAAGGCAGAGCACCAACATCCAACAAGATTGTTGCAGCCCTTACCCATTCCGGAATGGAAGTGGGAAGTGATCTCTATGGATTTTATAACAGGTTTTCCCATGACAGTGAAGAAGCATGATTCAATCATGGTTGTGGTGGACAAGCTATCAAAGGTAGCTCACTTTATTCCAGTCAAGTCCACTCACAAGGTTAATGACATTGCAAATATCTTCATGAGAGAGATATTCAGATTGCATGGATTTTCTAAGGCAATAATTTATGATCGTGATACAAAGTTCACTTCCAATTTCTGGAAAGGACTATTTCAGGAATTGGGAACTAAATTGAATTTCAGTACATCATATCATCCTCAAACAGATGGTCAAACTGAGACGGTGAATCAGGTTCTTGAAGACATGCTGAGAATGTATGTGATGGATAAACCATCCAAGTGGGAAGATTACCTACACTTCGTAGAATTTTCATACAATAATGTATAGCATGCATCATTGGGAATGAGTCCATTTGAGGCATTGTATGGAAAAGGATGCAGAACTCCAGTGAATTGGGATAGTCTGGTGAACAGGGTAGTGCTTACGCCAAAGATGATCAAGGAAATGGAACAGGAAGTTGTTAAGATTAGGAAGAATTTAAAGGCAGCTCAGGACAGGAAAAATATTTATGCGGATTTGAAACGAGTGCATAAGGAATTTTAGATTGGGGATCATGTTTATTTGAGATTGAAACCAAGGAAAAGTTCTCTCAAGTTGGCAACGAGCTATTGTGGGTCATTTGAATTCCTAGATAGGATATGACCAGTTGCATATAGAGTTGCATTTCCTGCTAACATAAGAGATCACAATGGTTTCCATGTATCCTTTCTTAAGAAGTGTGTATATGATCCTAATCATATGATTGATTGGAATGTGATACAGGTGGAACCTGAGGGAGAGTTCCAAGTAGAGCCTATGCGCATCCTTGACAAGAAGATCATTTTTCTCCGGAACAAAGCCATCAGGCAGGAAAAGGTCCAATGGGATCACCTTAGTCCCGATGAGGCTAGATGGGAGCTGGAGGATGCCATGAGAGAGGCATTCCCATTTTTGTTCAATTTTGATAACACCGAGGACAGTGTTGTTCTAAGGGGGAGGGAAATGTAATACCCCATTTTGACCCTCATGTTATATTGGATTTTATGTAAATATTGTGTTCATGCGATGTATGTTTCCTAGTGTGGAGCTCAAGGCCAAGGCCCCGCTAGTGTATGCTCAGATTTTATTTAGAAAGGCTAGTATTTGATATTTTACTACCCATGTGCTATTAATCCATGAAATATTGTAATTTGATGAAAATATTTGTTAACACCCAAAAAGTGCTCACTAACTCATTTCCTTATTCACATGACCCATTTGTCCACTTTTCCACCATTTGAGCCTCTAAATCCATCAAAAGGTCACCAAAAGACCATGATACACCCCTTTTTCCCCTCAAAATGAATATTTTTCCTCAAAAAACATAAAAAACCCTCAAAAAGGGTCCAGAATTCCCAAAAATATTAAAAAGGGAATAAAAATATTCAAAATATTCAAAAAAGGAAAAAGAAGGGAAAAGGTACCTAAACCATGTTGGTCAATACCATTAGTTTCCTCAAAACCATAATGGTATTCCCCACCACCAAAATCTATAAAAAGGTGGTAGGGGCTCCTCACTTTCCATCCATCCATCATCCTATCTTCATGCTGTCAAAATCTCTCATGAGTTCTTGACCATTGTAGCAATCTTGGAGAAGAGACCATTGGATCCTGGAGCATCTCACCCTTGGAGTTGCTCAACACCACAACATCCTCACCCTTTGAGGTATTATAATACAAAAGTCATTTTTTATTTTATTTCTTGTTGTTGTTCTTAAATCTTTTCAAGTTTATTGTTATATGCACATGTTAGATTCAGATTTATAATTTTTTCTACTTTCAATATTTGAAACTGCTATCACTTGTTGATAGGTGCCCATTGCACAAAGCTTGGTTGCAAAATCAAGCCAACAGTTTTTGGTGACTCCGCTGGCTTCGAATTCTTAGATCTCAGTTTTTTGTTTTAGATCTTAGTTTTTCTTAGTTTTAATCATTTTTATTCATAGATCTGCCATCCTAGACAGCAGATCCATTGTTGTTTTAGATCTTGGCCCCTTCTATTGCCATTAACAGCCTGGAATTTCCATTTTCGGGTTCATTTTTTGGCGTCCATTTTTCGGCTTTCACCTCGCGATTTTTTGCCAGACAATCGCTCGGCTCATCGCGACCTCGCGGCTTTTTTCTGCGCGGCGTGGCTTCGCAGCCATTTTACGCGCTGCACATCACGGCTTCCCAGCCATTTGCCACATTGTACATCACGACTGTGTGACCTAAACCCGTGCTGCACATCGCGGCTTCGCGGCCGAAACCAGCGCGGCACATCGCGACTGCGCGGCTGAAACCCGCGTTGCACATCGCGGTTTCGCGGCCGAAACCCGCGCTGCACATCGCAGCTGTTTTCCCAAAACCCGTGATGCAATTTTTTTTAATTCGGCCAATTTTTTGAAAATTATTTTTGCTGTATTTTCTACCCATTTAGCATATTTTACAGCATTAATTTTTCTGCATTTTTACAGCCACATTAAATCTTTTACTATTTAGAATGCTCCATTAAAAGTGTTTTTAAAAATTTTCAGTAATTGAAAGAGAGATTTTTCTGCATTTTATTTAGATCAAGGTTTTACTATTTATTTGCTCGATACTTTGCCCAAGAAACTTTTAAGAGATCCATTTATTTCTTGAAATATTTATGTTATTTGCTTTCCTTCAAATTATTTCAAAGATCCATTATTTTTGAAACAGTTTTTTCAAGCATTTACATTTCAAAAACACCTTTAGTTTTTTGCAAAACTGGAAGCGTCTTTTCTTTCATTTGTAATCAATTGCCCAAGCAAGGCAAATCAATTTCAGTTTAAATACCACACTTGCACCCACTATGCCACATACTTTAAACTGAGCCTTAAAATTTACCTTAAACTCAGCAAACTTTTAACCCCACTTGGGGAGCACTTAAAAGAATTTTGTAGTTAGGTAGAATTGAGGGGATAGGTGTTCCAATAACACCCCTCAATTATTAAATTTGAGACATAGTGGTTGTCCTCTACGGTACCAAAATCCCTTATAATTTTGACACGGTTATCAACCAATTTATTGGGAAGGCCTCTCCCTTAGGAGGGTTGAAGTAGCCAGACTGGTTCTGAAAGTTTGAGTGGAATACCACAATCCATTCAGTAACCGAAGGATACCTTTCGAAGTTCTCGGTCTACACCCAAGAAGGTGTACAGCGGCGATAGAACCAAACTGCAGATTCACCCAACTGAACATGTCATGAACGGGGTATCCTAGTTGCCACTCTTTAGGATTGTCTACCCGGTGTCCCTCCCAGTAGGCGGATATCTAGCCGTTGATTCAACACTCTATATTGTCTGACTTGGATTTCATCACCTTGCAGAGGATATCGTTGTTGACTCATAATACTTCTAGTTAAGTATTTGCATGATACATTACCCACCTTTGGTCTAGTAACACCCCTTTTTTCTAGAAACTGTTTGACTTTTGGTATTTTGACCAATTTTGTTGCATCCCTCCACTTATTATAGCACAACTGCTATAATAAGTGATTTTTTAGGTTGATTGTTGGCCTGAGAGCCTTTATTTTTTTTTCACTCCCCTTTTGCACTCATTTTTACATTAGGGTTTCGATTTTTTTACATCACCACCTTACGCTGAAATTTTTAAAAAATACTTCTCACCATTGAGAATTTAAGATGATCTCATCGTCTTCAGGGTGAACCCCCTCAGTTTAGTATACTTGGCTCTACACATAATCGACGTAGAGCCTTATCCCTTGACTCGACACATCATCGGCCAAACACACAGTCATCCGATTCTGACACGCCTCACTTCACATCTGATTCTGAGGCTGAATCCGAAAACCCTACTGAAATATCACCAACCAACCTCATGGCTGGACCACAATACGACCCACTTTTCACTAGTACTATTGGAGATACATCCACAAACCCTTCTACTACTGTGCCATCCATGGTAACAACAACCCCTCTAGGCATGCCTAATTTAGGGGACACTCCACCTTTAGGTATGCCCAACACAGGACTACCTCCTATTATGGGTATGCCAAACATAGGAATCACACCACCTCTCATTACCACAACCCAAATCCCAAGAATTCCTGGCACTATTCCTAACCCCGATGTAACCCATGTTTCACTTGGGAACACTGGCCCATACCAAACCACAACGGTTGGAGGACACATACCTTCAATACCTAGCATACCCTTAAGGGCTATTGGACCACTACATAATGCCACCATTAATAGTTATGTCCCAGTCACTACGCCACACCCATCTGCTAGTTTACCTTACATGGCTAGTTTGAACTTACCAGACCTAGCCAGGCTAACCAACGATCCTATCAGGCACAACCCTACATGGCCACCCATGCCTACAAAGCTCCCCTCGGACATCCCCAAGTTTGAAGGAAAACCTGGGGAGGACCCCCAAAACCACATAATGTCATTTCACCTATGGTGTTCATCTAAATCCATAGTGGATGACTCCATTTGACTGAGACTGTTGCAACGAACGTTCACTAGCTCTGCAGCCAAGTGGTACATCGAACAACAACATGGGACCCACCATACATTTACGTCTCTCACCTCCACTTTCCTTCAGTTTTTTCAGCTACCTGTACGCTATGATGCAGGAGTTGAAATACTGTTGTCTTGCAGACAAAACACAGCTACCCACATCACCGACCATATCCATGAGTGGCACAAGCGTCGTAGCCTCTGTAAGATAAAACTGGATGACCGCATATTTTTGGACTGGTTTCTTAAATCACTCCTACCCCTCATAGAAAAAGAAGTAGCTTCCAAACGACCCCAGTCAGAGGAAGAAGCTATCTTAAAAGCTTAGCAATTCAACCTGATTTATGCCTAGTTAGGTTATCTCTACACCATCATACCAGACGCCCCACGAGGTGATTCTTCACGCGGTGACGCTCTGGGGGAATCACATGCCGCTGATGGTATTATCGGCCAAGTCACGGCACAAATTAAACCTTTTAGCATGGTGAGCACCATAAATGCCCCAGACCTCTCTAGGGCTACATCTATTTCTGGAGCGACAACTTCGTATGCTCCAATGAATCAGACTCATCACACTCATGGACCCTCTTGTCCACAACATTGCTATGGGAAAGCGCCATTGACATATGTACCACCCACATACTATAACCAACCGGTCACTTAGAAGCCAATTCATTTACCGGCACAACCAATGTGTTACCCACAGCAAGCTACAACAGCTAACCCAACACCTCCAATAGCTCAGGTTTACCAACAACCCCAGCAGGAAACTGCACCACCTCCAGCCCCACCAGCTTATTATCCACCGCTACCTGCTCCCGCACCTACGGCACCCCAAAATCCTCCCACTACTCAAGGGAAAGTGCACACACAACACAATCAGCCCCAACATCAAAACAACCAATGCAACCAGGGTGGACAACAAAACTGTGGAAGAAGACATAACCATGGCAACAACCAACAACATAATCAAGGTCCACCACCTCCCAATCCTCCAAATAATAACAATGTTGCTCCTTCGAACCAGAATCCTAATCGTCATCCCAAGCAGCCAAAAAACAATAACCTGAGAACAAACCATCCATGTTCTATATGTGGAGTCTATGGACACTACACTCATAATTGCCCCCATTTAGAGAAAGCACGTAAACTTTGGGCTGACGATGCCCAACGCCAAGGCCACGCTGGACAGCCAGCTCCACTTAATCAACCGGAACCCATGAAATTACAAAACCCATTGCCAAACCAGGGAGTGGTAAATACTCGCCCTATGGATCCCCCACAAGGATCTGCTACAC
This sequence comes from Larix kaempferi, assembly GCA_027924585.1. Classification (NCBI taxonomy): domain Eukaryota; kingdom Viridiplantae; phylum Streptophyta; class Pinopsida; order Pinales; family Pinaceae; genus Larix; species Larix kaempferi. The sequence continues at coordinate 3,731,092 of BSBM01000913.1, read as the reverse complement.
CCCAGCAGCAAATCACCTATGTCGCAACTGATTATCAGCATGCGGGTCCAGGCACACACCATTTATTAATCATGTCATCCAATGACATCAACCTCCAAACTCGTAGGAATCAGTACGGCCCACCGCTAGAAACTCCTCCCACTGACGCATCCACCTCCCTTCCACCAAATCAACCACTACGCATACCAAATCTGCCATTGGACGGAGGACCTAAAATCCCTCGCATACCTTTGCGAAGGATTAACAACAATCCTAATGCTCGCGCAACATCAAATTATAACGTCGTGGAAGACCTAGCACAATCCCCCGCTGCTATGTCTGCTTTAGAGGTACTGAAAACATGCCCTGCACAACGAAAACTACTACTATCAGCCATCGGAGGAGTAGACCCTGACGACACACACATGATGGCTTTCGACTTAGACCAAGCCTAACCTCGATTGCCATCAAATTTGGTTTTCCAAGTATTAGTAAACATTCGAAACCTTGTTGTGCGTCGATGCATCATCGATGAAGGAGCTTCCACCTGCGTTATGTCCACCATTGTGTGGCAGAAGCTTGGCTCCCCCGCTTTACAAACATCCACCACGGCATTATGAGCTTACGACGGACGCTCAGCTCAACCACAAGGCCTCTTAGCGAACGTACCAATAGAACTAGGTGGCAAATTAGTTCTTATCGACATCGAAGTGATCAATGCCCAGCTCGATTACAACCTCCCTCTTGGACGTAGCTATATGTACAAAATGAAAGCAGTGGCTTCATCTATTTTTCGCCTCATGATGTTCCCACATGAAGGATGCGTTATCAAGATTGATCAACTCACATATTATGATCCTAACGCCCCCGCAGCTCCTCAAAATGTGCTACCAATGATTGAACAAACCATTCAAAATGCACCAACATCATTTGTGTCGTCAATTAGTCCTGGAATCTACACCGAGTCACCTATGACTTCCACATTTCCATCGATCTCACCACCTTTACCAATAACAAAAACATCGGATTTGTGCACCCTGTCGCACACCACATAGCAGCCTTCGTCACTACCAAAAACACCCACAGTGCCTACTCATATTGGCACAACGCCAATTCATACTATCCCGTTCTTGTTCCCATTTTCCGGAGTTGTCAGTTCGCCAGTAATGGCTACACTCAACCTTCCTGGCTTAACATTAGGGCTACCTGTATGGTACTTACCTGCTCTGAGCCCCCCGCCGACTCCGACTGTTATTTTACAACCGGTACAACCTATCCCTACTACCAACCACCCACCCCCTCTGGTCACTCATATGCAAAACAGACCACCCCCAATAGTGACTACGGCATCAACATCCAAAAACGCCCCACCTCTGTTACGGAACACAGGGGTAAGAGGCCCACCAACTTATAACACTGGACTCATAACTCGCACCCCCCCAGCAACCCCCAAGGTAGCTAAAAAGCCCCCAACTATTTGCATTCCCCCTAAGTGCTCGTTGTGTGATGACGTAGGCCATGCCACTCATCAATGTCCACAATTACTGGCACTCCAAGAACACATGAATATGTTGGATGACGACACCGGAATTCCAGTGGTAAGACTTGAGCCACCTCCTCACCCTCGCGACAAAACGCTCCGCACTAACCACCCTTGTGCGATATGTGGCATTTATGGCCATTTTTCACACCACTGCCCTGATCTCCCAGATTATAGAGCAGCCTTGTACAAGATGAACAATGCCGACTTAGAGATATCTCCTTCCCTCATCGAGGAGATATACCCTCTGAAATCATCTTCTTCGAAAGAAATCAATACCATCTATATGATTTCAACCACATACAAACCAGAACCCGTTGATTCATGGTCTGATTACTTTCATACTGATGAGCAAATTTTAGAAACACTCACTGCACTGGACTACCCTTGGGACGATATGCATCATCGCTCTTACTTCCTCCCTGAGGCGTCTACATCCACCGCAGAAAACCAACTATCAGTCGAATCGAAAGATTTCCTACCAACTAAGGTTGATTGGTTCAAAGACCCCATCCCAGCACCAGATGCCTTGGAAGAAGGGAATATGTCCAACATTTCCCCTATTATACAAATCGACATTTCCACCACACCTGGAACACCTGAGCTCATCTCGCTAGGCGCATCATGCACTCGAGCGGAAACTCAGGCATATAAGAAACTCTTCCAAGAGTTTCGTGATGTCTTCGCCTGGTATTACACCAAGATGCCTGGCCTCGATCCCAAAATTGTGGAACATCACATCGACACCTGGCCCAATGTGCCTCTTGTCCGACATAAACAACGACCAATTCACCCGTCCAAGCTCCCAGCTATTAAAGCTGAGATTGAAAAACTCCAAAAAGCAGGATTCATATATCCTATTGCCTACACCACATGGGTATCAAACCCAGTGCCAGTGAACAAAAAAGTGGGCACCATACGCATTTGTATTAATTTCCGAGACCTCAACCTCGCTTGTCCCAAAGACAACTTCCCCACACCTTTCATTAACCAACTAATCAATGAATGTGTGGGACATGAGGTCCTTTCGTTTATGGACGGTTTCTCCGGATATAACCAAATAAAATTCGTAAAGAAGATCAATACAAGACAGATTTCACTACCCCATGGGGCACCTTTGCCTATCGCATCATGCCTTTTGGTCTCAAGAATGTTGGAGCCACTTTCCAACGTGCCATGACTTATTGCTTCCACGATCTACACAGAATCATAAAATTTTATCTGGACGACCTCACCACTCGATCCAAGAAGCGATCTGACCATTTAGACAACCTTCGACAAGTTTTCTTGCGTTGTCGAAAATACAACATCCGCTTGAACCCTCTCAAGTGTGTCTTTTGCATTACATCAGGTCGCCTACTGGGGTTCGTTATCTCAGAAAAAGGAATCACTGTAGACCCCTTAAAAGTCCAAGCCATTATAGAATTACCGTCACCCCATACATTAAGACAACTTCAAATCCTTCAAGGGAGGTCCAACTTCCTCCGCCGCTTTGTCCCTGACTATGCCACAACGGTCCACGGTTTCATACGACTACTACGTCTGCATACCCGTTTCATATGGGACCAACAAGCAGAGACAGCTTTCACCGACTTAAAGAAAGCACTCACAAACACCCCGTTGATTTCTCCTCCAGATTTCACAAAAGATTTCACCCTCTATGTTTCAGCATCCGAACATGCCGTATCTGGAGTTCTTGTACAAGAAGATACTGCTCACCAAGAGAATGTCATCTACTATGTGAGCCAGACCTTGTCCGGCCCACCCCTCCACTATCCACATGAAGAAAATATGGCCCTCGCCGTCGTCTTTTCAGTACAAAAGCTGCGACATTACATTCTCCTGAGCCACACCACAGTTGTAGCCAATTCCAATCCTATGGTTTACCTCTTGACGCATCACCTTCTTCAAGGCCATGTAGCTAAATGGGTGATTATCCTGCAAGAATACGACCTAACTTTCAAGACCCCAAAGAGCACCAAGGCCCTAGCACTCGCTCAACTCATCACAGATCTCCCATCCTCTTCGTCCTCACCCGCTATCCAAACGGATCTCTCTAACAATCACATTTTCATCATTACTTCTGACAACCCATGGTACGGCGACATCTTAATCTACCTCCGCACACAAAAATTTTGACCCCACATCAATCGTGAAGGACGCCGTCATATATGACACCACGCCCCCCGATACCTCCTATTAGGCGATGTACTTTATCGACGTGGCGTCGATACCATCTTACGACGCTGCCTATCTCATAACGAGGCAGAACAAGTCCTTAATGACTGCCATAGCGGTGCCTGCGGAAGCCACTTCTCCAGCATGGCCACCGCCCAAAAGATCATCCACACAAGTTACTTTTGGCCTTCATTATTTACTGATTGCATCACCGCAGTCAAACATTGTCAAAACTGCCAACTTTTTTCCCCCAAGGCAAGAACCCCACCTACCCCCCTTCATCCAGTCATCACTGTCGGACCATTCTGCAAATGGGCCATCGAATTCCTCGATTGCAATCCAACGTCATCCAGCAGTCATAAACACATTATTGTGGCCATAGATTATTTCACCAAGTGGGCGGAAGCCATGCCAACTTACAATTGCAAGGCCGACATCGCAGAACATTTTTTCCTCAACCATGTTATCGCTCGTTTTTGAGTGCCAAAGCAACTCGTCTCAGACCACGGCTCTCACTTCGAAGATGCCGTCTGGAGAGAATTATCAACCTTACTGAAATTTGAACACCATTTCTCCTCTGCCTACTACCCCCAAGGAAACGGCCAAGTCGAAGTGATTAACAAAATATTGAAAACCATCCTCCAGTGCACTATAGGCAAACACAAATCAAAGTGGCACCACATGCTCTTCCTGGCACTATGGGCATACCGCACGTCAACCAAAACTGCCACCGGTTTTACCCCTTTCCATTTAGTTCACGGTGTCGAATCCATCCTCCCCATCGAGTGCCAGATTCCATCCCTACATATGGCCGTTGAACTCCTACTGGACACTTCCCCAATTGAGCAACGCTTACTACTCATGGAGCAAGCCGATGAAGATCGGTGCACAGCCCTTCAAACCATGGAAGTAGCCAAGAATCGATCCAAACTAAGTTAAGACAAACATGTCCACCCAAGAACTTTTACTGAAGGGGACCTTGTCCTTGCCTATGATCAAGCTCATGACAAAACCGGAAAAGGAAAGTTTGTGTCCATGTGGCAAGTCCCATACATTATGCACACTTGCCTCGGATAGGGGGCATACATTTTGACCAATTCAGAAGGCAACCCCCTACGCAACCCATGCAACGGGTTGTACCTCAAGCGATTTTACCCATAGCAAATCTGATGGACACCACCGTCCATTATTGTACAGTCTTATTTTGTTTTTCACAAAAAATTCAAAAAAACCTAAATATTTGTTTTCTCTGCATGACCACAGATGGATCCTGTTCCACTCTGTTACGTCGGTTTCGCTGATGGTGCAAGCCGTTGGTCCCCCAATCTAGCCTCCGCGGCTTGGGTAATATATTCCCCTTCACATGAGTTGATCCACATCGACGGAGTGTGTGTAAGTGCCGCCACCAACAACCAAGCTGAATACGATGCCATGACTAATCTCCTGGCCACAGCTCTCCAAATGAGCATACGTCACCTTAACGTTTTCTTGGACTCACAACTCCTTGTTTCCCAGCTCAACAATGATTACTAGGTACGTGATCCCTGTCTTTTCAGAAAATTCTAGCGCACTAAACAAATGGTTCGACAGTTTGAATCCATTTCATTCACACATGTCCCAAGGAATCTCAATAGTGTAGCAGACCATATGGCCAACAACATTCTTGACTGGCACACCAATCAAACCATATAGTAAACACAAATGTACTTCCACGGGCTTAAACAAAAATGCATCCACGTGCATAACATGTGCCTCCACAGGCATATACAAAAATCAAAATGTTGCATCCACGTGCATAACATGTGCCTCCACGGGCATACAGAAAATCAAACATGCCTCCACGGGGAAGCAAAAAGACAATAAATGCATCCATGTGCATATATGACTATATACCAAATCATATATATATATACATCATTATATAGTCAAACATGTCATAGGTGCCCTCAGCACCCAGTATACAAAAATACATCAGCCGTACAAAAAGTACTTCCCCATATGCTCATCAGCATTTGGGGGCAGATACAAGATCATCTAATCATCATGGTCTCCTGGCTCCTCTGGCGCCTCCTCCGCTCACCCCGCCGGATCATGCTGAGAATGAACTCTCCTCTCCATCGGCCCCACTGGATCATCTTGCAAACGAATCCTCCCCTCCATCGACCCTACCAGATCATGCCGAGCCCCATCCCTCCACTCAACTGCCAACAATGCTGCTCTGAGCAAGATCGAGCGCCACTCACGAGGTGCATCAAAACAATGCTCGACAATGTCCCGATCCAAATCCCTCCACCCATCCTCTGGAAATCCTGCTAGGATCATGTCATTGTCTCTCTGACACCCTCCACGGCATCATCTCGAGGCCCAGCTCCTCGACCGTGAGCCCCAACTCCTCAAGCATGAGGAGGCGGTATCGCTACAGGAGGTGGAATGACCACCATCGCCCGTCCCCTATGAACCACATGGTCGGCCGGTGGTATAGGACCAACATCTGCACAATCACGCAAGTGAACCATCATATAAATATCTAACTATAATCATAACAAACACATCTAAAACACATGATATAGTAGAGAACAAAACAAAAAACATACCATCTAAACCCCAGGCTTGTCCCTGGGCTTGAGGCATCTTCGGATCTCCTCACTAATCCATATAGGCATATGGATAGTCATCAATCAGGGTGATCTCTAACCTCTCACCCCCAACAATAAAAGCACCCTCTGCAGAAATCCAAAGACTCACCAATTTCTTCAATAGTGGTCCTACTGAACGCATCGGTGGAATCTGAGCGAACTTCAGGAGCCCACTCACAGCCAGAGCCTATCGGACCCCCTGATCGGTCCTAATCCGAATCATCAAATCCTCCTCCATCTCTCGCTCTCGCCATGACACCAATGGTCTCCTCAACATCCTGCCAAAAAACAAAGAAATTTTTTAGAACCGGAAAAAAAATTTCAAAAAATTTCATCGCGGCTTTTCCATCAAAAGCCACGATGATCATCACGGCTTTCATCCAACAACCCGCGATGAACATCACGGGTATTGACCACACAGTCGCGATGAACATCGCGACTATCAACCCCATAGTCGCGATGAACATCGCGACTTTCAGCCTGAAAGCCGCGATGGACATCGCGACTGTTAGCCCCGAACCCGCGATGTTCATCGCGGAAAAAAACGCGAAACCCGCGATATTCCACATTGGAAGGCCAACATGGAATTTCACGGCCTTCAGGGTCCCGCCGCTAACCAAAAAAGACATAATTAAAAAGGCTAAGGAGAATAGGGTTACCTGAAACTCGCGGAATCAAAAACCAACGGTCAAATATCCCAGAAATCAAGAAAGAACTCTGATTGCTCTGCCAAACTCACACGTAACAATGACACGTCATATGGGCCCCACACCCTATTTATAGAAATCTCACCTTTTTTCAAACAACCATTGCGGTATCAAACGACGTTCGTTCCTCAAACCGTTGGTACCGTTCGAATCAGCACAGCAAGAACTTCATGATAGTCCTTTCCTTTTCCTGTTTTCACCATGTCCATTTTTTGACCATTTTTTATGCCCCCATTGCCTCGGTTTGCATGCCACATCGACCATTCTCCATTTTTTACGAGTCTTATATCGTTAGATTCAGTTTTCTGCACTCGTGATGACGGTTGAGATCATTTCTCACTCTCACGCCCAGATTTTTTGGGCATTTTTCCCATGTCCCCTCGTCGCCTCGATTTGCATGCCACATCGGTCATCATCCATTTTTGACAAGTTTGATATCGTCGAATTCAGTTTTTCGCGCTTGTGATGATGCTTGAGATCATTTCTCACTCTCACCTCATAATTTTTGGGCATTTTTTCAAAATGCCACTCATCACCTCGGTTGGCGTGCCACATTGGCCATCGCCCCTTTTTTACAATCTTTATGTCACCGGATTCAATATTCCGCACTCATGACGATGCTTGAGACCTTTTCTCGCTCTCATCAATCCCTTTTTGTTCGGTATAATTTTATCCCTTTTTTGGGCTGAACAATTCCTTTTACGAAAAAGGCACTTAGGGAGTTTATGTTAATCTCTTTTCTGACTCCTAAAACAATGAAAAGATCGTCGAGCAACCTTTCTTCCTTTCATGCTCACTAAACGTATCTAAAAAAGCGTCTACCTGGTATAAGTTTACCCCTTTTCCGGACCTTGTAGACTAATTACGAAAAAGGAATACTCTAGTCACATCGGCTAGAAGAGTTCTCCATTTGCATCATTTTATGCTTTTTCGGGCCTTGGAGACTAACTTACGAAAAAGAACACCAATGGAGTCCACTTACCGCTTTCAGACTCTCTAAACATGAAAGCAACCACGAGCAATCACCATCCTGGGATCGTAAAAACCCACAGGACAGTCCTCACAACCACTGCAGAGTCTTCTTATCGTTTTCAGACTCCTTAAAAATGAAAGCACCCATGAGCACAAACAGTCCTGGGCTCACAAAACCCATAGGCTAGTACCATTTCAGAGCACACTTTTATCCCTTCTTAGAGCTCATTAAAACTATGAAGAAGGATCCAATGGTGCTTCTCGGTGCCACAACAGATCACGTCTACTCATATGGCAGCCTCCCCATGTTGGTCGCCTTTGTTCAAAGTATTCTGCAGTATGTCACCCTGAGAATCCCTCGACAGTACCCATCAGCTCGTCCCCCCCAGAGTTAATACATACCCTTCAGTCCTTAAAAGATATGATTCCGACACCTACAAGTCAGTTCCCTACACTGCCAGGTCAACCATGTCATCATGCTCTGAACAAAGGAAGTTTGAGTCTACCCACTCTATGACCCCAGTTACTTCCCATCCCCACAAGTATGTCAGTCCTACCATCAGTACTACCAAACTTCAGTTCTACACCTCGTGCTCCTATCAAGGAAACATCATTGCCTTGTTAGTTACTGGTCTCCCTCTGTCGACGACACCCAAATTTATTCCAGAGGATAGACCTAGAGGTCCCTGTTTCTTGGACTCACCACCATTTATGATGAGTGCCTACGAATCATTTTGAGAAGAGTCCGCAGTGCCTCTCCAAATTGTTGTTTCTCACATGCTCGACTTCAACACCTTGATCGCATCGTTGAGACTCGCACAGGGTATTGGTCCATTCAGTTATTTGTTGAAGACCCAGGATACCACCTGACTCTTCCACATTTGAGAGTCTACCTATGGAAACAACCAGTTACATTTTTTCTATATATATCCGGGTTGCACATGGCGACAGTATTTCGATGTACCCCAGTTTTATACTCCCTCGAGTATACAGTTACATGTACTTCTCAGAGATGACTCACAATCATTAAGTCGCTATAGATATTGGACACCTTCAGTTTCAGCAGTTCATCAACCCTTCTGAGACATTATTCAGAACGGTTGTCGCTTTATTCCAGTGTATCAGTTATTGAGATCAGTCACGTTATGATCATGAGTACATCCCAAAATAGTGTCCCCTTTGGACCATTATGATGTACCAACATATTTTTTATGTCTTATTCAGGTCCCCCTTCTTGGGACTAATTGTTATGTATATGTCTTGATACGAGCATGGGTATGCCCACCTCGTCCATTATCAGAAATTATTCCTCATGCATATTGAGGCCATGTAATATTTTTTGTTTTTGCAGCTTCCAAGGGCCGTTGATCCAGTCTCCAACCGGTCTCTTCTCTTCTCTTCCCCAAAACCCAAGAAAAAGACAAAATAACTATGATGTCTATCGGCCATACAATGAGCTCCTGCCCTCACACATCAGGGGGCAATCTGTTAACACCCAAAAAGTGCTCACTAGCTCATTTCCTTATTCACATGACCCATTTGTCCACTTTTCCACCATTTGAGCCTCCAAAGCCATCAAAAGGTCACCAAAAGACCACGATACACCCCTTTTTCCCCTCAAAATGAATATTTTTCCTCAAAAAACATAAAAAAACCCTCAAAAAGGGTCCAGAATTCCCAAAAATATTAAAAAGGGAATAAAAATATTCAAAATATTCAAAAAAGAAAAAGGAGGGAAAAGGTACCTAGACCATGTTGGTCAATACCATTGGTTTCCTCAAAACTATAATGGTATTCCCCACCACCAAAAACTATAAAAAGGTGGTAGGGGCTCCTCACTTTCCATCCATCCGTCATCCTATCCTCATGCTGTCAAAATCTCTCATGAGTTCTTGACTATTGTAGCAATCTTAGAGAGAGACCATTGGAGCCTGGAGCATCTCACCCTTGGAGCTGCTCAACACCACAACATCCTCACCATTTGAGGTATTATAATACAAAAGTCATTTTTTATTTTATTTCTTGTTCTTGTTCTTAATCAATTTTATTGTTATATGCACATGTTAGATTCAGATTTATAATTGTTTTTTGCTTTCAATATTTGAAACTGCTATCACTTGTTGATAGGTGCCCATTGCACAAAGCTTGGTTGCAAAACCAAGCCAACAATATTAATATTTCAATAAAATACCAAAACTTGCTATGGAAGCAATTAATGAGAAGGGGCCATGTGTATTCCACTAGGGAGTGGTGAGGGGGTTGTGGGGTTGAACTGTAAGCTGCCAAATGTCATCTTGAGAACCCATTTGACTTTCCTTGCTGATATTTATTTCAGTTATAAGAAATTTGTTGAGAAATCAGTCCATGGCTTCAATGGAGCATGGGCAGCCCAGAAATTCGTATGGCAGGTATGGGCTCTGTTTTTCTAGTACCACAAGTCACCCTACCTGATGGGAATTCGTTCTTCCTCATTCCCATTCCATTGTTGAACATCCCAGCTTCAGTTTTCATCCATGACGAATGCCCAGCAGTGAGAAAAACCAGAAATCGAAACTGTGAATTAAGCCACGTTTTGAAGTGCCATAAACGCCCAGAATTGGGTATTGACAGTAAAATCCAATGGGGAATCCATAGATATGAACCTTGGGGTGAAATTGAGAGTATTAGATACCCCGAAATCCATTGGAAAACCCAGTTTTTATATCCCATAAATCCAATTACGGGATTGAGTTATTGGTCACTGAATTGTGAAAATCCAAGCGTGAATGATAGAACAGAGGTTGGGATTGCTTGATAAACCCAGTGAAGACTAGAATCTCATGGAATTAGCAGGTTGGACCTTTCTATTCCCACCCTAAAGAGCATTGGAGGGAAGGGATGCCTAAGGGACTATTCTATAGAGAAGGGGACCTTCCTTGTGTTGGGTGTGGTAGCTATTGTGGGTGCCATGAATGTTTGAGTTTAGTTGAGATGTCTGTAGCTGTGTGGTTGAGCTCACTGGCTTAGCATCCTCATCATGTGTCTCTTTCATGCTTGATAAATGCAATTGGATGTTGTCTTGGCATGACTGTTCATGTGAGATCATGGCTGTGAGTGAGCCTGTCTAGTTCCTCCTTAGTGGATACACATCCCAGATCGGGGGTGGTCTCTCAGCAGAAAGAATACAGGCTGGATAGAGACCTATGGTTGGGTGGAACATTGCTCTCACATAGCTAGTTGTTGGACATTTCATCTTAAAGATAAGTATTCTCTATGGTTTAAATTATGTTAATTATGTGTTTTTCCATGTTGTTTAATTTGATGACTACTATTGGTATGTTGAATGCACGATGTAGTTGTGTGTGGATAATGTTTATTTCTACTGTGTTTATATTGAGTATGAATCTGCACACAAAAGTTTTTATTTCTTGTGGATTTTCTTAGTAATGTATGGGGATGAGTTACACAAATAAGCCTTGGAATCTTAGTCATGTTTCCTCCATTGCATCGAATCGAAGGGAGGAGACGTGACACCTTCCCACTATACGATTGGCGTAGATCAGTCATGTTTTGACTTATTCTATTTTTTAATTCCCTCTACATTTACATATGCCGAAAGGTAGACTTCGGGTGGTTATGATTTTCACTAAATGATCCTATTAGCGGAAGTGATGAGACTACGTAAGCTATTTTCATAATAACACATTTCAAAACTGGCACCACTGAATCTGATTGATGCATGCTGCTCTGTAGATGACTTGTTTTCAAATTTATCAGAAGCAATTGAATTTTCCTACTTGGTGACCTTTTCTTCCTTCCAGACATCTTTTGGGCAAGCATGTGGCATGAGTGAAGCCATGAAATGAGATCGCAACTTCAATGGGGTCATATCTCCTAATCTTAACTTTGTGATGCCAAGCACTGTAGCTCTAGGACATGGCTTGAAATATTAGATGGCGGGTTGCAGCTTCAAATCTTTGATAATAGTTAATTTTCCTACGATATTCTCTATTCTATATCATTGATTGATTGCCTCTGCGATGTGTGTGCCTCTTGATTTTTGTTTTTCTTATTGAAATGGCCTCCCTGTCAATTCTCTTGATGATCATTTGTTGTGCATAATTCTACCTCCTATCCAGTGTCATGTTGGCGATATCTAGTGCATTATTCATGTGCAAACACTTCCTAAAGGGAAACACTACACATGTTTGTTAAAAATCAGTAAGTAGGCTTGTTTATATTATTTTGTAAGTCCTTCAAAGGAAATGATAAAAAAAATTATTCACTTGGTTGTTAGTATAGAATAAATGTCCATCCAACAAGGCATAGCTATGGTTTTTTATCCACAAATTGTATTTTTTGAATGGTAATGGTTATATCTACATTATGCAATATATTGATTTCTCTTGGGTTGAAATCGATATAATTTTTATATGCATTGTGTTTCCAGGTTGGGAATGCCCTCATGACCCAGTATTACAGTGGTCTCCATATGTCTCCTCAAATGGTACACAAATTTAATTAGGAATACAACTTGGTTGGAAAATCTCAAATAGTTAAATGTTCATAGTAATTACTATGGAGGTAATTCAAATGGACATATAAAGCTTGTATGGAGTATAATGATGTTGTGTAAACATGTTTATATGTTAATAAAATTTTATCTTCATAGGAAATTTGTAAAGAGTATACATGCTCCAGGAGATTGTTTATAAGTAATCTTCTAGGGCTATGTTGATGCTAAACGTATGTTGTATATTTTCTATTTCAAGGTATCAATTAATAGATAACATCTCTTAGCTACAATTGGTTTTACGATGTGAGTAAAAAAGTTGATTCACAATAATCTTATAACAATGGAGAACTGGTAGTCAATTCTTGATAGCTCATTCAGTTAAGGTGTGGGTCTCATCAGTAAGGAGACCCGGGTTCAATTCCCCTTAGGGGTGAGATAGTTAGGAGGAGACACCCGAAATCCAAGCAGTTGAGGGTTAATGTGGCCCAGGACTGGTGTGATCCCCGAGTGATTTTGATGACTTAGATTCCCCTACGTCATGGTTTCTTAGACCAAAAGCCACTCCTGCAAGTCAAGGATATTCTAGGAAACAAAAAAAGAAACGGAGATTCTATTTAATATATCACTTACCTTTAAAAATAGTGGAACACATGTTCACATAGCGCTTTTTCTTGGATCCTTAGGAAAATGGATACTTTGTATTAAATTTATATGTTTAAGTATGGAAATGAAGAACTAGAGAAACCAAAGAAAAATATTGTTTTCATAAATGGTTATGTAGAACATGAGCCAAGTAGAATAAGTATATTGTATTTTGATTTTTAGAGTTTATTTTAGTCCATTTCCTTGCTCCCTTCAATAGTTTTGATAATGAATAAGAATATCCAAAATAAATCTTCTCTTTGTAAGCCCTATGTAATATTGATTGATAATTCTATAGATCACCAACTTTATTTGTTAATACTTTTGGAAGCACCTTATAAGATATTAGTGTAGAAAAATAGGCTCCATTATCCAACTAATTATATTAGTGGAGAACAATAGGCTCCATTCTCCAACATGATGATACTTTCATGGAATTTTTGTCTCATAGGAAAGGTCTCTAGCTATTCACAACACATCTGCAATAGATTGTGTCTAATTGTGTTACCAATTTTTTTCACAAAATTGTGTGAAATGCCATCCATCCATGTAGGATTATTTTTTATTTGTCATGGCACCTACAATAATCCTTGAGCAACTAGTTTTCCTTTAAGATCCACTAGAAGAGGTATATCTCAAATTGAGAAATTATACGAAGAACCACCCACCTCATTGTTCCCATGATATATCTACCATAATTACAACATCTTGTGGAGGTGTTAGTTTTTTAAATTCTCTTAAATGATTTCATTTGTTCTATTTTTTGTTATCTTCTTTTAGTTTCTATCAATAAGTAGTAGAACTCCTAAAAGGTTATCAAGGCTGCACCCTAAATAGGTGAGTAATTTCTTCATATGAATGTGCCTTACATGCTGCTAAATAAAGGTGAAATAATCACCATAAATGAGTGTAGAAACTCATTTTCTTCTTCCCACTACCACTACTATCATTAATACATACTTAAAATAGTCTTGAAATAGTCTTCAACGCAACACCTTGATATTGCTAATTAATGTTGTTAGGAATGGTCATAAATCTGCATCAAATTTGACATGCATCGTCATCATTGTGGCCATCTCTTACTAAGAATAGGGACGTAACTCACTTTTGACTTGTCCTCATGCTACTAATATTGTAGTCTATGAGTGTGACATACTGCCATTGCCAATATATTATAAAACATGATGCAACTCTAAAATGTTGTCCCCTTTACTACTATTATGAATGTTAAGAATAACTTGCTTCCATTATGTGCTAGAAATGGGTGACAAACCCTCCTTGTGACTCCATGCCAAGCAAACATTAAGGACTGCATCCAAGCTCTTCCTGGAATATTGACTGGAGTGAACAAATAACTTCCCATTCTACCCAATCACAAATCTAATAAAACATTATTGGAGCATTGAGTAGCATTATTACTTGTTGATTCAAGTGTTTTTCTTCAATTTTCTAAGATTTGAATTTAATTTTAATAACTAGTCTTTTAAATATCGTTGACCCCTTTTCTATTGCAACAATGAATGAGCTGAACAAAATTTCACTCACACAAAGGTTACCAAAATACTTGGAAAATCAAATAAGCCATAATAAATAATGAGTAAAATATATGAATATTTATCGATGATCTTACATTTACAATATATTGGATTTTATATAGCCATCGTGCCTTTTCAACATAAAGGACACATCTTTGATTATAATTAATTAATTATATATTATTGTTTATCATTTATTATTTATGATTATTTATTTAATGTTACTTTATGTTCATAACATTGCCTTCCTCTTTAGAAAGTCTTTGTCCTCAAAGCAATTTGAAAAAGTCTTTATGTCTTTTCTCTGTAATGTCATTGCATCATAGTATATTTGGTCATAGTTGATGACACATAAAAATATGACTTGCTGAGTGTTGAACAAAGGTTTCAAAATATAGAAGGATCGATCCATCCTAATCTGATTCATTGATGAGCATTGTGCTTCCACAATGAACCGATGTCATGGGATTTAAGTGCACAAGAATTAGTATTTTTCGTTAGTGGTTCATGATTTTTAAGACATTTGCTTCTATGATTTGGATGTCGATGGGGAATTCTTATAACATTATTTCCCTTATAAAATTTGTCACGTGTTTTCTTGTTTTAACTTTCACACATGCTTTTATTCAACTGTGTTGACATATTGAGCGGTGATCTAAGTTGGATCTGTAATTGTGTCTTTTTCTACATAATGTATTTTTGTATAATTTGATGTCTCATTCTATAGTTATTCTATTTTTTTTTCTAACAACTTGTTATCGTTCTGCATTTTATTAATCATTTCTTCTTGCAACTTTTCTTCATCTTTGGAATTCTTAAGCTGTTCTTTAAGATCTTCATTATTATTTTTGATATGGCAATTTTCTTCTTGCTTTTCTACAATTTTTCCTTCGATGTCTTCATTAGAGTCTTTTGTCTTCCGAATATTTTTCAAATTCTTGATTTTGCTTGATTTTTGTAACTAATATCTTGTTATGGTTTCTTATCCAAAATATTTCTTCCGTATTGCTTAATAATGTGTTATTGAACTTTGTAATCTCTAACATGTGCGCCTTTTTAGTGTCATCATTTTTCTGCTGGATTTATTTTATTTGTTGTTGATGTTGACATATCTCTGATTCTTGGCCTTCTAATTTTCCCTGCATTTTTGCAATTTTTCCATCATTGTCATTCAGGACTTTGTTTAAGCACATGATTTCTGCTTTATTCTCATCAAATTCTTTCTTGATATCTTGATTTTGTAATCTCTGGTAGAAATTATTTTCGTCTTTTAATTTGTGCGGACAACTTTTCTATATGACTTTCTTGGTAGGCAAATCTATTGTTCTTTGGATTCACTTTGAATTTGATGTAGTTTAATCGTCACTTCCAAGATTTCATTCATGACTTCCAATTCTTTATTGTCTCTTTGATAATGCCTTAATTGAGCTTCTAATTTTTCTATTTGTAACTGCAAACTGGCTTCCATGGTATTTGACTTCTTCAGTGATAAATGGTCTTTGACTTATTCATGATAAATGGTCTCAAAATAAGTGTAGGGAGAACTCAATATAAGCCTTGTAAGTCATTTTTTATTTTGACTTTTTTGTCTTCTTTTTTTTCCAAAAATAA
Source organism: Larix kaempferi (assembly GCA_027924585.1). NCBI lineage: Eukaryota > Viridiplantae > Streptophyta > Pinopsida > Pinales > Pinaceae > Larix > Larix kaempferi. The sequence goes on along the minus strand of BSBM01000913.1, from coordinate 3,714,797 downwards.
TTATTATTTCAAAAGTTATAACTATAATTATTATTATTATTATAAAAATAATTTATTATTATATAGTTTAATAGGGGAAATTTAAATTATTATAATAATAAATATTGTTATTATTATTATGTTTTTTCAAATGCTTTAATTTAGATTTTTTATTATAATAATTGTTATTATTTTTAATAATATTATTATTATAAATAAAAAAATTGAATTGTTTTGAATTAGGGTTTTGACCTTAGGTGTTGGAAAACAATGTGGAAGAGTGTTGAATGGAGAAGAGAGCATTAGTGTGATGTGGCTGTAAAGGATGGGCACAAATTGCGAAGTGATGGCATGGAGGATTTGAGTAGGGTTCGACGTGGAGGTCATGTTGGAAGGATGGTGAGTGGATGGTGCATGCAGGAGGGTGTGTTACGTGACAAGGAGGGAGGATAGCTGAGGAGGAGGGGTGTAATGTGCAGGTTGAATTGGAATATGGAAGCCTTCGGGAGGATATATGATCATGGAGAAATAGGGACATGAGGGAAGTTGTGTAGAGGGCATAGGAGGAGTGGGAAATTAGGGGAGGCACAAGTGATGAGGGAGTGAAGGGATTTTTGGTGTAGGATTGAGGTCCCAGCGAGGATAGGAGCATGTGGAGGGGGAATCATGGACAAGAGTGAATGCAAATGAGGGATGTGGGAGCATAGGTGAGTGGTAGATATGGGAAAGGAGAGTAGAGGGAAGGGCATTGCTAGGAGAGGAGCTCAATTGATAAGTTGTTTGATGTTGGATAGGAAATAGTCAGGGAAAAGTGGAGGAAGGGAGTGATGGCATAGTAGGGTCATAGTGTGAGGGAGAAAGTGGAAGGGTGGTAGTAGGAAGTATTGGGAATGGGTATGAGCACATAGAAGTGGGGAGAAATGGATTTTTAGGGGCTTCATTGGAGGGAGGTAAGTGAATCACGGTAAGAGAGGGAGAGTAGGTGAGCAGTGGGGGAGCGTGTTGGAAGGATAGGAGAAAAGGGTGAGGAAGGAAATGGATTAAGAAGGGAGGGATCAAGTAGGCTCAGTGGGGGTAGCATGGATTTATAAGAAGGTCACATGAGAGGATCAAGGCAAGAATGGGGGTGGCGTGCAGGGGTTGAGGAAAGGGTATGAGTGTGAAGGAACAGAAAGGTATAAGTGGAAAAATAATGGACGTGGGAAGGAGGAGACACAAGGATAAACAGTGGTTGAGTGTATGGAAGTTGCTAATTTCAGAGATGCTTCTTTGATTTCCTTGATTCTCTTTCGTATCAACGTACTTCTACTTCAACAGAATTTTGAAATTTTAATGGCAAAGGGCCTTTTGGTCAAAAACCTAGTTCAAGTAAACTCTAAGTTTAATCAAACAAGGTCTGTGAATTCTGGCCAAAGGATGGATCAGATTACACACTCTGATACCAAATGAGTCAAACAAAATTTTGCTCACACAATGATTACCAAAATTCTTGGAAAATCAAATAAGCCATAATAAATAATGAGTAATATATACGAATATGAATCGATGATCTTACATTTATAATAAATTGGATTTTATATAGCCATCATTCCTTTTCAACATAACAGACACATACTTTGATTATAATTAATTAATTATTGTTTATTGTTTATCATTTGTTATTTATGATTATGTATTTTATGTTATCTTATGTTCATAACAGTGAACTCTCTAGAACTTTATCTTTGAGAGTGACAATTGATGTCTCGAGAAGCAAGGTAGGATTTTCTCTAAATATCCCTCTTAATCAATTATGTATCATGCTTTAATGCAAGGATAAGATATATGATAACAATTAGTAATGTCCCTGACTACAATTTATATTCTTTCTGAGGTAGGGACCTCACCATTCATAATCGTTTAAGCCAAAATAAATAAATGACTATATGATCTGATTTTGTATCGAACTATAGGATATCTTTTATCAACCCCTGGTTGGAATGCTTGATGTCTGATCCTCCACTGCCTTCATTTGTTGTAGAAAAATTAGGCATTGACATGATTTTCTAATCATTCCAATGTTTTTTCATTATTGGAGACATATGAGTGAGCCTTCCTACACTACACATCACCTTTAAATGCAATCTGGCACTTATGTGATGAGGAACTTACAAAGTGGATAAGTATTTCTTGGCCTTAAATATTTCTCTCATTATTGCAAACTACAAGATGCCAACGTGAACGTTGGATTTGTCACCTAGGATAAAAAAGGTGTAATCTAGGTGTTCACATGATCCCTCTCCCCTCATGCTTTAAAGGGTAATATCTCAATGGAAGAGCACATGCCTTATAAGTAGAATGTTGGTGGTTCGATTCCTCCATGCCCTACCATAAATTAATATATGATATGATAGTTTATTTTTAAGAAAATCATATTTATTTTCCCTTTGGAGGCAATACACAAGTTTTTCCTTGATCTGATCTTGAGATGATTTGGTGATTTATTGTCTCAAATATCATCTCAAACCCCCCCTCCACAAGTAGTGTGACGAACAAGTCTCGTTCCCTACCATAAATTAATATATGACATCGTAGCTTATTTTTAAGAAAATCATCTTTATTTTCCCACTTATAGACAATATTAAATATACAATACACAAGTTTTTCTTTGATCTCAACTCGAGATGATTTGGTCATTTATTGTCTCAAATATCATCTCAAACCCTCCCTCCACAAGTAGTGTGACGTTCTAAATTTTATAATTATTAAATTCCAAACGCTCCTCCATCATATTTAACAAAATTAGGATGGGTGTAACCTCTATCATTAACATGTGACAATGTTCACATAATGGTTGGTACAATAGTAATGCCAAGCTTATGCCTATCACCACCTCCTCGTCGATATGGTTAGAGTTATAACAAAAACAATAATTAAAAAGTTGTGACTTCTATTAGAAACTACAACTGCATTTGGAAGAATCGTATTTCTTTTAATGATGTATGTAATAATCCATTAATGACGGTAAGGTGAATGTAATTGGAGAAAATAACGATTGCATAGGAATACGAGAACAACAACTTGCATTGTCTTTTCTCATCAATGCATGTAATTGCTTCAACGCATTCATGATGCTTGACTTATGATTCTATGCGATCTAAATATTTTGGTGATATTGATTACGTTTCGACAAAATCCCCTCTTTGTTATATTTGGTTGGATGCATAGAGTATATCCCTAGGTGATGCAAAGTTTTTTGTTATATTTGGTTGGATGCATAGAGTCTATCCCTAGGTGATGCAAAGTTCTTTGTTATATTTGGTTGGATGCATAGAGTCTATCCTTAGGTGATGCAAAGTTGATGCAGGATAACATACAATTATGTATGCAATTTCATTGGATTATTCCTATATAACATATCTCATTGTATCATCGTTCTTAACATTCAACAAATTAGGGATTTTCATAAACTCATCATGATTTATGGCTTACCCATGTAAATCTAATTGAGACAATATTTCCTTTGAATGCTTGAATATTAATTTTTTACTTGAAGTAATTAAAGTAATTATAATTGAAGAAATAGTTCACTCGATTAAATTTTCTAAAATTAATGGAATAGTTCCACTAGTTATTTTTTCTAGATTTAATGGAATATATTAAAAATTTACAAAAAAACTCAATGTTGATGAAGTCCTTGTAATATCATTTTTCCAAATTTATTGAAATACGTATTAAGATATTAATTGCAATATAGGAGTTAAGCAAGGTTTTCCCCTCTCCCCTACCATTTTTGGTATATACATTGATAAGTTAGAAGGTTGATTAATAGAGGTAGGTTGCATTGGCACGGCGTTAGCAGGAATTGTCATCATCCTCCTTCTTTATGATGATTATATTTCTCTTATGGAAATATGTCCCTCTAATCTTGATAAGAAATTAAGAATTCTCAAGGATTTATGCTCTAGTATGGGCATGACCATCAATACCGACAAAACCAAAGTTATGTTTATAAAATCGAATAACGTCACTTACCCTCATTTTTTGTATGATAACAGAAACTTGGAGGAGGTGGCTTTCTACAAATATCTTGGGATTGATATCCATCACAAGATTAACTAGAACTACAACATCAAGAAAAGGATCAATGAAGGGTGGAAAGCTTATTTTGGTCTTGAAAACAATTGTAAGTCGAAAAACCTTGTGATGTGGGATGAAAATAAATTCCTCTTTGAAACTCTCATCACTCTCATTCTCATGTATGGGTGAGAAGTTTGGGGCTACAACATCTCTACAGAATCTTGGAGAAGGATTGAGGAAATCCAAAATTGTTTTATAACTTACAATCTATAAATTAAAAGCATACGCCATATCCTATTCTCCTAATTGAAGTGGGTCTTTCCCCAATTGAGCACATTGCTATGACTAGGTACCTAATGTACAAGAAAAAAGTAAATAACTTGGGAGGCTAGAGACTTCCTAAAATTGCTTTAAATTCTAAATTCAAAACCATCTAAGGCTCAAGCGAGGTTGGCATAAAGATTCCATGTCTTAGTTAAAGATGTGGGGAATTAACTAAAATGTCACTTTGCAAAATATACACGATATTAAAAATATTACTACTTCGAAGTTCAAATGGAATTTGTGGTGTGATGAAAATTTAGAGGATAAAGGAAAATTAGGATATTACAAGGAGGTCACTAAACCTAATCTTGAAGATCAAAATTATCTCTCTATTTTAGCTAGTGTAAAGAATAAGATCCACATAGATAAAATATGAACGAACTCTCATAAGTTGCATAGTGAAACATGGCATTGGACCTTTCCTAACACTATGTGGGATGAAAGGATTTTTCATCTTTGTGATACTATGAGTGATGAGAATGAAAAGCACTTCCTCTTAGATTTCCCTACATACACCCACATAGGATCTTAGTTTCAAAACATTTGTTACAATATGAACCTGCCCAACCTTCTATCTCATCAAAATTACAGTAGTTTAGGAATGCTCCTCTCCAAGATTTTTGAACACATAAATAAAACTCTAAACAAACCAAGTAGTTCCTTATTTTTCTTTCTTATGATCTGACAGACCAAAATTGGTCTAAGTGGATGTTAACTATCATCATCATCATCATATATGTTTTCTATTTTCATTTCTACTTCTTTATTTTTATTTCTATTGTAATGTTTATATTTTATTAATATTATTTTATTATGATTTCTTATGACAAACAATGGGAATAATGGATTTTAAAGAAGGGTAGTAATATTACAACTTATAGTTCCTTTAAGAAGTAGTTAGTTTTTATCATTAAAATAAAGAGACCACATTTTGAATTTTTATAAAGAATGCTATTTTTATATGTATTAATAATTTTTCACTTTTATTTTATTTGTGTTCATCTATCATGTTAGTAGAAATTCGTGAACCACTATTTCAAATATTGCTAAATATATCTATTTATTATATTGAAAATTATAAATGAATTTTAATTAATATTCATTTTATATTGATATGTTTTAAAATTAAGTAGTGTATAATAATACTTTGTCTATGGGCCTATTGTTTGAAGAAAAAGTTAAATTTGATTAAAAACCTTCCCTAAATGTGTTTTCTATTATAATATAAATTATCAATAAATATTTTTATTATATTTATGATAAATCTCTCTTTCTCTCATATAGAGAGAGAGCAATTTTAATTTTAAAGATGAATGGATTTTGAGGAAAATAAATCCTTGAATCACAATTTGCAATCTATAAATGTGGAGTTTATCAAGATGGATATTGGTGGCCACTCACTTATTCCACTAGCTCAAAATAGTTTCCCATTTTGGCAATTTTCTAGTAATTTTTGTACAGTCTTTGGGGTCCTAAACTTTCGGGGCCGTTTTGAGGCCCTAAACGACATTTTTTGGCGATTCGGGGGGGAATGGTTGCCAAGATCATGCAAATTACTCCAATCGAAATTTGTAAATATTAGATAGAACTTTCCAAAGAGCTATTGAGCACCCCAAATGGAGATCATATGCAAACGTTATAACCTCAGGAAGTTGTATGTTCAACTAACCACTTTGGGGCCGCAAACTTTATGATGGTTCATCTTCTAGGGTTAGGTTTTTGGATGTTTGGGATTCTTTCCCTCATGCTTATGATAAATAGGCCCTTTCATCCTCTTTTTGGATTCATCTTGGCACGAATGAGCATAGCGGCCACATCTCTTATCAGTGATAGCTACCACCATTCTACTTGTTTTATTTTATAGTTTGTTCTATTTCCGCTATTTAATAGAATATGTGTTTACTGTATCATTGTGTTCTTTGCAATATATCTGTGTATATGGTTCTATACCTTCTCTTTTATTTTGTTCCCACATAAATGCGGATCAAAAGTTGTATAGATGATTCAACTTATTTCGTGCCAAATTATCCTATTTTTTTTCATTGAAAATAGAATGTCAAATTATCACCCCTTATAAGATACGGTAAAGATTCACGAAGATAATTTTGTATATAACTTTCTCTTTTTTATGATAATTTAAATTTTCTAAACCCTTATGAAGTGTGAAATTTTCATTATGCATCATATCATATCATATAAACAAAAGATGTATTCACAAAACAATATCTCATTAACAATTTTATATAATCTTGCAATTCAAGATATGAATTTAAGACAATGAAATTTGATTTAAAATTATTTGTTTTTAATTTTTGTCTGTAAAAGATACTAATTATATTAACATAGATTCATAATAAACATTTAAAAAGATTGAAAAAAAACATTTTCTAAACTATGCTTTTTTATAATTTCTGTCTCCAAAATTATATCACTACATGAAATCCTATCCTTTTATTGCATTTCATATTATTAATAAAAACAAATTAGTTCATGATATGGTCTTATCATCTCTAAAAACTTATGCAAATGAAAACCAGGTTAAACATATTTATGAAGAAACCATGTAATACATAAGACATCATGAATTCTTACTTAATTTATGTCTTGTACAATTGTTTTTTTTTCAAATTGTAGGATTATACATAAATTCATGCTAAATAACAATTGTTTGGCTAGCTTTAAAAACATCATATAGGAAAGACATCATTATTTTATTTTTTTCTAATAAAATAAGTTTTAAAAATGGTTCTTCTCATTCAAAAATTAGTGATTGTTTTGGTTTTTTGTTTTTTTAATCTAGAGAACATGGTCTTTCATATAATTAGAGAAAAACTTTAGTATGGAGTTGCCTATAGTTGGCAACCTTCCATATGGAAAATGGACTATTAGTCTACATAGTTAAAAGACTCTACAAAATGAGCCTTTCCTAAGGGGAGAAAGGGATGTAATATTCAGTTCTGGAGTTCTTACACAAAAAACGTAAGGAAATAAACATGGAAAACTAGTCGAACTAACTCAAAATAATGAGATAATGTTTTCTAGAGGGTAGAGAGACTAAGTCTAGATAATGAAAACATAGATCAATTATGCGTATCAAGACTATCGGAGGGGATGGTTGCAAGAGAACTTGGTATGTGACCTAAATGAGGTTGATATCCAATATCAATGTCAAGGCCCCACACCAAAAGGATTAGCTTCTTATCCAAAGCATCCACCTTCACCTCCAACTGGCTAACTGGCTAACTGGAGACTTAATAGCAATATGGTGATCATGGTTAATAATACATCACACAACATTAAATTATTTTAACAAGTAAAGTATGAGCTTTATACAGAAGGTCCACCTCTATACGGGTGATAATAGCTTTAATGGTAGGAGTTATATCTACATTAAACATGCTATATTACTATGGAATGGTGAGTTCCAATGTCAGATATGAAACAATTAATACAAATTTCCTAATATATTTAATCAACTATCAAGCATTCCTCAAGAGTTAAAGCCATCATAAACATATCTCATATGGAAGGAAACTTGAATCATTTCATATTAAGCTAGAGAAGAAAGTACATATCTACCATGAAGCTTGGTGTGCATCCTTCTTCCCTTGCCATGAGCTATCCTTTCTCCACCCTTTCTTTTGATGAAGAAGTTGAACTTTCCAATCTTCAGAATCTCTCCAGCATGCCTTTTCTTTTCTTTTGTCCTCCTTTACATGCCCCAAATGCCTTTGTTTTATAGCATTGGGAAATGGGCTCTCAAGTTTCTCTTTTCAATGTGGGATAATACCTTTTCATGTTTTTTTATTATTTTCTCTCAAAAACCCACTTTCCATAGTATTTTTAGGTTTTTCTCACAACTTTAGCATATTCAAGTACAATTAATGCAATCTTGTGCATTTCTTCTCACTGTTGACTAATGGAGACTAGATTTAAGCCTCCAATTGAGCAGTTCAATCAATGAACCTTGTCTCTTCAGGCTCCTTCTTTCTTCACTCAATCCTTCCAGTTATGGAAGTATTGATTAGATCAGAGGGGATTGTTCTCTTCTGTACTTGTTTCTGTTTTCATGTTACGGGCACATAGTAAAAATATACTTCTTCCTTCACTTGGTTAAGGGTGTTAATTTTATTGTTAACAGATGCCCCCTAATGTGTGAGGTCTGAAGTGGAGCTAAGGGCCGAAATACATTTTGAAAATTGATACTCTTCATACTGATATTCTTTATTGATGAAAGCAAGGATGAGAAAAGGATTAGCTCATGGGCGCAGGATTCAGGATAACATCTGCAAGTCAAACATAGCAATTTATCAAATAAATAATATCTTCCTGAGGTGGGCATACCCATGCTCAGCAGTAAACAAGCATGGCCACGAACAATACACAGTGAAACCATGTCAAAAGTAAAATTTTCAAAAGTGTAAACATGCACTTTGATGAGTGCGAGAACAATGTCTTCATCGAACTTCTGACATGGTAGTTTAATCTTTTGCATCTTGGGAAGTGCATCGATGAGTGATACAAATGTTTTTCCCAAGGTCTTCAATACAAACCAACAATAGTACGAGTTTAGATCATGTAAATAAGTGAACTGATGTTGAGCATAATAAAACACCATCTGATTACCGGTCATTGATGTATACTGTTAACAGATGTGAAGAGACCCGCCGATAATGATGATAGACTCTAAGGTACTGAGTAAAAACTAGCAAGTGCGAATATATGTTCTGAAGTCGAACACTTGTAGAATCAAATAATCAAGGGTCATTGATGTATACCCATTGTCATTTGCGAGGAAACCTACCACTGATGAATGCAAGATCCAAGGTACTCCTAGGTTTCTAGATCCATATCCTAGATGATGACTTGGTGTCGATAGGAACAGATCCATCAGAAGGAGGGCGTTAATGCATCCCACATCAACTGATATGAAACAAAGATCAATAGTCTGATATAGTTTGGTAGAAATGTGAGATCGAACACTGTATACTGACACAAGGAAGGTCGACATGATTGGTCGGGAATATTTGAGGAATGGCCAACTCTGTTTGAACTTTCCTTGAACAGATAACACAATGCAGAATGGACACTTGGAAACATAGTACTTGAGTAACCGACCTTAATGAAATACGCCAATGCCAGATGCATTAACGAAAGCTCCATTGGTGATGGGAAGGATAACCCATCGATGGAGATCTGCTCAAAATATTGGTACAGTTTCCTAAGGCAAATGTAGATGGTGTACTGATGGTGGATACCAAATTATGTGTCATTTTCAAGGGCAACAAGGACTGTCTGTTTCCATTTTCTTCAATGATATAATATGAAATTATTCAATTCTCCCTCGTTTTTGGATTTTTGTGTTTTCCAAATTTTTTAACCTTTTGCATTTATTAGCTTGAAAAAAGAATAAAGCATGCTATGATACATTAGAGGAAATGAGTGTCTCAAGGGAATGCGCCTAAATTTCAAGGGCATGGGTCAGGCCAAGGCAAAGATCCATATTGCAAACAAGGGCTGAGCTAGTTATGTACACTCTTACAGATGTTTCCTCCATGGGTATGGGTCAAATATACAGAAGCAATGGTTTATAGGCATCTTGTAACAAAAAGTGACTTCAAAGTCAAATATGCAACATAACCAATAAGCAATGAAGCGGTTTGCATGGATGTTCAAGTGGATATTTTAACACATGGTTATGTAAAATGACAAAAAATTGGGATCCCATCAGTATATGGTCAGAAATGTATGAAAGAGAAATATGTGGTCTCAAACTCCAAGTCATGATGGGACTAATAGTGCTTCTAGGCCTATGAGAATAACTCAGCATGGGCACCAAAATGGCGATGGGGTGCTGACTAGGGTGTCCCATGTTCGGTATGCTCTTCTATCAGAATGGTGGAAAATACAGATATGAAGGGTTGACCCACCAATTTCCAACAGGTTCGACCCTATGGCAAGTTTGGGTTGCGAAAGGTTCAAATGCATTTTCACAAAGGGATAGCCTAAACCTATATGCAAGATTCCAAATTTACTAGATCAGATTGAGGAACATGCAAATCATGCTCCTATACTTGGGTAGATTTAATCCAATTATGCTCCCAGTGGCCCCACAAAATATGTCCTTAGATGGGTGCAACCAAATGTTTACAATTTCAGGGATAACTTCATCTGATGATAAAATTTAATCCAAGAAATCATGTGAGCTGGGAGAACTCACAGCCCAAATGGGCCAAGTAACCAAATCATATTCCTCCATCAAGGGAAGATTTTGATTCGAATCTTTCAAAGCTATTTGAGTAGCTTGCTATGAAACTTCTACGATGGATATGCTAATTTTTCGATAATTTTATTCCATTATCATTCATGATCACTAAGAGAATAACATATACAGCATATCAATCATAGACACAATAACAATCACACAAAAGACATAGAGTTTCATCGGGGAAAACCAAGAAGTTGAAAAACCCCACAACTTCCTCAGAGATAAGATAAGCCACAAAACAAGATCACAAGGATCAAACCCAATAAGATGTCTCTAGCAGATGCTCCTCCTCCTCCACATGTGCACCTCTTTCTCACTTAGCTATGCGAGCTTGAGAAGTGAGTGAGTGAATATAATGAGAGAGGCACACCCTCTATTTATACATTGACTTGACCTGCCAATAAACCAATAGGGCCAACTTCCTAAGGAAGCCTAATAACCCAACCACATGACCTAACTAGGGACGACCCCATATTGGTGGTCTAATAACCCATCAATACAAATGACGACACTTACAATGCATCTTGCGACACTTGCAAATACAAATGACGACACTTCCAATCAAAGGAATAATACATATCTGTTGGATATACAATAAAGTACAAATGTAATATACAAGTGAATATCTTTTGAAGTTACAAATACATCAACACTCCCTCTTAACTAGGAAGGTATGTTAGTCTTTCATAATTTAATTCATTCTAATCTAGGATCTTAACTGAAAGAACAACATGTACAACATATCAAGCATAAGAGACAAGAGACAAGAGACACAAAACATTTCACTGGGGAAAACCAAGAAGGTGAAAAACCCCGCAACTTCCTCAGAGATAGAATAAGCATCAATACAAGGATCACCATGATCAAACCCAAGAGATAGACATCTTTAGCAGCATGCTCCTCCTCCACTTGTGTGCACTCCTCCTCTCTCTCACTAATGCGAAGTGACTGAAAAATGGAATATGTAAAATGAGAGAGACACACTCTCTATTTATACTCTAACTTGACTTGACCTTTACTCAACTAGGTCGGCCTCAACTTAACCACTTAACATAATACTGACTAGGCCGACCCCCACTAGTGTGGTCTAATAACCCTTTGACCCACATGACTCATACAGGGCCGACCCCATCAAGGTGGTATAATAACCCATCAAGTATAAGTTACGACACTTACAATATAATTGACGACACTTCCAATCGAAGGAATAATACATCTCCGTTGGGGATACAATAAAGTACAAATACAATATACAAGTGAATATCTTCCGAAGTTACAAATACATCAACACTCCCTCTTAACTAGGAAGATATTCTCTTGACACAAGTCATCAATACATATAGGCACAAGTCTTTAATTCTGGAGCTGGATCATCGTCACTGGATCACAGAGCATCATCATCATCACTATTGTTGTACTCGTCATCTCAATCACTGGGCTATCTCTTAATTCTTCTCATCATAGGAAGTTCTACATAGCCATCCCTTTTTCATGTTGGATGTAGGCCCACCACCTGCAGGTCTTCATCATCACTGGCCAGACTGTGGAATCCTCAGGACTTATTACGTGCATCACAAAACCTCGAAAGAGCATCCCAGGACTGATTACAAGCTTACTGCTCAACCTATCGGATCTCCCAGGGCAATATTATATGTGACCACCACAAAACCTCGAAAGAGCATCCCAGGACTGATTACGAGCACACAACTCAACCTATCATATCTCCTAGGATCTTTTACATGCAACTGCATAACCTGTCCACTACCACAGAGTATCATTCCGATACTCATGATCATACTGATCATGTCATCTCATTTTCCACAAAGCACAACCCAGATGCACATCACACAACACTTACATTCACTAGCATGGAAGACACACTTCAACCATCCGTGAAAGGCTCAGCACTTATATCTACGCCATGGGAAGACACACTTCAACTATGCGAGAATGGAATCGCACTTATATCCATAGACATGGGAAGACACACTTCAACCATGCTAGGAATGGCACAACACTTATATTGCATCCATGGGAAGACACACTTCAACCATGCTCGAATGGAACAACACTTATATCGTAGCCATGGGAAGACACACTTCAACCATGCTCGAATGGAACAGCTCTTACATCAACGACCATGGAAAGACACACTTCAACCATGTCAGAATGGCCCCAAACCTTATATATGCAACATGGGAGGACACACCTACCACCATGTGAGAATGGATCATGTGCATCTGTGTCTTCGGAACTCATCAGACATGATCCAACTGATCATGCAATGCATCCACCTGATACATATCATCAGATATGATCATCCTGATCATCATCATAGCATCGTTCTGATGCATATCATCTAGAGCATCATCCTGATACTCATCACACATGATCATCATGATCATCGTCACTGCATCATCTTGATGCATATCATCCAGAGCATCGTCCTAATACTCATCACACATGATCATCCTGATCATCGTCACTGCATCATCCTGATGCATATCATCCAGAGCATCATCCCAATACTCATCAGACATGATCATCCTGATCATCATCACTGCATCGTCCTGATGGATATAATCCAGAGCATCGTCATGATACTCATCACAGATGATCATCCTGATCATCGTCACTGCATCGTCCTAATGCATGTCATCATACATGATCCAACTGATCATACAAAGCATCCAATTGATGCATATCCAAAGCAGTAACTAGAGCATCGTCCTGATGCTCATCACACAACGCTTACATCCATAGCCATGGGAAGGATCCTCGTCTGACCGTGATCGGAATGACTCCTACAAATGTGTCCATCACTTCTTCCTCGAAGTATCTTCAATCCGAAGAACACCAAGCCTCTCTATGAAGTACTCAAACTTCACTCTGGCTAGTGGTTTCGTCAACACATCCGCAACCTGCTCATCTGTCGCAATATACAGGAGCTTCACTGCTCCTCTCTGCAACATATCCCTGATATAATGATATTTGATCTCAATGTGCTTCGACCTGTCGTGGAACACCGGGTTCTCATATAGCTTCACACAACTCTAGTTGTCACAAAATATACCAGTAGCCTCCAACAGGAGATCAAATAACTCAGACAATAGCTTCCCGAGCCATACTTCCTCATAACTAGCCAAACAAGCTGCAACATACTCTGCTTTGGCTGTACTCAGTGCTACACAGGACTGCTTCCTGCTAAACCAAGAGATCACACCTGATCCCATACTGAAGTAGCACCCAGAAGTGCTCTTCCTATCTGTAGCACTGCCTGCCCAATCTGAATCAACATAACCCTGCAGGTTAAACTTTTGATTCACATCATACTTGAGCCCATAATCAATTGTACCCTTCAGGTACCTCAAAATGTGCTTTACCGCAACTAGGTGAACCCCTCTGGGATCCGTCAGGAATTGGCTCAGTGTGTTCACCGCAAAGCAAATATCTGGTCTCGTGTTTTTCAGGTACATCAAGGACCCAATCATCTGACGATACACAGTGACATCAACCAGATCAGATGAAGCATCACACAGAAGCTTCAAGTTTGATTCCATAGGTGTGGCCATGGCTTTGCATTTAATCATCCCAAACCTCTTTAGGATCTCTACTGCATACTTTCATTTTCCAAGGAAGATTCCATCTACACTCTGCCACACCTCCATGCCTAGAAAGTAGTGCATCATCCCAATTCCTTCATCTCGAACTCGGCAGCAAGCTTGATCTTGTAGATCCACTTGGAAGTCACAATAGACTTCCCTTCTTGTCTCAAGACCACATCCCAGACATCATTCTTCATGATCGACTGGTACTCCTTGATCATGGAATTCTTCCATTACTGCATCCCGGATCCTGGGAACTTCAGATTCTTCAATATCTTCAATAGATAATTTTTATTTGATCTTCATTGCTGGAACAAATGTTGTAGTCCTTTTTGTAGGTGATGGTACACGGTCTTTCCTACAAGACAAGTCCAATTGCATGATTAGAAACTTCTCATAGTTTTTCAAAAACACATTCTTATGCATAAAGACATTATCTTGGCCAATGTTTCAATACAACATTTATCCATATTCCGTAACTTTCTAGATGCCTTCCATCTCTACCAGAACATTGTTAAGAGTGTGCACAACTCCCAACATGTCAGCAAAGAGGTTTCATTCTAGATAAGTAGCAATGGAATATAGTACCATAGGCCACTTACCCATTATTTGCATATTTAGTAGTATCTTTTTCATTAATGCAACTTTTCTAATATGCATGATACATATCCTAAATCTAGGAACATAAGTATGTATATGACTGCATAAAATTATATAAGTAATCATTTATACAGGAATTGATAATTCAAATACTTATATTTGTTTGGTTGTAGGGTGGACTTATTCTTGATCGTTGCTTCTTGAAGTGCTCCCTCTTGATCTTTGCTTCTTTGTAGGAACTTTTGGAGTATGCTCCCTCTTGATCTTTTCTACCTGGATTACCTATCCTTGAACTTATATCCATCCTGGACCACTATGCATGCTTAAGTGTGCACTAGTGCCATCCTCAAGATCTCGTACACAATCATACATCTATTAGTATAATCTCAATACTATCAAAACATTATGTCCTAAAATATGTATGGTCATGATCATAGGTAATAAGCGTTAGTATTCAAGGTTTCAGCAAGACTTATTTTACTCATGCATATTCTTATTTGACCATAGGACTCTTTCTGGCTAGTCATATCATCAATCAAAGTAAAAAATATAATATGCATAAACCCTTGATTACTAAAACTTCTAACTTCAAGAATACATTATCATTTATACAAAAGTATAATATCCTAACACAAGGTAGGATTCTAATCTCGATATAGGAAAAACATACCTGGTTATCATGTTTGCTAGTTATGTCTAACATACCCAAACAATGTCTTCTTGTTCTCTTTAATGACTTGTGCTTAGTAACCTGCATAACTCATAAGTTAACCATTGTAGAACCAAATTATACATACCTCGTAAGTGGAGCTTCTATGTGATCCATGAGTCTTTGTCTTCATGTCACCATGGTCATATGTTCTTGATCTAGAACTTTATTTGTACCTTTCATGTTAGTGGATAATATCAACCTCACACAACACCACAGTGCATTAGTACAATCATAAGTGTCATAACCCTAATCAATGAATGTCTTCTATCATTCACATGCATTCATTCTTTTACTAGGGTGATGAGACAAGTCTAAGATTAATCAAGATTGTACTAACCTCAATAATATGAAGACAAACATATCATAACTTAATCATGAACACATTTCAAAACATACCTGTATCTCTTCAAGTCATACATATCGGGATTTCTTGTAGCCTTCTCATGTAAAGCCTCAGCCTCATCTCCCTCTGGAACTGGAACTTCTTCACTTATGCAGGTGACCAAATCATGTTCTTCTAGGATTAACCCAATCCACTTTGATTTGTTGAGAATGGATATGGAGCTGGATTAGGGTTTGTCAGAGAAACCCTAAAAATTCAAACTTTGAGTTTCAAACTTCTAAATGGATGGAAAGATGTGGCTTGCTGAGCTGATCAAGTTGGTATACTTCAATTTTCAAAAATGCAAAATTTGACCCCTCAAAATTGCCTTTGAAACTTTTGGATTCACTAGACAGGATCCCGAACTAGGGTTTGATAAAGCCCGGTCTTCTTCCCATCCAAAAGGTTCGATCTTGTGTTCTAAATTTCAATTTTTCTGAGGAGCTTCCAGCCGTGGTCACAGATTTCAAAAATTCCAACTTTTGCAAAAGCCCTAATTTTCCACCTTTCCGATCAAAATCCCGAACTAGGGTTTGATCAAGCTCGGCCTTCTTCCCAACCCAAAAAATCAATCTTGGCCTCTAAATTTCAATTTTTATGAGTATCATCCAGCCATGGTCTCTGATTCCAACAATTTCAACTTTCTTCGAAACCCTAATTTCCCACAGCAGTGACGATCCAAGAATGAAGGTGCTCAAAATCCAAATCTGTTTTGACAGAAATATGCACCTGATTGTTTCTGGTGTAAATCATAAATTACTAATCCACAGGGTCTGAAACTTCAGCCTATGGTATCCTGACCTGTCATCTTTCCAACCCCATAGGTCTGACCTTAATTGGATTCTCTGAGTGAAATTTATGCCAAGTGTCTCAACGTGGCCTATTTATGGGATAAAACAGGAGAGCGAACTTGTACGGAGTGCCACGTGTCACTGGTTTAGTTTCGGCCTCTGAAAAACTTAGCTATGAAAGTACCATTCGTTCCCTACCTGTCACGTTTTACTAAATTTCATTTGGAGCTTCATAGACCAAGTTGTGACCTTTTTTCCTAGGTCCCCTGTTTATGACTGAGATCTAGAAGAGGTAGAAACCCTAGATTGTAGTGATCATAAATCACAAAGTACAACGAATTATATGTTTTGATTTGGACACAAGGTACATGGGGATGTTATCTACGAGCTATAAAGGTTTCAGATCCTGAACCTTTGCCAAAATTTATTTATAGCGAAATTTCTACAATGACTGGTTTTTGCTATATCAAGCCCTAGCTTCCGATTTGTCGCAAGTGCAACAAGTCTCATAAATGCCATAGCATGCCTTCCTTCAGGATAGCTTTGATACCATGTTAGTTTTTCATAATTTAATTCATTCTGATCTAGGATCTTAACTGAAAGAACAACATGTACAGCATATCAAGCATAAGAGACAAGAGACAAGAGACACAAAACATTTCACCGGGGAAAACCAAGAAGGTGAAAAGCCCCGCAACTTCCTCAGAGATAGAATAAGCATCAATACAAGGATCACCATGATCAAACCCAAGAGATATAAATATTCAACAGCATGCTCCTCCTCCACTTGTGCGCACTCCTCCTCTCTCTCACTAATGCGAAGTGAGTGAACAATAGAATGTGTAAAATGAGAGAGACACACTCTCTATTTATACACTAACTTGACTTGACCTTTACTCAACTAGGTCGGCCTCAACTTAACCACTTAACATAATGTTGACTGGATCGACCCCCACTAGGGTGGTCTAATAACCCATCAAGTATAAGTTACGACACTTACAATATAACTGACGACACTTCCAATTAGAGGAATAATACATCTCCATTGGGGATACAATAAAGTACAAATACAATATACAAGTGAATATATTCCGAAGTTACAAATACATCAACAATGTATTCTCTAGAAACATGTCATCAATACATATTGGCGCAAGTCTTCAATTCTGGAGCTGGATCATCATCACTAGATCCCAGAGCATCATCATCATCACTGCTATTGTACTCGACATCTCGATCACTGGGCTATTTCTGAAATCTTCTCGTCATAGGAAGTTCTATAGAGCTAGCCCTTTTTCATGTTGGATGTAGGCCTAGCCTCCTGTAGGTCTTCATCATCTCTGGCCATACTGTGGATCCTAGAACTAAGTACGTGCATAAACAAAACCTCGAAAGAGCATCCCAGTCTATTACTAGCACACAACTCTACCTGTCTGGATCTCCCAGGATATTTTACATGTGACCTTCACAAAACCTTTAAAGAGCATCTTACAACCTGCAAGATCTCTATAGAGCATCCCAGGCTGTTACGAACACACTGCTCTACCTATCCGGATCTCTAGGATCTTTTCTATGTGAACTTTTGCAAAACCTTTAAAGAGCATCTTGCAACCTGCAAGATATCTATAGAGCATCCCAGGCTGTTACGAGCAAACAACTCTACCTATCTGGATCTCCAGGATATTTTCTATGTGAAATTGTAGAAAAACCTCGAAAGAGCATCCCAAGCTGTTACAAGCACACAGCTCTACTTGTCTGGATCTCCTAGGATCTTTTCTATGCTAACTGCACAACCTGTCCATGACCACGGAGTATCAGCCTGATACTCATGATCATATTGATCATCATATAGTGCATCATCCTGATGCACATCATCTAGAGATTCGAACTAATTCTCATCACACATGATAATCCTAATCATCATACAGTACATCATCCTGATGTACATCATATGGAGCATCGAACTGATGCTCATCACACATTATCAAACTGATCATACAATGCATCCACCTGATCATACAAAGCATCCAACTGATGCATATCATCATACATGATCCAACTGATCATAGTCATACAAAACATCATCCGGATCATCGTCCCGATGTTCATCACACAGCGCTTACATCCACGGCCATGGGAAGGAACCTCCTATCACCATGCTTGGAATGGATCTTGCAGATGTGTCCCATCACTTCTTCCTTGAAGTATCTTCTATCTGAAGAACACCAAGCCTCTCTTTGAACTACTCAAACTTCACTTTGGCTAGTGGTTTCATCAACACATCTACAACCTACTCATCCATCGCAACATACAGGAGCTTCGTTGCTCCTCTCTGCACCATATCCCTAATATAGTGATATTTGATCTCGATGTGCTTCGACCTGTCATGGAACACCGGGTTCTCTGACAACTTCACACAACTCTGGTTGTCACAATACATATAGGTATCATCCAACGGGATATCAAATAGCTCAGACAATAGCTTCCTAAGCCATACTACCTCACAACTGGTCGAACAAGCTGCGACATACTCTGCTTCGGCTGTACTCAGTGCTACGTAGGACTGCTTCCTGCTAAACCAAGAGATCACACCTGATTCCATACTGAAGTAGCACCCTGAAGTGCTCTTCCTATCTGTAGCATTTCCTGCCCAATCTAAATCAACATAACCCTTCAGGTTAAAATTTTGATTCGCATCATACTTGAGCACATAATAAATTGTGCCCTTCAAGTACCTCAGAATATGCTTTACAGCAACCAAGCGAACACCTCTGGCATCCATCAAGAACTGGCTCAACGTGTTCACCGCAAAGCAGATATCTAGTCTTGTGTTTGTCAGGTACATCAAGGACCCAATCATATGACGATACATCGTGACATCAACTGAATCAGATGAAGCATCACACAGAAGCTTCAGGTTCGATGCCATAGGTGTGGCCATGCCCTTGCAGTCCATCATCTTGAACCGCTTCAAGATCTCTACTGCATACTTCCCTTGTCAAAGGAAGATTCCATCTGCACTCTGCCACACCTCCATGCCTAGAAAGTAATGCATCATCCCCAAGTCCTTCATCTCGAACTCGGCAGCAAGCTTCCTCTTCGTATCGGCAACCAACCCATCCTCACCTGTAACAAACATGTCATCCACATACAATAGTAGGATCACTAGATTTCCTTCCTCAACCTTGTAGTAAAGTTTGGAATCCACTTTACTCTTGGTAAAGCCCAAACTGGATAGAAAGCTATCTATCCTCCCATACCAAGTTCTACGATCTTGCTTCCAGCCATACAAGGCTTTCTTCAATCTGCACACATATGACTCCCTGTCATGTGTTTCAAAACCAAGTGGCTGCTCCACATACACTTCCTCTTCGACTACACCATTCAAGAAAGTTGTCTTGACATCCATCTAGTGTATCTTCCATTTCATCACTGCAGCTAGAGCAAGTATTGTTCTGATGGAAGTGTATCTGGCTACAGGAGCAAAAGTTTCTTCATAATCTATTCCCTCTTTCTGGGAGAATCCACGAGCTACAAACCTTGCCTTGTACTTCTCTATGCTGCCATCTGCAACATGCTTGATCTTATAGATCCACTTGGAAGTCACAACAGACTTCCCTTTAGGTCTTGGGACCACATCCCAAACATCATTCTTCATGATCGATTGGTATTCTTCAACCATGGCATCCTTCCATTCTTTCTTTTCCATTGCTTCCTCATAACTGGAAGGTTCTTTGTTCATAATATCATAGAGCAGGGAAACATGACTGGTGTGTGACCTAGTCCTTTTTCTTTCTCTGTGTTCCTCCTCTGGAATGCCATATCTTTCTACATCTTGGATGAGCTCTCTAGCCCATGCAAGTTTTCTCTTGTGAGAGTTCTTCATTCATAGCGGTGTCTTGAATTCTTGTTACCCTTGGTTCTTCATTGTCTTCAACAGGTGTCTTCCTTGATTTGATGTATGTTGAGCCTTTATCAAATGTTACATCCCTACTGATGTCAATCTTCTTGAATCCTAGAAAGTAGATTCTGTAAGCCTTCGAGCTTTCACTGTAACCCACAAAGATGCCCTTCTTTCCTGAAGGATCTAGCTTTGTCCTCTTTTCCTTTGGAATGTGTGTGTACACGAGATAGCCAAATATTCTGAGATGGCTAACTTCAGGTTTCTTCCCAGAGAAAACTTCTTCTGGTGTCTTGTTGTCAAGTATCTTGTGAGGTGTTTTCTTCTGTACATATACAGCTGTCCTAGTTGCTTCTTCCCATAGGTGCATAGGTAGATCCCGGTCATGAAGCATTGCTCATGTTGCTTCCATGATAGTTCTATTCTTCCTTTCTGCAACTCCAATTTTTTGTGGATTGTAAGGAGTGGTCAAATCCCTCTTAATACCTGAATCACTGCATAACTTCTTGAATTTTCCTGAAGTGAATTCTCCGCCATTATCGAATCTGAAGGTCTTGATCTTCTTATCAGTTTGATTTTCTATCAAGGCTTTGAATTCCTTGAACTTATCAAACACTTCATCTTTATTATTCAAAGAAGTGAACCCAAGTCTTCCTAGAGAAATCATCAATGAAGGAAACATAGTATACATACCCACTCATAAAACTGGATGACATTGGACCCCATACATCGGAGTGGATAATCTCCAAGATTCCTTTTGCTTTGCTTTCACTACTTGGAAATGCCTTCTTTGTGTTCTTCCCTTTTGCACATCCTTTGCAAATACCTTCATGCTTTGACTAGATTTCAGGAAGACATTCTACTGCTTTGCTTGCAATTGGTAGTGCTCTATAGTGAATGTGTGCAAGCCTTCTATGCCAAAGTTCACTTGGCTCCATGGATTCATGAACCATGGCATGTTCAGGTTGTCCCTTTAATTTGTACAATCCTCCCTCTTGCTCTCCAATTACTACTGCATCATCTATGGTCTTACCCTTTGGCCACATGAGTACTTGGCCATCCACAAATGCAACTCTCATCCCCTTTGCATTCAAAGATGATATGGAGAGAAGATTCTTCTTGAGTCCACGTTCATATAGAACATCTTTCATTTTCAAAGACTTCCTAGAGTCTAGCATGTAGGAGGCTTCACCACTTCCTTTTATAGGATATTGATAGTCAT
This sequence comes from Larix kaempferi, assembly GCA_027924585.1. Classification (NCBI taxonomy): domain Eukaryota; kingdom Viridiplantae; phylum Streptophyta; class Pinopsida; order Pinales; family Pinaceae; genus Larix; species Larix kaempferi. The sequence goes on along the minus strand of BSBM01000913.1, from coordinate 3,692,954 downwards.
CCCCAAGTTTCACCTTGTGAGGTGAATCATATTCGGATAGGTCCATAAAGGATTATTTAAATCCAGTCATGTGTTTAGAAGCCCCACTATCAATAACCCAATCATTACACCCATAAGTAAAAGTTTCTGTGCGAGCAGATATTAAGACATATTCATCTTCACTTGATGAGTCATCACTTTCTTCTCTAGTCTTCTTCTTGGGAGGTTCATCATCCTCAGTAGCATGAGCATGATATCTTTTCTTGTTGTTCTTCTTGTTGTTCTTGTTGAAGTCTTTTCTTTTCTTGGGACATTATGAGGCATAATGGCCTTTCTCATCACAAGAGTAACATCGAAATTGGGAGAGATCTTTCTTATTTTGATAGAAGTGAGGATGTTTCTTGTTATGAGATTTCTCCCTCTTGAACTTGCTTCCCTTAGTGTGAACTGTGAGATCTTGATCTTCATTTCCCATCTTTTCTTCTCGGGCCACAAGCCTGTCTTCTTCTTGTGAACATTCCTCCCATAGTCTACTGAAAGAGATCAATTTCTTTCTTACACAGATTCCTTGGATGAAGGATTCCCATGACCTAGGTAGGCCATTCAATGTGGTCATGAAAATTTCTCCATTCTCCACCACTTCATGCACAGCTTCAAGTTGTTACTTGATTTGAGAGACCTTTGAAAAGTAGGATTAGATGGTCTCTCCATTCTTGATTTTTACCCCTTTCATTTGGTTCCGTAGATTCATCTTCGGATTTATGTTCTTTCCTTCAAACAACTTAGTCAAAGATTCAAACATCTCCTTAGGTGTCTTTAGGGAAGACACATGGGGTATGAGATGGTCCTTAATAGAATCAGCAATGATTCTCTTGGCTTTGACCAAGTTCTTCTTGTGTAAGGCCTTAGCCTCATCTCCCTCTAGAACTGGAACCTCTTCCTTTATGTAGTTGTCCAACTCATTCTCTTATAGGATTAACCCAATCCTATACTTCCATGCTCGGAAGTTATCAGCTCCTCCAGGCTTATCCTCAAGCTTGGTGTGGTGAGACATTTTAATGAGAAACTCAAATGGAAATAAAATATTTAGGTCTTATCACACTATTTGCTGAAAACTGGATCTGGAGCTGGATTAGGGTTTGTCAGAGAAACCCTAAAAATTAAAACTTTGAATTTCAAACTTCTGAAAGGATAGAAAGATGTGCCTTGTTGAGCTGGTCAAGCTAGTATACTCAGATTTTGAGATCTACAAAATTTGACCCCTCAAAATTGCCTTTGAAACTTCTGGATTCACTATACAGGACCCCGAACTAGGGTTTGATAAAGCCCACCCTTCTGCCCAACCAAAAAGTTCGATCCAATGCTCTAAACTTTGATTTTCTTTAGGAGTATCCAGCCATGGATTAAGATTCCAAAAATTCCAACTTTTTTCGAAACCCTAATTTCCCACAGTAGAGATTAGGTCAAAACTGAAAATGCTCATAATTGAATTTCGTCTTGGCAGAAAGATGCACCCTTGCTAGGAGAGTCAATCTAGCCTCCTGCCTTTGATGATCTGTGGAGAGAAACCCAAAAGATAAGAAGCCCTAGATTCCGCAGCTACATAGTGCCTTCTTCTTAGGTCAGCTCTGATACCATGTTAATTTTTCGATAATTTTATTCCATTATCATTCAGGATCACTAAGAGAATAACATGTACAACATATCAATCATAGACACAATAGTAATCACACAAGAGACACAAAGTTTCGCCGGGGAAAACCAAGAAGGTGAAAAACCCCACAACTTCCTTAGAGATAAGATAAGCCACAATCCAAGATCACAAGGATCAAACCCAATAAGATGTCTCTAGTAGATGCTTCTCCTCCTCCACGTGTGTGCCTCTTTCTCACTTAGCTATGTGAGCTTGAGAAGTGAGTGAGTGAATAGAATGAGAGAGGCAAACCCTCTATTTATACATTGACTTGACCTACCAATAAACCAACAGGGCCAACTTCCTAAGGAAGCCTAATAACCCAACAACATGACCTAACTAGGGCGGACCCCACACTGGTGGTCTAATAACCCATCAATACAAATGACGACACTTACAATGTAGCTTGCGACACTTGAAAATACAAATGACGACACTTCCAATCAGAGGAATAATATATCTCTGTTGGATATACAATAAAGTACAAATGTATTATACAAGTGAATATCTTCCGAAGCTACAAATACATCAACAAGATAGGGGTGATCCAAATGCTTTCTAACAATTAAAAGACATTACACAAGTTGAGGTCCCTTCATCTACTATGGTTAGACAGATGTTCTTACCATGAGTCATTACTTTAATCTGAAAAACAACTTCAGAAAGGATCCTACATATTGAATGGTCTATGTCTGATGTGATCAAAGTCTCATCGGATGGATCAACAGCCCAATTGTAGAAAATAGTTCCTTTCTTTGCGAAGAATGACATTGCAATACCTCCAAGGTGTACATGGCACATGGTACTTGAGCTAGTTCCTCAAGAACATTACCATTCTGAGCAGCTCGCGTGTTAGGATTATGCATTGTTCTACATAGAACACCTTTGTTGGGGTGTGTTACTAAGTCTATGGCTGGTTTTTCAATGTAGAGAGAACCACTTGGTTGTGATACTGATTGATCCGATGTACTAGAAGAGACATCATAAGAATCAAGTCTTATTTGAATGTCCATCTTATGATCACACATGAAGACATTGGCATTAGGATAATTTCCCCCTTGCAGGGGGGTTGGATGGATGCCCGATGGCGGGGGTGACGGTGTCGAAATAGTGGGTTATTGTTTCCCACCACATTGAAGCATAGTTGGTGCATCTTGTTTCCCGGAGTTAGCATTCTTCTTACTATTGTATTTCTTCTTCTTTTCCCTAAGGTCTTTGGACTCGACTATAAGGATTTTAGAATTCTATGCAGGATCAACACTTTGCTTACCCTTACACTTCTTCTTCTTTCCTCTAAGGTCTATCGATCAGACTGTGAAGATTTCAGAAGTGTTGGAAATATTAGCGGGTTCCTGCATCGCCTGGCCAGCTGTGGGTTGTGAATTCTGAATAGAAACTTGTCCCAAATGTGGGGTAATATGTTCAAGTTGGATGATGGAATCCATCATACCATTGGAATGAGGTCCATGTGGTAGCCTAGCTAGATCGAATGCAGGTCCTGCATATTGGTTCCAAAAAGATTGGTTACTTCCTAGAACTTGACCACTCCATTACGAAATGGGATTAATGGTTGGATTGCCCCCTTGCAGGGTTAGTCCCAAAAAGCATTGGTTACTTTCTAGAACCTGACCACTCCATTGATGTGGTCCTTGGGTGTGATAAGAATTCCAAGGTGGGTTGCCCCTTTGTGGAGACTAACCCCAAGAAGATTGGCTACTTCCTGAAACATGACCAATGGGTGGATTTCCTCCTTGCGGAGGTGGGGCCCAAGAAGATTGGTTACTTCCTACATCCCAACCACACCATGGATGTTAAACTTGGGATTGAAAATCATTCCAAGGTTGACTACCTCCTTGCGAAGGTGGAATCCAAAAATATTGGTTACTTCCTGAATGTTGTCCATTCCATGGTGGAACCGGATGGATGGATGGATTGCTCCCTTGCGGAGGTAGGCCCCAAAAAGATTGGTTACTTTCTGGAATCTGACCAAACCATTGATTGTTTCCTTGGTTTAGATACGCGTTCCAAGGTTGATTTTCTCCTTGCGAAGGTGGTGCCCAAGAAGATTGGTTACTTCCTGGAACCTTCCCACTCCATTGTGGAATGGGGTTGATAGGTGGATTTCCCCTAGGCATTGTGCTAGGATAAGTCGGAGGATAACCCCCGGGCATTTCCACTAATATTTGGAGCATATCCCCAATTGGCATAAATGTTCCATGGTTCATTGCTTCTGCGATGAATATTACCATTTCATGGTGAAGGGTTTCCCCCATAAGTAGAATTTGGACTAGTGTTAGGCATACCAAGAGGATTTTGGTTTACTCCTTGTGTGTGTTGACCTTGATTAGCTGAACCATATGGAAAACCAATGTTTGGTAAGGAACACCCTTCAGTAGGGATTCCTACAGATGAAGTGGATGTACTTCCGGGATTGGAACCCGAAACTGTACCAACTGGCACTGAAGTGCTAGTTGAACTTGTGATACTAACTGTTGGGATTGATGCAGAGGCTAAATTGGAAGTATTTGTACCTCCAGCAACTATTTGATGTTGCGATGATGTAGTCCCTTGTTCTCCTTATGAAAACATAGGGTCACTTGCTGAATTTTGCATGTCATTCAAACTTTCAAAAAGAGGTTTGATATCACCTAGTGACTCACGGATAGTAAGTACAACTGGTTCTGAAAGACTCATCAAAGGTGGAATTACATGAGCATTTGTATGATTTTTCAATGTTTCAATTTCAACTAGAGTAAGATCATCAACTATGTCTGTATTCAATTCATGATGTGACGATGAATGTTCAAGGTTTGCTTGATGGTGTTCTTCGCAAGTAATATTAATTGAGTTTAAAACAAGTTCTTTTTCCAAGTCACTAGGATGTGGTTTCCATATCTGTCTCTACAATGTAGCAGGGTCTTCAATTTATGGTGACTCACCTCGCTGCCACCGTGACTAGCGAATCAGGAGAGTAGCCACTTCTAAGAATTTGATAAAAGGATGTGTTTAAAATGATATTCTTAATCAAACAATCCTAAGGCAATCTAGACTCAACAAAAATAAAAAGTGTCCCACAGTAAAACGTCTTATAGATCCAAGAAAGAAAACTAATTTTCTAAAGAGACGAAGCTCATTGAAAAGATGGATTGGGGGCCTTTCGAAACTAGTATTTGTTGAGGGATCTCAAGCCTCAAACAATTACTAGCAGCGAAGGTATGAGAAACAGTTACAATAAACTTTAATTGCCAGGGGTGCAAGTGTTGGTTCCTGACCAATCACCCTCCCAAGGAGTAAAAGCTCCAAATTCTGTCTCAAGTACTGCAAGTGTCCCCCACTCACAATAGCCTATATGATATCCTAGGAATAGCAACTAAGGTTACCACTTCACAATCGATGGTCAGGCAAAACAGTTGTAAGTCAAGGACAACTCTCATAACCAGGTACTCTAGAAAAGTGATGTCACCCCGAGGACTTGTCACTTCACATAGAATTCCATGATGAGATCATGTCCCACTAAACAAGAAAGAGGAGGGGAACCACCCTTACTTATACATATTGACCTGGTGCTTAACTCATGTTTTAGCAACATTTTCCCGACAAGCATTTTTTGCTACTAATGGATTTACTCTCAGTAATCAATGCTAGTTTAGAAGGTTTTCCAGCCCAGAAGTGTTAACTCTCCAAACCTAATCCAGGGCACTAACCTAATCTTGTTGGTGATATGAAAATCAAAATGTTGGTCAATTTTAGATTAAGCGCCAATTTTAAGGGTAGTTTGCTTAGTTTCAGGAGTGGAAGTGAAACTGGTGGTGTTTTGACTTGAAAAATATGAACCACACAATGAAATATGCTCACTACTCTACCTTTCAATTCGATGAATGTTATAAACTAATGAAAATTTAGAGGTTCATGTGTGCATTTCAAACATGCAAGATTCGTTGGTGGATTTCTTATTTTTATGCACAGTTCTTCTGAAATATGGATAATAATTGATTTCAAAGATCAACGTAAACCAAACATATATCTCAGTGAAAAATGAATCTAATTCTATTGCACGGGGGATCTCTATTTCTCTTTCACAAGATCGCATGAAGGCCCAAGTGAAGAGGATACATAGAGCCCTTTGGAATGCTTATGAATTAAATTCTATACTGTTACACTTGAGATCCACTTTCTCATTCACAAGATCGCATGAAGGCCCAAGTGAAGAGAATACAGTGGCTCAAAAAACTGTATGCAGAAAATTAAATCTACTCTGCTACACGTGAGATCCACTTTATCATTCACAAGATCACACGAAGCCCAAGTGAAGAGGATACGGTGGCTCAAAAATAAGATGCTTGAAAAATCAAATCCTAAACTGTTACACTTGAGATCCACTTTCTCATTCACAAGATCGCACAAAGGCCCAAGTGAAGAGGATACGGTGGCTCAGACACAACTTATCACAAGAAAATTGATATCTAAAGCTACAACTTCCTCTAATTGTGCCAGAGTATAATGAAAATATGATAGATCCAAAACCAAATTTAACTAATTAAAGCTTGTTTTTGCTTTTGGAAGGAGATTGTTTTTCAAAATATCTCAAAGTGTTATGTTAAATTTTTTTGTTTTTCAATTAAAGTGTGTTAAAGTGATATTTTCAAATGGCATAATTGAGATTTGGTTCCAAGTTTCATATAAGCAAGTGCATGAGAGTCAAAAATTAAAGGGCCTTAAGGTTCTTTAAACAAATATTCATGTTTTTTCACTTTTCACTATTTTCAAACAATGAAATGAATCAAAATTGTTTAAAGATCAGTCCTAATCCTATCCAATCAGGAATCTATAAGCAAAAGATGACCTTAAGCAAATGGATCTACCACCAATTGTAAGGTTTTTGGATGGAAATACCAAATCTAAAAATCTCAAACCAAACCCTCCCAAATCTTTCTTAATTAGTAGTAAACTGATCTTAACATGTCTTGAATCAATATTCATGTATGCAAGTACAAAAATGAAGCCTAAATGTGTCCCGAAAACAGTGAAATCTCAAAGCTAGTTCTAGCAATTTTTACAAATTTGAAACAAGAAAGCTTTAAAATTCTTTAAAAATATTGCAAATCTTGAGCAAAGGAGGATCCAAATGAGGTTTAAACTCTAATCTAAGAGGTTCCTAAGCCCATACATAAAGAAAAATCACAAAAAATGGGACAAGAATCAAGAACCAAGATCTCAAAACTCAAAAACTCGGTTGGCACACAGTCTGGAATAGAGCAAAGCGCTAATAGGAGTCAGGCGCAGGTTGTACACTAGCAAGGTGAGCCAGTGGCACAGGTTGCTAGTGTGCAAGGTGATTCGGCGCTCTGTGTACACAAGTGAAGTGCGCTAGCCTTCTAAAGCAAGAAAATCTGAGATGCGAGATCAGTTTTGAAGGATTTTATGAGTTGGAAGGTGGATTTAGGTTGGTTTGGGGCTTCTACACCTGCATCAAAGGTTCTTGAAGGGATCTTAAAGCTAAAATGGAATAGATATGAAAGGTTATAACACCAAAAATATGAAGAAATTTTCAAGAAATTTGAACTAGTATGGTCGCCAATCTGATAATAGCTTTAACGGTAGGAGTTAGATCTACATTAAACATGCTATATTACTATGGAATGGTGAGTTCCAATGTCAGATATGAAACAATTAATACAAATTTCCTAATATATTTAATCAACTATTAGGAATTTCTCAAGATTTAAAGCCATCATAAACATATATCATATGGAAGGAAACTTGAATCATTTCATATTAAGCTAGAGAAGAGAGTACATATCTACCATGAAGCTTGGTGTGCATCCTTCTTCCCTTGCCATGAGCTATCATTTCTCCACCCTTGTTTTTGATGAATAAGTTGAGCTTTCCAATCTTTAGAATCTCTCCAGTATTCCTTTGTTCTTCTTTTGTCCTCCTTTACATGCCCCAAATTCCTTTGTTTTATAGCATTGGGAAATGGGCTCTCAAGTTTCTCTTTTCAATGTGGGATAATACCTTTTCATGTTTTTTTATTATTTTCTCTCAAAAACCCACTTTCCACGGTATTTTTAGGCTTTTCTCACAACTTTAGCATATTCAAGTACAATTAATGCAATCTTGTGCATTTCTTCTCACTGTTGACTGATGGAGACTAGATTTAAGCCTTCAATTGAGCAGTTCAATCACTAAACCTTGTCTCTTCGGGCTCTTTCTTTCTTCACTCAATCTTCCAGTTATGTAAGTAGTGATTAGATCAGAGAGGACTGTTCTCTTCTGTACTTGTTTTCTATCTTCATGTTGGAGGCGCATAGTAAAAATATGCTTCTTCCTTCACTTGGTTAAGGGTGTTAATTTTATTGTTAACAATGGGAGGTCAATCTCATGGATACCTTTATACGGAAGGTTCACATGATAATCATGACTTGACACACAAGTCTGGAGTCTTGTCCAACAAGACTTTAAAACATCATTACTTTGATCAAGTACCTTTATACGGAAGGAATAACCTTTACACGGAAGGAAATCAAAGTGCTCACCTCTATACGGGAGGATCAATATTGGCTACACAAGATTGCTTTGGAGAATGTCTCCTAATGTTGTATATTTAACACGAAATTCATGAGAAAGTGTTTCCTTGGTCAGTTATTTACTGCTCAAAATCAACCATTAGCTCCTCATAAAAAATGAGAGTCCTCTTAGAGTGTTGGTCATAGCCCAAATGCAGGAATTTTTTATGGAAAAGTACAGTTAGGTGAAGCCTAACATCAACCAGTTTCGATAGAAGCAACTCCGTAATTCCCGAGAGCAGGGTATGGAACGAAGTGCAGTTGACAGGAAAGGACTTGTCCCCTTAGTAAAGACGAAGTACTAAGGATAGATAGAGGTAGTTGAAGTAGTTAAGGATGAAGTGACGAACTGAAAGCAACAGAAGCAGAGAGTAAATAAGTGGAATGGTGCAAAGGATGCACCATTGTAGAGTCAGAGCCATGCGGTCAGAACTGCGACTGTCAGACGAAGCGTCAAAGTCAGAATAAGCGGTGCAAAAGGATAACGAAGTTACAGTGAAGTTAAATCAAAGCGTGGTCAATAAAAGAACCACATGTTTTTGGGTTTAAGGATACTATGGGGGTTGGCCCATAGTTATTGTAATATATGACCTTAGGTCACATCTATATAAAGGGAAATTTTGTATAAGGAAGGGTTGGTACTAGGAAGAGTTAGAGGTTTTGGTTGGATTGGTCTAAGAGAGATCTGAGAGAGAAAAGACTCTATAGTTGAGTGTGCAGAGATCTATTGTAGAGAAGAGTATGCAGCTGAGTGCACAGACTGGAACTTTTGCCCCTTCCAAGTAATATAATAACCGTTCTCGTGGACGTAGCTCCCATCTGGGGGGGTGAACCACATAAATCCCTCTGTTATGTGTATGAATCTATGATGTGTTTTACGTTCATTTTATAATATGTTTATGTATTTTCTTTCATATGTATGTTAATGGATATCATATGTTAAGTAAGTGGAACACATGTGTATGAATGTTGCGAAGAACATTAAGTATGATGAATGCATAGTTATAACAGTAAAGACAACAGTGATTCAACGAAGTCTGTAGGTTGTTGATAACTGTGAAGCGCGAAGTCACATGTGATATTATTATGTTAAGTATATGCTAAATGAGAAACACACTGTGAGGTCACTTTCTACATCTGCGCATCGCCATGGTTACAGAAACTTGATTCTGTAACACCCCATTTTCTTCTCAAGTGAGACTCCAGCCTATTCGTAGGTTGATGTTGAAAGGGTCGGTGAAAGGGGTATTTTGGTGGGTCTACAAATATCTTCGTAGAACTCCGGTCATCCCAGAAATGAATGTATTCAATCAATGGTTCTGTTGGCACACAATATATATGAATTTGAGCATTGCAATGGTTTTGTGTCGTGCTTGAACTGATATTTTGGTGATGTGTCATGTTGATGTGGAATCCAGAGAAGAAAGAAACAAAGAACTGGGTAAGTCATACAGAACGTGAGTGCGAAGAAAGAAAAAAAACATCTGCATCTTACCACATAACAATGGTTGTAGAGGTATTCACTGAGTTTCACGAAGTTTTCTTCGGATCTTTTTCTAATGATCTATACGAATGGATATCGAGGCTAGCAGAACAAAAAAACTGCTTTCAGGGTGAATAACCTATAGTTTGGAATCCATAGTTAATTCAGAGGCTTAAAGGGATTGACATACACATTTCAAGAGCAGTAGACTTTTGGTTGGATATCTTACTAGAAGGCTATATTACAGAGTTTGTTGTGGACACTTTGAAGTCTTACAGCGCAGCAGAAGGATATTTTTTCCAAGTATTTAGAGGTAAGTACCTGAAAAAATTGAGTTTATGCATTAAAATGCAATTAGCTGAAAAAGGTATCTTAAAAATGCAATCAGATTCCTAGGGTTTGAGTCTGTAATGTTTAGAAACACAGATAGTGATACACACGAATAAATTGGTATTTTTCGTAGTGGAAAAAGATATAAAGTTAGTGTTATCACACATATAGTAGTCGGTCTACCATACATTATTTTTCCGATTCCAGTACAGTATTCATCCAGTTCCCTTACATTGAGATGTTGATATGAGCATCTACTATGGATCACTATCAGATTTTGGATAGCAGTTTTATTTCCCATGACATGACTGAGTCTCAGGGTACTCAGAGAGATGACTGATGTAGCTATTTAGCCATTTGTACAGAGTAGTCAGTAGTGCCTAGAGTTACAACAGCAATTTCAGAGGATAGATGATGGTTCAGATGATGAGCATTCAGGTATATGACTCAACATGTATATTGTGGTGTTGTGGTTATGTTGCTTTTATTTCCATTTTCTTAGCATGTCTTAGCATTTAGTATCATGTCGATCATATAGATATGTGGACCTGGTTGTATTATATATATATCATATTTGTCCCTACTCGGACATAGAAGTTCTTGGCCTATACTCATTGGTTTTACCCTCCCTAGGGAGAATATAGGTGATCATTCCCACCATATTTTGGCTTGCTAGTATTGGTTTCATTATTCACTATCTTCATCCATCCATTACTTACCCAGTTTGTTTATTACCTTGACTTACTATTTGACTAGTGGCATGGAGGACCTTCCCCCACTGTAGCCTCTATATTGGATAAGCTTCCCTGTTTATTGTGTCTCGGCTTTGAGTTGGTGACAAAACTTTCCCATCGTGAGTTGGTGTTCCTTGTGAATCCCCCCTAGTCACAAAAGATGTTGTTGGCTAAACCTCAAACTTTTAGTGCTGCCATGAATACAAAATATGGAAATGAAATGTTATATCTTGTATGAGAATAAATCCAAATGAAAATGGCTATGAAAATATCAAATGCTATATCTATTGTGAAATGTAAATACCTAGGTAAAAAAGCTGTCTGTGACACACCTAGAAGTGCTCAGGTAAACAAGTGCCTTAAAAACACACCTGCAACAAAAAAGCCTAAATTAAATGTAAATCTATGCAATGTGTTTATAAACACACATAGATCAAAGGCTATGGAAACTCTAGGCCCAAAAAGCAATGGAACTTAAACTATATATCAAAACTATTGTTGGCCTCATTTATATTATGGATTGTGCACATCAATGTAAGGTGAAAAAACACTCTTTGAACAACTTATCCATTTGTGAGACACCGCCATTCCCTGTGTTGTTTCTTTTCCACTATATGCTATGGTGTGTATTCCCTTTTCCATTTCCAAAGTGTCACAATGTTAAGTCAGTAAGTCATCCTTTAACCTAGCCATGTTATTCTTAGCCTTCACCCTTCACTAGCAAACTGATCACAACTATGTTGAATATTGTAACTTCAAAGAATATTATATTTGTACTTTATTATTCCGGAGATGGTTCATTCCTCCGAGGTAACCCTATCATGTATCTGGAGATGTTTATTCCTCCAGGGGTTTGTATTATCTAGGGTTATTAGACCCACCATGTGTGGGTCGGCCCGGAAGTTATATTTTAGGGGTTATTAGACTTCTCCAGGTGAGGTCGGCCCCATTAGTCTTTTAGTCAGTTGGGAGTCAAGTATAAATAGAGGAGGTGAACTCCTCATTAGATCATTCACTCACTTGTGGAAGAGTGCGCACTAGTTGAGGAGATCTGCTAAGGAGTCAAGGAGAAGGAGCACATCTTGTATTTTGGTTGATCATCTTATTGAGGAAAGCTTTGCTGGGTTTTCTACCCCATGAGGGTTTCCCAGGGTATATTGTGTGTCTATCTTGTGATTGTGTTTCTTTCAGAGATCTTGTTTGTCTATTTGGTTTAAACTTAACATGGTATCAGAGCTAGACTGAATAGGACATCTTTCACAAGGTAAGAATACCTCTTTCTCTCTCTTTGGTGAAGTTGGGGTTTTCAGCCCAAAGTTGGTATTTTTGATTTTTGGTTGCATGGCTGGATAGCTCTCATCAATACCTTTCTTTTGAGCCATAGATCGAACTTTTTGGTTGGGTAGAATTTTGGGAAAGTCAAACCCTAATTCTACCAAAAGTGCGATACGTCAGATTTTGGTTTCAGAAAAAAGTTGTAATTTTTTATTTCTGATTACATGGCTGGATAGATCTTCTCAAGAGCATTCTTTTGAGCTATAGATCGAACTTTTTGGTTGGATAGAACTCCGGGAAAGTCAAACCCTAATTCTACCAAAAGTGCGATAAAATTCTGTTCCAGATTCCGGAAAAGTGAAAAGTAACTTCCCAGGTAAGTCTGCTCTGTCTCTTGGACTCCCCCAAGAGAAGATGGCTCCAAATACTAAGCTTGAAGACAAGCTAGAAGGCATAGAGAATTTCCGGGCATGGAAATACAGAATTGGTCTCATTCTTGAGGAGAATGATCTTGCTCATTATATCAAGGAGGAAGTTGCAGAACCAGAAGATGATGAAGCCAAAGAAAAACACAGGAAGGACCTGATTAGGGCAAAGAGAATCATAGTTGATTCCATTAAAGACCACTTGATTCCCCAAGTGTCTTCCAAGAAGACTCCAAAGGAAATGTATGATGCCCTAGGAAGAATGTATGAAGGAAAGAACATCAACAGGAAGATGAATCTAAGGACTCAGTTGAAAAGTACCAAGATGCACAAAGGAGAATCCATTCAAGACTACTTCTCAAGAGTCTCTCTAATCAAAGAACAACTAGATGCCATTGGTGATACTCTTGATGAAGATGAACTTGTGATGACAGCTCTAAATGGTCTCACTAGACCTTGGGAGTCATTCATTCAAACTATGTGTGCCAGAAAAGAAAGTATGAAGTTTGATGTAGTATGGGAAGATTGTGTTCAAGAGGAGGCTAGGGTTGCCAACAGAGAAGCACTTCTCAAAGAGGATGACCAAGCTTTGGCCACCCACACCAAAAGAGGAAAGAGAGGCTACTTCAAGAAAGTGAACCACAAAAGGCCTCAACCCTCTCATAGATTCAAAAAGAAAGGGGGAGACATCTCCACAGTCCAATGCTTCAATTGTCTCAAGCTAGGACACTATGCCAGAGACTGTACCCTACCAGAGAAGAAGAAGAAAAGGTTTGTTCACAAAAGACATCATGCTCATATGGCAGAAGATGACAGTGAAGAAGAAGAAGAAGAAGAAGAAGAAGTGGAGGAAAGGCCTCAAAAGAAAAGATCTAAAGTAAAGAAAGAAGAACCAGAAGAATATGTACTATTTTCTGCTCTCTCTGGATCTGTGTCCCCTGGTGAAGGCACTTGGCTCATTGACAGTGGTGCTTCAAAGCACATGACAGGTCATAAGGAAACTCTCTCCAAGATTGAAGAGAAGTCTTCACCACAGAAGGTATCTCTAGGAGATGATTATCAATATCCCATCAAGGGAATTGGTGAAGCAAGCTACAAGCTTGATTCAGGAACACCTTTGAAGATGAAAGAAATTTTATATGTCCCAGGTTTAAAGAAGAATCTACTTTCTATCTCTGCACTAGACAAGAAAGGCTTTAGAGTAGCCTTCATAGATGGTCAAGTACTCATGTGGACCAAAGGAAAATCAATCAAAGATGCAATTGTCATTGGTGAAGAAGAAGGAGGACTTTATAAACTCAAGGGTCATCCAGAATCTGCCCTTGCTCATGAAGTTTCTAGTCCCAGTGAGCTATGGCATAGAAGACTAGCTCACATTAACTATAAAGCTTTACCATATGTGAGTAAGATGGTTATAGGTTTGCCAAACTTGAAGGTTGATCATGATGGCTCATGTAAAGGATGCAAGAAAGGGAAGAATATCAAGAATCCCTTTCCGAAAAGTGAAACAAAGACTAAGGGTTCTCTAGAGCTAATACACTCAGATGTATGTGGACCTATGCCTACCACATCTCTAAGTGGGTTTGAATACTATCTCTCTTTCATTGATGTCTATTCAAGAAAAACTTGGATATACTTCCTAAAGGGTAAGAATGAAGTCTTTGGAAAATTCAAAGAGTTCAAGGCTCTAATAGAAAACCTCTCAGACAAGAAAATCAAGATTCTCAGAACAGATAATGGTGGAGAATATACTTCCAAGGAATTTGAAGAGTTCTGTAAAGAAGCTGGAATCAAAAGGGAACTAACCACTCCTTACAATCCCCAACAAAATGGGGTAGCTGAGAGGAAAAATAGAACCATCATGGAAGCTGTAAAGACTATGATACATGATCAAGACCTTCCCATGTATCTATGGGCTGAAGCAGCCAAGACAGCAGTATATGTTCAAAATAGACTATCTCATAGTGCTCTTGACTTCAAAACTCCAGAAGAAGTCTTTACAGGAAAGAAGCCTGAGGTAAGTCATCTCAAAATATTTGGGTGTCCTGTGTACATACACATTCCAAAAGAAAAGAGATCCAAATTGGATCCCTCAGGTAAGAAGGGAATATTTGTTGGTTATTGTGAAACCTCCAAAGCCTTCAGAATCTACATACCAGGTTTCCATCATATAGAAATAAGTAGAGATGTTACCTTCGATGAGGAAGCAGCCCTCAAGAAATCTAGAAAGTGTCAACTTGAAGAAGTTTATGAAGAAGATACATCTCCCAGAATCTCAGAGAATGCTCACATTCCTGAAGAGGACACACCAGAGGATCATGACATGCTGGAACCACAAGAACCTCCTGTTATAGAATTGTCAAGGAAAAGAAGACCAGCATGGGCTAGAGACATTATTCAAGGAGCAGAAAGATATGGTGCTCCTGAAGGCTCCACTAGAGAAAGAAAGAAACCAAAGTTAGTATCCAACTATATGGCCCTGATGTGTGATCTAGTGGATCAACTACCTACCAGCTATGAAGAGGCAGCTCAAAAGAAAGAATGGGTAGAAGCAATGACTGAAGAATATCAGTCAATAATGAAAAATGATGTTTGGGATATAGTTCCCAAACCAAAAGACAAAAGTGTGGTTTCTTCCAAATGGATCTTTAAAATAAAACATGCTGCGGATGGAAGTATTGAAAAATACAAAGCAAGATTTGTAGCCAGAGGTTTCTCTCAGAAGGAGGGAATTGACTATGAAGAAACATTTGCACCAGTTGCTAGGTACACTTCAATTAGAACTATCATGGCTCTTGCATCCATGATGAAGTGGAAACTACATCAAATGGATGTTAAGACAGCTTTTCTGAATGGTGTAATTGAAGAAGAAGTATACATAGATCAACCACAAGGGTTTGAGGTAAATGACGGAAGGACTCATGTATGCAAACTGAAAAAGGCATTATATGGGTTGAAACAAGCTCCCAGAGCTTGGTACGGAAGGATTGATAATTTCTTAACTAGCATGGGCTTTACCAAAAGTAAAGCTGACCCAAACCTTTATCTCAAGGTGATGGATGATGAACCAGTTATACTTTTATTATATGTAGATGATCTATTTCTAACTGGAAATGAGAAACAAATCATTGAAAGCAAGAAGAAGCTTTCTTCAGAATTCGAGATGAAAGATCTCGGATTGATGCACTACTTCTTAGGATTAGAAGTGTGGCAAGAACCAAGAGGAATCTTTCTGAATCAAGGTAAGTATACTGTGGAAATTCTGAAGAGATTTGATATGTTGGAGTGTAAACCCATGGCCACTCCCATGGACTCCAACTTAAAGATTTTGGTTAATGACTCATCAGAATTAGTGGACCTAACTTTATATAGACAGATCATTGGGTCACTAATGTACTTAACAAATACTAGACCAGATATATGCTTTGCTATAAATACCCTAAGTCAGTATCTAGTAGAACCCAGAAAGGTTCATCTAATAGCTGCAAAGCATGTAATGAGGTACTTAAAAGGTACATTAGATTTTGGTTTACTCTATGATGGAAGTCATGAACTCAAGTTGCATGGTTACTCAGACTCTGATTGGGCAGGCAGTGTCTCAGACAGAAAAAGTACTTCAGGTGGATGTTATAGCCTTGGATCTGCCATGATCTCTTGGTTCAGCAAGAAACAATCCAGTGTGGCCCTCAGTTCTGCTGAGGCAGAATACATAGCTGCTTGCTCTGCCAGCTGTGAAGCTGTATGGCTTCGGAAACTGTTATCTGGGGTGTTTGACTTAGAAATGGATCCCACTATGATTATGTGTGATAATCAAAGCTGCATCAAGATGACAGAAAATCCTGTGTTCCATGATAAGTCAAAACACATAGAGATCCGATACTTCTATATTCGAGATATGGTGCAGAAAGGAGCTATCAAGCTTGAGTACGTGAGCACTGAAGATCAAATTGCTGATATCCTTACCAAACCACTGTCTCGTGTGAAATTTGAATACTTTCGAGACAAGCTTGGTGTAGTTCAAAAGGACTCTCCTAGAAAGGGGGAGTAGCATGGTTCCTGATGACAAGCAAGTCTCATCAACAATGAGACTTCACCTAGTCACTTAGAAATAGTTAGATTTAGGACTATTTTATTTTCATTTAGTTTCACTTATACATGATTTGATGATAGATGTATTAGTGAGAATACATGCTAGATATATCCATGCTTTTGATGTTAGATGTATATATGATTTTGATGATAGATGTATTAGTGAGAATACATGCTAGATGTATACATGCTTTTGATGTTAGATGTATACATGATTTTGATGATAGATGTATTAGTGAGAATACATGCTAGATGTATACATGCTTTTGATGTTAGATGTATACATGATTTTGATGATAGATGTATTAGTGAGAATACATGCTGGATGTATACATGCTTTTGATGTTAGATGTATACATGATTTTGATGATAGATGTATTAGTGAGAATACATGCTAGATATATACATGCTTCTGATGTTAGATGTATATATGATTTGATGATAGATGTATTAGTGAGAATACATGCTGGATGTATACATGCTTTTGATGTTAGATGTATACATGATTTTGATGATAGATGTATTAGTGAGAATACATGCTAGATATATACATGCTTCTGATGTTAGATGTATATATGATTTGATGATAGATGTATTAGTGAGAATACATGCTTTTGATGACAGATGTATACATGCTTTTAGATGTATTAGTAAGAATACATGCTTTTGATATATGACGTATACATGCTGTTGATGCTAGATATTGATTATGTACTTGTATGGATGAGGATACTTGTACTTGTATTGATGAGAATACAGATTGAGGGGATTGAATCATCCCTGGACTTTCAGTCCTAAAGAGAGCCGTAGACGTGAGGTCTCCGAGAATGAAGTCCTTAGTGGACAGTTGAGGGGATTGAATCATCCCTGGACTTTCAGTCCTAAAGAGAGCCGTAGACGTGAGGTCTCCGAGAATGAAGTCCTTAGTGGACAGTTGAGGGGATTGAATCATCCCTGGACTTTCAGTCCTAAAGAGAGCCGTAGACGTGAGGTCTCCGAGAATGAAGTCCTTAGTGGACAGTTGAGGGGATTGAATCATCCCTGGACTTTCAGTCCTAAAGAGAGCCGTAGACGTGAGGTCTCTGAGAATGAAGTCCTTAGTGGACAGTTGAGGGGATTGGATCATCCCTGGACTTTCAGTCCTAAAGAGAGCCGTAGACATGAGGTCTCCGAGAATGAAGTCCTTAGCGGACAGTTGAGGGGATTGGATCATCCCTGGACTTTCAGTCCTAAAGAGAGCCGTAGACTGGGTCTCCGATAATGAAATCCTGAATGAACAGGTAGGGGATTGTATCGTCCCCGGACTGAGGTCCCAGAATAGAACCGTAGACTGGGTCTCCGATAATGAAATCCTGAATGAACAGGTAGGGGATTGTATCATCCCCGGACTGAGGTCCCAGAATAGAACCGTAGACTGGGTCTCCGATAATGAAATCCTGAATGAACAGGTAGGGGATTGTATCGTCCCCGGACTGAGGTCCCAGAATAGAACCGTAGACTGGGTCTCCGATAATGAAATCCTGAATGAACAGGTAGGGGATTGTATCGTCCCCGGACTGAGGTCCCAGAATAGAACCGTAGACTGGGTCTCCGATAAATGAAGTCCTGAATGAACAGGCAGGGGATTGCATCGTCCCCGGACTGAGGTCCCAGAATTGATCCGTAGACTGAAGTCTCCGAGAACTGGAGATTGGATTGTATCATCCATGGACCTATGTCCTAAAAGGAGCAGGATTGATCATCCTAGGAATATGATCGTGTGACGACGATGCTGATGATCGTGTGACGACGATGCTGATGATCGTGTGACGACGATGCTGATGATCGTGTGATGACGATGCTGATGATCGTGTGATGACGATGCTGATGATCGTGTGATGACGATGCTGATGATCGTGTGATGACGATGCTGATGATCGTGTGATGATGATGCTGATGATCGTGTGATGACGATGCTGATGATCATGTGATGATGATGCTGACGATCGTGTGATGACGATGCTGATGATCGTGTGATGACGATGCTGATGATCATGTGATGATGATGCTGACGATCGTGTGACGACGATGCTGATGATCGTGTGATGACGATGCTGATGATCGTGTGACAACGATGCTGATGATCGTGTGATGACGATGCTGATGACGATGCTGATGATCGTATGATGGCGATGCTGATGATCGTATGATGACGATGCTGATGACGATGCCGATGATCGGATTGATATCGACACTGTTCCAGTAACTGGTTGAGTTACTGATGAAGATGAATTGAAGAAAGCTTCCGATGATTTGTAGATGTATCATATATGATGACTCCTTGCTCTTGCAGATGTTGTTATAATATCCTTCTTGTTAAGGGGGAGTGTTGAATATTGTAACTTCAAAGAATATTATATTTGTACTTTATTATTCCGGAGATGGTTCATTCCTCCGAGGTAACCCTATCATGTATCTGGAGATGTTTATTCCTCCAGGGGTTTGTATTATCTAGGGTTATTAGACCCACCATGTGTGGGTCGGCCCGGAAGTTATATTTTAGGGGTTATTAGACTTCTCCAGGTGAGGTCGGCCCCATTAGTCTTTTAGTCAGTTGGGAGTCAAGTATAAATAGAGGAGGTGAACTCCTCATTAGATCATTCACTCACTTGTGGAAGAGTGCGCACTAGTTGAGGAGATCTGCTAAGGAGTCAAGGAGAAGGAGCACATCTTGTATTTTGGTTGATCATCTTATTCAGGAAAGCTTTGCTGGGTTTCCTACCCCATGAGGGTTTCCCAGGGTATATTGTGTGTCTATCTTGTGATTGTGTTTCTTTCAGAGATCTTGTTTGTCTATTTGGTTTAAACTTAACAAACTATGAAGTGAGTATGACCTTGAAAGTCTTGTCTGAGTAATAAATAATAATTAATGAAATATTATATTTGGATTTAGATCGCCAATAATGATTTCTACTTGTTATAAATGCTATGTGAATGGATTGTAAAGCATGTTTTAACCTTTGACACCTTACAGCAGCTTGATGACAGTTTGAGTCATATTTTGGTCATGTTGACTTGGTCAAACCTCAGTTTGACCAAAAGTCAACCACAGGACATGAGGTGGCAGACCTCAGATGTTACAGATAGATGATATATAGTCGGTTACATGTCACCATGGTGGGCTTATGCAGTGGTTTCAGGCTTATGATGATGATTTGTGCTTTTCAGCACTTTTACAGATTATTATTATTTGGTCTCCCGGATATGATGAGTATTTATTTTGGACCATGCAGAGGTTTATATGGTGTATGAGTACACATATTAGATGGATTTGGACCTTCTGAGTCCAATGAGATAGTCTGTTTTCAGTTCCGGGTAGTTGCCGTGATGATTGAGCCTCAGTTGGCTATCCTAGTGCAGTTTTGGTCTGTCGGAGGCCCTGTCAGAGCAGTGATGATATTTATTTGGTTCACCTAGAGCGTTGTGCATGGAGGGAGTGGTCCAGCCACTTGTTATTACCATATTACCCCCCTCTTAGACTCATTGGTGAGCTTACCTTGACAGTGTAGGCACTCTAGGAGGCAGTTTGGGAAGTTTCACATTTCCCGAGGCAGTCCAGAAATGGTAAAAATGGCTACAGAGGAATTCGATTTGGGATACTAAGGCAAGTTTATGGCATGGGATGATCAGTGATGATGAGTGGGATGCCTTCCACACCTTCTCCAGCAGTTTCAACTTCATCGGGACCCACATCCATCACTTATGGCACTTTTTGATGATTTTTGGATTCTCCCAAGGCTCACGATTTGTCCATAGAGGCACAATTTGGTACTTTGATGATTATTTTATTGATATTGTGCTATGGGGATTGACCAAGGGTGTCTAAAATTACCCCTTGGACCCACCATAAGCTAGATCTATTATTTTTTCATCATGATTTGGTGGGATCCCCTCTTCTAGGGTGAGTTTGTCCACTTATTGTTATATTTTATTATTGATCCATGTATTGTATTGTTGAGCTCATCTCAACCATTGATTAGATCTTTTGATCTTTTAATCTTAGCCACTCATTCGAAAAGTGGTTAGGATTGTGGCCTCTCTCCAATCTATTTAAAGGAAAGAGCTTCTCATTGTAAAGGGGACTTTTGGCTCTGGATTATTGGAATAGAGAATTATTATTGCATCTATCTGTTGTGTTGTGGTGAATGCTTTTGAAGTTAGTTCGTTGATTCTTCCTTTGCACTGGGTTCTTCGATATTTTGTCTTGCTATATTTTGTACCACGTTTTTGCATCTACAGGTGGAGGCCAAATTCATTTGAGGAGGACGTATTGGTAGGGGAGGACCCTCCCTACTTCTTCCTTGGGTTTGTTCATTGGTAACAGGGAGTATTACTGTCCCAGGACCTTCCGTTTCATGTTATCATTGCATTTCGGTTTTATTTCCTCCATACTTGATCTGCCTGATTGAATCGACTTTCCTTGGTTTGACAGGTAGAGGAGGTCGCACTTGTGGGCTAGGGAATCATTTCGGCAAGCAAATTCAACAAGTTCTCATTTGACCTCTGCGGGAATCTTCCTCAACTACAAGGCATCTCATTTCAACACTTAGGTATGATCTCAAGGTAATTTCTCTCTCCATGATCTCTCCATTTGTCTAAATGCTTCAAACCCTCATAATTTCAAAACCGTCATTTTACATTTTCTTAGATCTAGCAAGATCTACTTGGCTTTTGGGTATAATATTCGAAACCCACCTCTATAGCATCTACAGCAATTCAGATCTATAGTTTGGTGTGGATTGGCCCTCATTTGACCCACTTCCCAAGACAAAGAAGCTTCTCCAAGGGAGGTCGCACTTC
Source organism: Larix kaempferi (assembly GCA_027924585.1). Classification (NCBI taxonomy): domain Eukaryota; kingdom Viridiplantae; phylum Streptophyta; class Pinopsida; order Pinales; family Pinaceae; genus Larix; species Larix kaempferi. The sequence goes on along the minus strand of BSBM01000913.1, from coordinate 3,671,541 downwards.
CTAGGAGGGGTGATTTTGCTTGATCTAGCACCTGGGTAGGTGAGATCCCACTTGATCCATCATATACTTAATTAATAACCTACCCCTAGTTTGTCACTTTAGTGATTTTCACCTTGTGGGCCCCATTACTCATTTTGAGGGTTGAGCCCCACTTGGGTCACTTTGTGGCACATTTCAACCTCAGATCTACTGAGATCTATCTTTTGGATGACCTTAATTTTCAAGATCCACCTTCCTCAATACCTCAACTATCCAAATCTACAATTTGGTGGACATCTAACTCCATTTTCCCCAATTCCAAATGCACTAATCTTCCCTAAGACAATTCAACTTCCTTGGATTGTTGAGTTATCTCGTGGCTTGATATTTGTCTTATTGCTTGAAACACCTTGAAACTATCATATCCTTTCATCAAGCATAGCTAGAAATCCCTAACTGTTAGATCTCTGATTTGGGACACTTTCCCTGTTTTAAGGGTCACGTTTCCCAAGGCAGTTGATTTTGACCTTTTGAAACTAGCTTTGAATCCTGGAATCATACTTAATCATTGAATCACTGTGCATTATCTATCATTGTTATACTAAACCTTTCCCAAGCCTCCACAGTGGTCTTAATTCCTTATTTCTAGGATTCCATACCTATCACCTTACGTACCTCATTAGGTTGATTTGATCTGGTGATTGGGTTGATCTCTCCTGTCAGGAGTAGATCTAGGTCTCCCCCTTGCTATCTTGGCTTTTATAGCTAAAGCGAAGAGTGCCTTGGTTGGCGTGACAACCATCCATTTGGGAACCAAGGCCCTCTTGGTTCACCACTTTAGTTTCATATTCCCTCTACCGTCCATGTTAGATCCACCTGTAGGGGCAACTACAAGATTGGTGATAACAGTTAGCACTAGAAAGAGCTCTCATGAATCTGAACCTCGCACATTCCTAGAAACTGAGTTAGGAAGTGATAGAAATTCATCTCAAGTTGAGTTTGATAGTGAAATAGAACCTAGATACATTGGCTATCAGCCTATCACTCCACAGAAACTTATAGTTGAGGAAAGAAATATTACTAGTCCGCAGAACACTAATAGTAGCGATACTACAGGAGCAAGCACTCCGAATCAGTCAAGTAGTCGTGTACCTCCATCGTTTCAAAATCCTATACCTCCTAGAAGAAGGATGGAAGACAACATAAAACTACCTATTTTTAAAGGCACTGGTCTAGAAGAACCATAGCAACATTTGTTTCTCTGTGATGTTGTCTAGAACGTTAAGAAAGTACAAGATAATGTTATAAAACAAGCTCATCCAGTCACCACATTCAGAGACAGAGCTTTAACATGGTTCATGAAATATTCTATTGGAAAGAACATAACATTAGTGGAGATCAGAACTACGTTGATTAGGGAATTTAAGAAACCTAACTTAGAATCTCAGTGCATTACAGAGCTAAAGGAAATAAAATAGAAACCTAATGAGACTATGTGGGAATTTGATCAGAAATTCAAAGCCTTGTTAGACCAAGTTAGCTTTGATATAGCACCGCAATAGCATCAAGAATGGTTTATAGCTGCGTTGTTGGCCCACATTAGATTACCATTGATGCAACAGAAGGTTTCTTCACAAATAGAGGCATTAGAAATTGCGATGAAACTAGAAGCATCGCACATAGGGGAAACTAGAATAGGCATGGCACAGATACAGACATAGCTAGCAAACCTGACATTATAGTTACAAGATATGAAGAAAGGAAAAGAAGGACGAGAAGAGGTTTGGTGTACTAAATGTAAAGGATAAGGACATTCCAAAGAACATTGACCTGTATTCAAATATTACCTCGCTAATGGAGCGTCGAAGCCATTAAATCAACCTCAAGAACCATGGTGCGATATTTTCTGATGTAGAGGACATCATACAGAAGACTATTACCTACTTCAGAAGTATGTACAAAAACCAAAGAACCTGTACTGCACATTTTGCAACTCAGTTGGCCATGATGATACCAACTGTAGAGCATATAACCTTATGATAGAAAGAAAACATGATGTCTATAGATTCCAAGGACAAACACAGAACAATAATGAAAATGTGAATTATGATCAAGGCACATACAGAGGATGTGGTGGATTTAGAGGAAGAGGACGTAACACTAGCCAAGTACGAGGAAGAGTTCATATTTTCTACTATAACTGCGCTCAACTTGGACACTTAGCAAGAGACTGTCAAAACCCATGCACTACTTGTAAGTATTGTAAGTCATTTGACCATATCATTGAAGCATGTCCCATTTTTCTAGGAAAAATGCAAGAAAAAATACTAGAAGGACAGAACCAGAATATTCAAATGATTCCAGCTGAGAAAAGAAACGAATATCTCAACATCCATGTTGTGACGCGAAGTGGATAGTTGATAGGAAATGAAAGGACAAACGAAGATTCGAATTCTTATGATCACATGAATAGACCAAAGCCTACTGATGGGCCTTGTGTAAGAAAAGCAGTTGGAAAAATGCCTATATTCAACCCTAACAAAGAAAAAGAAGTATTCATGGAAGCAAGAAAATACTTTCAGGACTCAGAACCTTTGACCACAAGGATCCAGTTGTGAAGTTAATGGACACCTGTACGAGATATTCTGACCCGTATGATGGATCGCGAACTTCGCCAAAGCAGATAAGTCCTATCACACAATTTCTACAGAGCTGCATAAAGTTGCTAAGACATGAAAACGCCTTAGGAGAACTATAGAACATGTTGGGACATTACAAACAACATATTACAGTAAATGATGCACACAGAGATGTCCATCACATTAAGAACCATAGAAGGACTGGAAGATAAATGAGGCTAAGCGCGCAGATTGGAGATTTTGAAATGAACTAGGTCATTCTTTATCTAGGATCAAAGGTGAATGTGCTAACAAAACAAACATGGGAAAAAATGGGGAAGCCAAAGTTATCATGGTCTCCTATACAATTGAGATTAGCTAACCAGCAAAAGGTTATACTTTTTGGGAGGCTATCAACTGTTCCTGTTGATATTGATGCAGTGCAAAGTAAAACAGACGTAAAGGTTATTGAGATCATAGATGACATTAATCCATATCCTGCACTATTGGGGATTGAATGGGAAATTGATAACCTCGCAATTATCAACTTGAAGAAAAAACAAATGATATTTGAAGGACCAGATATCAAGGTTATCGCACCCCTGGATCCTTCACAAGGAACGGCGTATGTTGAGCTAGTACGAGAAAAATGCAGAACTCAAGAACTTGATAATATCTATAAGATGACAATGAATCAAGCAGATTACATTAACCCTACAGATGATGGTGTTAGAACATTATTACACCTTAGAACCTTAATCATACATTAATTTAATGATTGTTTGGTCCAAAACTGGTTAATAATTACAATCCAAGGTTGTTAGAAGTTAGTTAGGGAAAATGATGACTTATCCACCAAAGTATGCACCAAAAATGCGTCAAAATAGTTGTTGGGAACCCTATTTATGGACACCTCCAATATTTATTACCACTTTCTGAGCTAAGGCACCATGTTTCCATGTTGTAAGGATCTTTCTTTCACCATAGGCGCCCATGCACTATATTTGATCATTTTGACCCTTTTCTTGGCTATTTTAAACACTCCTTCGCCACCTAAATTCCACCCAATATTATCCACCACATGTGTGACCTTCATTTATGTCTTACCATGCTCACCCAATGTTCACATGGATAATTCGTACATGTTTGGGATGATTTGGGAACCTATTGGTCAACCTGGGGGGGATTGAGGTCTAATGTAAGCTAGCCACTTGTAGCTTCCTCCAAAGGCAAACAAATTATTCCAAATTTTATATAAGGAGGATCACATCTCATTTCTGGGTTGTACATTTAATAAACCTTCTATTTTATCATTTGTATCTTTAGATTTTGATCAATTATATTAGTGGTTTTTTATCATTTGTGACTGGTTTTTTTATCATTTTTTTCCAGATTTCAATTTGCACTTATTTCTTGCATACTAAGCATAAATTATTTATTGTAACGTAATATATATTTTATAGATCCTACTATGATATATATTTCACATGGTATCAGAGCTCTTGGAGCTTCTATTCGAACTAAGACTATTTTAGAAGTGCACCAGAAGCAGTGGAGAAACCACAGAAGTCCCTGGGGCCATTGCCTTGAAGCCATTGGAGAAATCCTTTGAATTCTACCCAAGATGTGATGCTCTCCCTAATGTGCTTTCTATCAAGCAGGTTTCGAATGATATAGTGTAGATACCCTCCTGAGTATTTAGAGTTTTTCATTGTAGGTACATAGTGTTCATTGTCACCAAGTGCGCAAGCTACTGAAGATGGAGCAAACTCATGTTAATTTTATCACTCCATTTGACTATTTTGAGTGGAATTCCGAAATGGTTATCCAACTGAGATCCAAAGGTTGCTTCAGAATCACCATGGGAACTGAGGTTGAACCAAACTCTACAGTAGAGAAGTCTGAGTTCTTCAATAGAATGGATGAAGCATTTGGCACGCTTTGTCTCAGTGTCTCAAGAGACATCTTGTTTCATGTTGAGAGTCTTGATACTCCAAATAAAGTTTGGCTCAATCCTGAGTCTTTGTTTGGGAATACTGATGAGATGAGGGGTCATCAACTTGAGAATGAGTTGATCTCAATAAGTCCAAGCAACTTTGAATACATCCAAGATTTCTTCACCAAGTTCAAAAGCTTGGTTTTTCAAATCAAAGAGTGTGGCATTGATAAAAAGAAGAGCAGTTGGTTATGTCCATCATTTCAAAGTTGGGTCCTGAGTATTCAGTCTTTGTCTCTACATTTCACTCCACCAAAATTACAGTTCGCAATTGGAAGATTCCATCTTAGGATAATTTCATGGAGATGCTAACTCGAGAGGAAGATAAGTTGTTTCTAATCAGTTCCATTAAGAAAAAGGACCAAGTTCTTGTTGCTGGAGATTCGAAGCAATATAGAGGCAATCAAAACCCCAAGGGTTCCAAACCACAAGAGAATAAGAAATACAAGGAGAGGCCCAAATCTTCTGATGGGGGTTCAAATCCTGTCAAAGACAAGGGAAAGAAGAAGGAAAATACCAAATGCACTTACTGTCAAAATGGTTGGCACCCTGAAAGTGCATGCATGAAGAAAAATATTGATATGATGACCCATCTCCTCCAAAAGAATAACATTCCTCTTCCAGAAAGTTCAAAGAAGAAGGAGGGTGTTTCTGAAGACAAGGAGAGGTGCCATGCATTGATGGCTAGTACCTCAGAGTCCTCTTATTTCATTGTAGATTCAGGTTCCACAAGGAACATGGATTCTTCAAGAGATTCTTTCTCTACTCTTTCACCATACATTGGTTCTTCCATTCTCATGGGAGATGAATCAAAAATCCCAGCTAGAGGCATTGGGAAAATCACTCTAGAAAATGGGTACTTCAGTAATGTACTGTATGTGCCAGATCTTGCAGCAAACTTACTCTCTATTTACCAAATGAACCACACTGGTTCAAAAAAGAGAGTGATCTTCATTCAATATGATGTGTAAATCTCAGAAATTTCTACTAGCAAAGTGGTAGCAGTTTGTGTTGAAGATTATGATTCGAGGATGTACATGTTCTCTCATTTTCTTGAGTAATCTTCTCCAAATGCACTTCTGTCACATGGTAATGAAGTCAGAAATATTTGGCATGAGAGGTTTGGACACCTAAACTACATATATATTCAATCTTTGAGCAAAGAAGACATGGTTGAAGGGCTTCCAACAATCAGATTTTCCAAAGGCACTTACAAAGGGTGCATTGTTGGGAAGAATGTTGAACACGAGTATGAGAAGGGGAAGGAAAGGAGATTTGTTGAACCTCTTGGTTTGGTCCATTCAGGTATGATAGATCCTCTTCCCACACACTCCTATGGTAACTCAAAGTATGTCCTTACTTTCATTGATGATTTCTCAAGATATTGTTGGTTGTATTTTCTCAAGCAAAAATTTGAGGTGTTCCAATCTTTCAAAGTTTTCAAAGCTTATGTGGAAAAATTCAGTGGGAGAAATATGAAGGTATTAAGGAATGATAATGGAATGGAATATGTGAATAAGGATTTGCAGCAGCTCTGTGAAGAGAATGGAATCCAAATGCAACATTTTGTGCCCTACACACCTCAGCAAAATGGTGTTGCAGAGCGCAAGAATAGAGCATTGAAGGAGATGGCCACATGCATGATGGAGGCTAAGCCTTTGTATCATAAAATATGGGATGAAGCCATGAATTGTGCTGCATATGTTCAAAACATAGCACCACACAAATATTTGGAAGGCATGACTCCATTTGAGTCTTCGATGGGCCACAAGCCCAATGTTTCTCATTTCAGGGTGTTTGGCTCAAGAGCATGGGCTAGAATACCTCTAGAGAAGAGAAAGGCCTTACAGCCCCAAACCAAGGAGTCCATCATGGTTGCATATGAAAAATATGCAAAGGGATACAATCTCTTTGATCTCACATCTCACAAAACTTTCATTGAAATATGTGTTCAATTCGAATAAGAAGAGCCCATGCATGATGCAGAACAAGGTGAAGGGGAATGCTCAAACGCCCTCCTTGAAGAGGATGTAATTGATGGTTCTTTATCTTATATTTATGATTCTTATATGTAGGATGAATATGATGATATGATTGCAGATCAAGACCCCCCTACAAGGCCCAAGTGGGATGAGAAAACCATACAAGCTACTGGTTAGCTTGCAGGTGATCCACAAGATCCTAGGAAGATTAGATCACAGTTTCACAATACCTTTGCTTCTTATGATCCATATATTCATGGGATATGTTTCCTTATGGTTGGATCTGATCGTCAATAATATTCATAAGAATCAAAATACACAAGATGGCAAACAACCATGCAATAAGATATGAACTCCCTCCATGACAATGAAACTTGGGATTTGGTCCCTTTTCCTCCCAAGAGGAAACTAGTGAAATGTAAATGGGTTTATGGGACCAAAATGGCCTCTAATGTTTATGATCAGAATTATAATTCTAGTTTGGTGGCTAAAGGTTTCTCTCAATTCCATGGAGTGGACTATATAGAGACATTTGCAGCAGTGTCAAAGATGGACTCAATCAGGCTAGTTTTGGCCATTGTTGCTTCCAAGCTATGGGAGGTTCATCACATGGATGTGAAGAGTGCATTTATTCATGGGGATATTGATGAGGAGATCTATATGGATCATCTTGAAGGATTCGTTGTAGATCATACACTTTTTTTCAGGTTGAATAAGTCCCTCTATGGTCTCAAGCAAGCTCCTAGAGCTTGGTATGCCAAGATGGACAATTTTATGCTATCACAAAGGTTTGAGATATGTAAGTCTGATCCAAATGTCTAGATGAAACATTTTAGTGACCTGATATTTATTGTTTTGATGTATGTTGATGATATATTGATCACTGGTAGCTGCACCAAATAAATACGCTCCGTTAAAGATGCATTGCACAGTGCTTTTGCCATGACAAATCAAGGATTATTGAAACAATTTATGGGTTTGGAGATTGATCAAACTGTGGAAGGGATCACTATTTATCAATCAAGATATGCTTCAGATCTGCTGTTGAAGTTTAAAATGGATGAATGTAAGTCTACAAAATTCCCATTCCTTTTAGTATTTAAGTTTACTGATTGGGGTTCTTCACCATTGGTTGACAATTCACTGTATAGACAACTAGTTGGGATCTTGCTGTATCTCACACACTCTCAACCAGATTTGTCTTATGTTGTTGGGGTTGTTGCAAGGCACATGAAAGAGCCTCATGAGTTCCATTGGAATGATTCCAAGAGGATCCTACACTATTTCCAAGGTACCAATCATTTTGGGATACACTATGCAGTTGGTTCATCACTTGAACTAGTTGGTTTTACTGATTCTGATTGGTTTAGAGATAGTTCTGATCGGAAGTCTACTTCTAGTTATGTGTTTATGCTTGTACATGGTCCCATTTTCTAGTCAAGTACGAATCATCACACCATTTCCTTATCTTCAGCTGAGGCTGAATATAAGGGAGAAACGAATGCAGCTACACAATGTGTGTGGTTGCAAGGAATTCTTGGAGAGTTTGGATTTGTATTTGATTCACCCACAGTCATTTGGTGTGATAATCAAAGTAAAATAAATATATCCACTGATACAGTACAGAGGTAGACGACCAAGCACAAAGAGATCCACATGCACTACATTCGAGGCTTGATGCATGACCAAATTATTTCCTTGCAGTATTGCCCTTCTATTGAGCAAACTGTTGATATCTTCACCAAGAGTTTCACTCAAAAGACCTTCAATTACCTTAGATCACTCCTTGGGGTGAGTGATGCATGGTGAATAATGGTATATTTTCCAGATATGTTTCATCTCCATTTTAGATCGGAGGTTTTATTTCCCATGTAGTTTTCCTCCTTACCTTGGTTACATGGACTAATAAAAAATGTTGTTGTAAAAGGTGAATTGAGCCTTTGTTCCCAAGGCCTTAGTTTTGTTTTGACTACCAAAGTCTAGCTTATTGGGGTGTTTTAGAACATTATTACACCTTAGAACCTTAATCATACATTAATTTGATGATTATTTTGTCCAAAACTGGTTAATAATTACAATCCAAGGTTGTTAGAAGTTAGTTAGGGAAAACGATGACTTATCCACCAAAGTATGGGCCAAAACTAGGTCAAAATAGCTGTTTGGAGCCCTATTTATGGCCACCTCCAACATTTATTACCACTTTCTGAGCTAAGGCTCCATGTTTTCCTGTTTTAAGGAGCTTTCTTTGACCATAGGCACCCATGCACTGTATTTGGTCATTTTGACCCTTTCTTGGCTATTTTGGCCACTCCTTGGCCACCTAACTTCCACCCAATCTTATCCACCACATATGTGACCTTCATGTATGTCTTACCATGCTCACCCAATGTTCACATGGACAATTCATACATGTTTGGGATGTTTTGGCAGCCTATTGGTCAACCTAGGGAGGATTGAGGTCCAATGTAATCTAGCCACTTGTAGCTGCCTCCAAAGGCAAACGAATTCTTCCAAATGTTATATAAGGAGGATCACACCTCATTTCTAGATTGGAAATTTAATAAACCTGCTATTTGTACATTTGTATCTCTGTTTTTTTATCATTTATATTGCTGGCTTTTTATCATTTGTGACTAGTTTTTGATCATTTTTTTTCCAGAATTCTTTTTGCACTTATTTCTTGCATACTAAGCATAAATTATTGATTGTGAGGTAATCTATAGTTGCTAGATCCTACTGTGATATATATTTCACATGGTATCAGAGCTCTTGGAGATTCTATTCAAACCAATACTATTTTAGAAGTGTAGGAGAAGAAGTGGAGAAACCACAGAAGTCCCTGGGGCCATTGCCTTGAATCCCTTGGAGAAATCCTTTGGAGTCTACCTAGGGTGTGATGCTCTCCCAAATGTGCCTTCTATCAAGCAGGGTTCGAATCAGTTAGTGTAGATCCCCTCCCGAGTGTTGAGAGTTGTGCATTGTAGGTACACAATGTTCATTGTCACCAAGTGCGCAAGCTACATAAGATGTATCAAACTCATGTTAATTTTCTCACTCAATTCAACTATTTTGAGTGGAAGGCTGAAATGGTTATCTAGCTGAGATCCAAGGGTCACTTTGTCACGTACCCACCCTTGGACCCAATGCAAGGAAGGGAACCTGATTCCTTTCTATGGGGATTTTCATAAACTCAGCCATATTCATTAGATTCACAACCATAAAATCGATGTGTGCAGATCGAAAACAAGCAAACATGCACAGCGGAAATGAACTCATCCACACATATATTACATGATTGTTATTCAATTAAACATAGTCAACAAATTAACACATTTGCAGAAGTAAATACACAATAAGATACTCATCTTGATGCAACGTTCCTCCCAATTGTAGGTCTCTACCCAGCCTGTATTATTTCAGCACTCAGAGACCACCCCTGAGTTGGGCATGATATCTGCAAGGAACTTTGGACTCTCAAACCCTGCATGGCCAAAGCAATGGAGACCCATCTCAACCCCAACATTCTTTTACACACAATAGCTCAAAACTGGCATGGATACATAATTCAACCATGGATTCACAGAATAGGGTCTATGGGTTTTCCCCAAATGTGGGCACCAAAAACGGATTGTGGGAAGAGGGAATCAACCCCAAGGAAGAAAACCGATTTCTCCCACATATGTATGACCATTCAGTGGGCCAAAACGGCCTCAATTAAACCCCAAATCATTTCCCCTCTCTCCCCCACTCTTAGCCACAACAAAAATGCCCTTCCCAGTTGGGAAAACGAAGGTAAACACAGAACATTCATGGAGGGAAATGCCCAGGAAGCTCTAAACTCATGGGAGAGAAAAGTTGGTTGATGGGTAATGGCTTGGGGAGCAATTCATGGCTCTTTTCTTGCCCAAGAAGCCAAACACATTTTTCCATGCAGGGTGGCTTTCCCATACTCGAATTTGGACAGCCATACCTCCCATTCCCCAAGGCATTAACTACCTCAACCAACTCTTGGGAGAAATCAATGATTGGGTACAAAAGTCAACATGGGTAGTTGAGGGTTCATGGGTTCTCTCATTGACACTTGGCTTGACTTGATTGGCTCAAGGGTTTGAATATTTCCCTCCCAATTCTTTGTAACATCATGCCCCCATCTCTTGTTGCATTGCATAGCTAGTTGTGGGCATTTATATTAAGATGCATATTTACAATTCCCATGCTTCACTAGCACATGGGTAGCATAATTTCAAATACTTGCCTCTTCTAGGTCAAGCGTTCGCTAGTGGGGCCTTGGCCTTGAGCTCCAAGCTAGGAATCATACATAATATGCAAACAATATTTACATTATAACCCAAAAAATTACAAGTGTCAAAGTGGGGATGTGACACACTTCAGAATCACCATGGGAACTGAGGTTGAGCCAAACTCTACAGTAGAGAAGTCCAAGTTTTTCAATGGAATGGATGAATCATTTGTCATGCTTTGTCTCAGTATCTCAAGAGACCTCATGTTTCATGTTGAGAGTCTTGCTACTCCAAATGAAGTTTGGCTCAAGCTTTATTCTTTGTTTGGGAATACTGATTATATGAGGGGCTATCAACTTGAGAATGAGTTGATCTCACTGAGTCCAAGCAACTTTGAATCCATCTAGGATTTCTTCACCAAGTTCAAAATCTTGGTTTTGCAAATCAAATAGTGTGGCATTTATAAGAAAGAAGAATAGTTGGTTTTTTCCATCATTTCGAAGTTGGGTCCTGAGTATTCAGTCTTTGTCTCTACATTTCACTCCACCAAAATTACAGTTCACAATTGGAAGATGACATCTCTGGCTAATTTCATGGAGATGCTAACTCATGAGAAAGATAGGTTGTTTCTAATGGGTTCCATTAAGAAAAAGGACAAAGTTCTTGCTGTTGGAGATTCAAAGCGAGGTAGAGGAAAGCAAAATCCCAAGCCTTCAAAACCACAAGAGAAGAAGAAAGACAAGGAGAGGCCCAAATATTCTGACGGGGGTTCGAATCCTATCAATGACAAGCGAAAGAAGAAGGAAAACACCAAATTCACTTACTATCAAAAGGGTTGGAACACTAAAAGTGCATGCATGAATAAAACTATTGATATGATGACCCATCTCCTCCAAAATAATAACATTCCTCTTCTAGAAAGTTCAAAGAAGAAGGAAGGTGTTTCTGAAGACAAGGAAAGGTGCCATGCATTGATGGCTAGTACCTAAGATTCCTCTTCTTTCATCATAGATTCAGGTGCCTCAAGGCACATGGATTCTTCAAGATATTCTTTCTCTTCTCTTGCACCATACATTGGTTATTCGATTCTCATGGGAGATGACTCATAAATCCTAGCTAGAGGAATTGGGAAAATCACTTTAGAAAATGGGTACTTCAGTAATGTACTGTATGTGCCAGATCTTGCAACAAACTTACTCTTTGTTTACCAAATGAACCACACTGGTTCGGACAAGAGAGTGGTATTCACTCAAGATGATGTGGAAATCTCAGAAATTTCTACTAGCAAAGTGGTAGTAGTTGGTGTTGCAAATCATGATTTGAGGATGTACAAGTTCTCTCAGTTTCTTGAGTAATATTCTCCAAATGCACTTCTATCACATGGTAATGAAGTCTGAAATATTTGGCATGAGCGTTTTGGACACCTCAACTACATATATCTTCAAGCATTAAGCAAAGAAGACAAGGTTGAAGGGATTCCAACAATCAGAATTTCCAAAGGCACTTGCAAAGGGTGCATTGTTGGGAAGCATGTTGAGCACAAGTATGAGAAGGGGAAGGAAAGGAGAGTTGTTGAACCCCTTGGTTTGGTCCTTTCAAATATCATATGTCCTCTTCCCACACTCTCCTATGGTAACTCAAAGTATTTCCTTACTTTCATTGATTATTTCTCAAGATATTGTTGGTTGTATTTTCTCAAGCAAAATATGAGTTGTTCCAATCTTTCAAAGTTTCAAAGCTTCTGTGGAAAAATTTAGTGGGAGAAAGATGAAGTTCTTAAGGAATGATCATGGAAAGGAATATGTGAATAAGGACCTGCAACATCTTTGTGAATATAATGGCATCCAAATGCAACATTATGTTCCCTACACACCTCAACAAAATGGTGTTGCAGAGCGCAAGAATAGAGCATTGAAGGAGATGGCCACATGCATGATGGAGACTAAGTATTTGTCTCCTAAACTATGGGTTGAAGCCATGAATTTTGTTGCATATGTTCATAAAAGATAACCACACAAATCCTTGGAAGGAATGACTCCATATGAGGCTTGGATGGAGCACAAGCCCAATGTTTCTCATTTCAAGGTGTTTGGCTCAAGAGCATGGGCTAGAATACCTCTAGAGAAGAGAAAGGACTTGCAGCCCCAAACCAAGGATTCCATCATGGTTGGATATGAATAATATGCAAAGGGATACAAGCTATTTGATCCCTCATCTCACAAAAAATTCATTGAATGTAGTGTTCAGTTTGAAGAAGAAGAGCCCACGCATGTTGTGGAACAAGGTGAAGGGGAATGCTCAAACCCCCTGCTTGAAGAGTATGTAAGTGATAGTTCTTTCTCTAATATTTCTGATTCTTATATGAAGGATTAATATGATGATATGATTGCAAATCAAGACCCCTCTACAAGGCCCAAGTGGGCTGAGAAAACCATACAAGATGTTGGTGAGCTTGCAGGTGATCAACACGATCCTAGGAAGACTAGATCACAGTTTCACAATGCCTTTGCTTCTTTTGATCCAGATATTCATGGGAGATGTTTCCTTATGGTTGGATCTGATCCTCAATAATATGCAGAAGCATCAAAAGACCCAATATGGAAAACATCCATGCAAGAAGAGATGAACTCCCTCCATGACAATGAAACCTGGGATTTGGTCCCTCTTCCTCCCAAGAGGAAACTAGTGCAATGTAATTGGGTTTATAGGACCAAAATGGCCTCTGACGGTTCTGATATGAATTATAAGGCCACTTTGGTGGCTAAAGGATTCTCTCAATTCCATGGAGTGGACTATACAGAGACATTTGTACCAGTGGAAAAGATGGACTCAATCAGGCTAGTTTTGGCCATTCTTGCTTCCAGGCAATGGGAGGTTCATCACATGGATGGGAAGAGTGCATTTATTCATGGGGATCTTCATGAGGATATCTATATGAATCATCCTGAAGGATTCATTGCATATCATACACTTTTTTTCAGGTTGAAGAATTCCATCTATGGTCTCAAACAAGCTCCTAGAGCTCGGTATGCCAAGATGGACAATTTTATGCTATCACAAAGGTTTGAGATATGTAATTCTGATCCAAATGTCTATATGCAGCATGTTAGTGACATGATATTGATTGTTGTACTATATGTTGATTAACTATTGATCACTGGTAGTTGCCCCAAATAACTAGGCTCAATTAAAGATTCATTGCACAGTGCTTTTGCCATGACAGACCTAGGATTGTTGAAACAATTTATGGGTTTGGAGATTGATCAAACTATGGATGGGATCACTATTTATCAATAAATATATGCTTCATATATGTTGTAGAAGTTTAAAATGGCCGAATGTAAGTCTGAAAAATTCCCATTCCTTTCAGGATTTAAGCTTATTGATTGGGGTTCTTCACCATTGGTTGACAATTCACTATATAGACAACTAGTTGGGAGCTTGTTGTATCTCACACACTCTCGACCAGATTTGTCTTATGATGTTGGGGTTGTTGCAAGGAACATGCAAGAGCCTCATGAGTTCCATTGGAAGTCTACCAAGAGGATCATGCACTATGTTCACAGTACCAATCATTTTGGGATACACAATGTTGCTGGTTCATCACTTGAACTAGTTAGTTTTACTGATTCTGATTGGGCTGGAGATAGTTCTGATTGGCAGTCTACTTCTGGTATTTTTTTATACTTGCACATGGTCCCATTTGTTGGTCAAGTAAGAAGAATCACACCATCTAATTCTCTTCAACTGAGGCCGAATACAGGGGAGCAGTGAATGCAGCTACACAGACTCTGTGGTTGAAAGGAATTCTTGAATAGTTTGGATTTGTATTTGATTCACCCATAGTAATTTGGTGTGATAATAAAAGTACAATCAAGATATCCATTGATCCTGTACAGAGGCAGAGGACCAATCACATAGGGATCCAAATGCACTGCATTCGAGGCTTGGAGCATGACCAGATTATTTCCTTCCAGTACTACCCTTATGCGAGAAACATGTTGATATCTTCACCAGGATTTTCACTGAGAAGACCTTCACTTACCTTAGATCACTCCTTGGGGTGAGTGATGCATGGTGAAGACTGGTATATTTTCCAGATATGTTTCATGTCCATTGTTAACACCTAAAAAGTGGTCACTAGCTCATTTCCCTATTCACATTACCCATTTTTCCACTTTTTCCACCACTTGAGCCTCTAAAACCTTCATAAGGTCACCAAGAAGACCATAATACACCTTTTTCCCCTCAAAATGTGTATTTTTCCTCAAAAAACCCTCAAAAGGGTCCAAAATTCTCAAAAATCAATTAAAAGGGAATAATATTCAAAGAAAAGGAAAAAGAGGGAAAAAGAAACCTAAACCATTTTGGTAAATACCATTGGTTTCCTCAAACCATAATGGTATTCCCCATCACCAAAAAACTATAAAAAGGTGATAAGGGCTCCTCACTATTCATCCACATTTCATCATATCCTTATGCTTCCAAATTCTCTTTGAGAGCCCTTGCCTCCCATTTCGAGTTTGAAGATTCTCATTGAAGCATTGGAGAAGAAGAGACCATTGGACATTGGAGCACCTCAACCTTGGAGCTACTCAAACTCACCATCCTCACCATTTGAGGTAATACAAAAGATCAAATTTTCTATTTCTTGTTTTTATCATGGATCTCATTGTTTATTGTTCTTAAATCTCATTTTTATTTCTTTGCACATGTTAAATCAGATTTAGTTATTTACATTTGTTTTTACTTTTACATTGAGACTGCTGCTACTAGTTAGTAGGTGCTCTTTAGCACATGCTTGGTTGAAAAACCAAGCAATAGTTTTTGGCGACTCCGCTAGTTTTCGAACTTTGAATCTTTGATTTAGAACTATATTTTAGTTTTTTTTCCCTTTAAAGTTGTATATCTGCCATATTAGTCAGCCCCTTGCTTGTTGTCCTAGCCATTGGCCTATTCCGCAGCTTAAAACGACCCAAAATTTCAAT
Source organism: Larix kaempferi (assembly GCA_027924585.1). Taxonomy (NCBI): domain Eukaryota; kingdom Viridiplantae; phylum Streptophyta; class Pinopsida; order Pinales; family Pinaceae; genus Larix; species Larix kaempferi. Next base: position 3,655,737 of record BSBM01000913.1, on the reverse strand, counting down.
TTTTGGGTTCGTTTTCGGTGATGTTTTCCGTTTGTCGCATCGCGACTTTCTGCCCGACAGTCGTGATTCACATCGTGGCTTTCCGCTTGTTTTCCGCGCTGCACATCGCAGTTGTTTTCTTTGTTCCCATGGAGTACATCGCCCGTTTTAGCCTGATAACCACAATCTTCTGCACAGGTTTTCCCTACATCACCACGATTCTACATCGCGACTTTTAGCCCGAAAGCCGCGATCCACATCGCAGTTTCGCCACTGACAGTCGCGATATCGCCTGTTTTGTACGGCCCATTTTTTCTGAGTTTTTCTCATTTCGGCCCTTTTTTTTTCCAGACATCTTTCCTGCATTTTTTGGACAGCCCACTGTTTTATTTTTGCAGCATTTAAAACTCATATTTATTTCCTACTTTATGCTTTGCTACATCATTTTTTAAAAAATTTTAGTTTAGTGAAAGAAAAAGAGTGAAGCATTTTGTAGTTATAAATTTCATATTTTACAAATTAGAACCATATTTTTAGCTTGTTTTATATTTCGCCCAAGCGAGTTTATTTTTATGCTATTTGCTTTACCTTAATTTTTTAACGAATTCCTCATATTTTTTGAAAAGTTTTTAAAGCATTTACATTTAAATCGTTTCCATATTTACATTGCTGTCTATTTTGCAAAGTTAAAATCATTATTTTAATTTGCAAATTTTCCGCCCAAGCGAGGCATCTTTGTTTTAAGTACATAACCACACCGTCACACAATCTATCACAATAATTTCAAGTGAGACTTAAAATTCTCTTAACTCAACCAACATTCTAACCCCATTTGGGGAACACCAAAAGAATATTGTAGTTAGGTAGGACTGAGGGGATAAGTATCCAAATAACACCCCTCACTCACTTACATGTTGAGACATAGTGGTTGACATTTAGGGTACCAAAATCCCTTATTATTTGTTGGCATGGCTTAGAACCAATTCGTTGGGAAGGCCTCTCCCTTAGGAGGGTTGAAGTAGCCAATTTGGTTCCGGAGGCCTGAGTGGAATACCGCAATCCATTCATTCACCGAAGGATACCTACTCATTGTTCTCGTTGTACCACCCTTGTGGGATTACAACGGTGATAGAACAAGAGTTGCAGATTCACCCAACCGGACGTGTCATGAACGAGGTATCTTAGTGGCCCACTTTTTAGGATTGACTACCCGGTATCCCTCCTGGTAGGGGGATATCTAGCCTTTTATTCTACAATTTATATTGTCTGACTTGGATTTCATCACCTTGCAGAGGATATGTCTTGTTGAGTCATAATACTTTTTAGTTAGGTGTTTGCATGCTCTATTACCTCCCTTTGGTCAGTGAGTACACCTTTTTCTATTCTTAGGAGTCGTTTGCATGTTGGTTTTCTGACCACATTCTTTTATTACGCCACTTACTATAGCACGGTTGTTATAGTAAGTGTTTCGAGGTTGGTTGTTGGCCTGAGTGCCATTATTTTTTACGCTCCCCTCCTGCATACACTGTTGCATTAGGGTTTTTCGAGCTTCACACTCACCACCACCAGTTAATTTTAAAAAACAACCGTCACCATAGATTCCCCGAGACGTTCTCGACGTTTTCGGGGAGACCCCCCGCAGTATGATTCCCTTGAATCCACACATCATCAGCATAGAGCCCCGTCATCTGATTCTGATGCCCCTCATTTCACATCTGACTCTGAGGCAGAATCCAAAAATCTTTCTTACACCGCACCCACTAGCCCCATGGCTGCTTCACATTATGACTCTTTTTTCACAGGGACTGTTGATGGAACATCATCCACCCCCGCCACCACAACAACCACCATGGTAGCCACAACTACCACACCTCCCTTAGGAATGCCCAACATGGGACCCACACCTACATTAGGTATGCCCAACAAGGGACCTACACCTACCATCACCACCACTACTCAGATCCCAATAATTATTGGAACCATTCCAAACCCATCTGTAACTCATGTTGCACTTGGAGGTGCTGTCCCTTCTCACACATCTTTAGGTGGAGGGCACATCCCTTTTACAACAAATCTCCCCCTTGGGGGCAGTGGCCCAATTCATAATGCTACCACTAGCACTTATGCCCCACCAACCATGTCACACCCCTCCGCCAGTTTTCCATTTATGGCTAGCCTTAACCTACCAGACTTGGAAACGCTAACAAATGATCCCATTAGACATGACCCTACTTGGTCCCCCATGCCTACAAAGCTCCCATCAGACATCCCAAAGTTTGAAGGGAAGGTTGGGGAAGACCCCCAAAACTATATCATGTCGTTTCACCTATGGTGTTCCTCAAACTCCATAGTCGATGATTCTATTCGACTCTGACTTTTACAAAGAACTTTCACTGGCTCGACAGCCAAATGGTATATTGAGCAACCACATGGGACGCACCCCGCATTTACATCCCTTGCCTCAACTTTCCTACAGTTCTTTCAACTACCCGTACGCCACCCATATCACAGATCATATCCATGAGTGGCGCAAACGCCGTAGTCTCTGCAACATCAAGCTAGATGACCGTATCTTCCTGGATTGGTTCCTGAAATCACTCCTTCCTCTCATAGCCAAGGATGTAGCTTCTGAACGACCCCAGTTGGAAGAAGAAGCCATTTTAAAAGCCTAGCAATTCGACCTGATGTATTCCCAATCTGGATATTTAAACACAATATTACTTGACGCTTTGCGCGGCGATCCATCTCGGAATGATGCGTCGGGGGAATTCCATGCCACCTATGGTATCATTGGCCAGGTTGTAGCACAAAAAAAACCTTTCACCATGATGAGTACCAACAATGCCCCAGACCTTTCTATGGCCACATCTCATTCTGGAGCTACAACTTCGTATGCTCCAATGATACACACCCACCACACCCATGCACCCTCATGTCCACTGCAGTGTTATGGGAGCACCATTAGCTTATGCACCACCTCCATATTAGAACCAGCAGGCCAATCAAACTCTGGTTCACCCACAAGCCCAATCGGCTTATTACCCTCAACAAGCAGCACCTCCTGCTCCAACACTTCCAATAGCTCAAGGTTACCAACAACCACAACAAGTACCAAGTCCAACTCAGAACCCTCCTACTTACTATCCACCATAGCCTGCTCTAGTGCCTACACAACCTCAAAACCCACCTATTGCGCAAGGGCATGTATACGCACAGCAAAACCAACCTCAAAACCAGAATAACCAGCATAATCAAGGAGGTCAATAGAATTGCGGAAGAGGATGCAACCATGGAAATAACCAACAACAAAACCAAGGAGGAAAACCACCTAATCCTCCTAATAACAATAACACTACTCCTGCAAATCAAAACCCTGATAGTCCACCAAAACAGGGAAAAAATACTAACTTGAGAACAAACCACCCGTGTTCCATATGCGGTGTATATGGCCATTACATGCATAATTTCCCCCATTTGGACCGAGCACGTCAAATCTGGACTGATGATGCCCAATGACAAGGACACACTGCACAGCCAGCACCACCTCCTCAGCCACAACCCATGATATTGCAAAATCCTCTACCCAACCAAGGAGTAGTAAACACCTGCCCAATGGATCCCCCACAAGGATCCATTGCACCAAAACAACAAATTACCTATGCGGAAACCGATTACCAGCATACAAATTCCAACACTCACCATTTGCTAATGATGTCATCAAATGATGTCAACCTTCAAACTCATTGTAACCAATACGGCTCAGCCCCTGAAACCACACCTATTGATCCATCATCAAGCACCCTCCCAACTGATCAAAAATTACGCATACCTAATATGCCAATGGACGGAGGTCCAAAAGTCCCTCGTAGCCCCCTAAGACGAATCAACAATAACCCTAACGCTCGTGCAACTTCAAATTATAACATAGTAGAATACTTCGCCCAATCCCCTGCTGCTATGTCCGCTCTAGAAGTGCTAAAAACTTGTCCTGCACAGAGAAAATTGTTGTTGTCCGCCATTGGAGCCATAGACCCTAACGACTCCAATATGATGGCTTTCGACTTAGACCAAGCCGAACCTCGTCTACCTTCATCACTAGCTTTTTCAGGTTTATGTGTCTATCCGAAACCTTGTCGTTCATCGATGCATCATCGATGAAGGTGCCTCCACCTGCGTTATGTCGAATTTTGTCTGGCAGAAACTTGGATCGCAAACACTACAACCATCCACTACCGCATTGTGATTTTACGATGGTCGTGCAGCTCAACCGCAGGGTATGTTAGTTAACGTGCCCGTACAGATTGGGGGCAAAATAGTTCTCATAGATATAGAGGTCATCAATTCCCAACTTGATTACAATCTCCTTTTGGGACGAAGCTACATGTATAAAATGAAAGTTGTCGCTTCTTCCGTCTTCCGCCTCATGATGTTTCCCCACGAAGGACGCGTAGTCAAAATTGACCAGATAATATACTATGATCCTAATGTCCCCGCAGCACCTGAAAATGTTCTACCTATGATCGAACAACCCGTTCAGAGTGCACCCACATCATTCATCTCCTCAGTCGAACCCGGGATATATTCAGAAACTCCCATGACCTCCACGTTCCAATCTATCCCACCCCCTCTGTAGCTAACTGAAATATATGATTTGTTCACCCTCTCGCACAACACACAGCAGCATACTCAACAACCTCCACCACTTCCACAACCACCCACAGTGCCTAGTCATATCGGAGCAACACCGATTCACACTATCCCATTCTTGTTTTCATTTTCAAGAGTTGTCAGCACACCAGTAATGGCTATGCTTAACCTTCCAGGGTTAACATTAGGATTACCTATATGGTACTTACCTGCCCCGACACTGACCATTTTACAACTGGTACAACCCATCAAATATTCGAACCGTCCACCACCTGGCATACCAAACACCCAAAACCGTCCACCACCTGGCGTACCGAACCCCCAAAACCGTCCACCACCTAGAGTACCAAACCCCCAAAACTGACCCCCTCCAACAGGGGCCACTACATCAACATCTATTTATGTCCCCCCTCAATCCCGCTACACTGGGGGCAGAGGTCCATAGACCTACACAACTGGACCCACAACTCGCACCCCCCCAGTGACTCCCAAATTAGCGAAGAATCCCCCAACAATACGCATACCCCCCAAGTGATCCTTGTGCGACGATATAGGCCATGCTGTCCATCTATGTCCACAATTACCAGCACTTCAAGAACACATGAATATGTTGGATGACGACACGAACATTCCAGTTGTTAAACTTCAGCTACCCCTCAGCCTCACGATAAATCGCTACGTACAAACCACCCCTGTGAAATCTATGGCATCTATGGCCATTATTTACATCACTGCCCCAATCTCCCAGATTATAGAGCAGCACTATACGAATTGAATAATGTCGACCTAGAGATATCCCCCCCACTCATTAAGGAAATATTCCCCCCAGAATCTTACCCTTCAGAAGAAATCAATACCAATTATATGATTTCAACTACCTACAAGTATGAACCAATTGATTTTATGAAACACTACTTCCGTAGCGATGAGGAAATACTTGAAACACTTACTGTACTGGACTACCCCTGGGATGATATGCACCATCGATCATACTTCATCCCTGAGGCATCCACCTCCACCACGGAGAACCAACTGTCCGTTGAATCCAAAGACTTCTTACCAACCAAGGTCGATTGGTTCAAAGATCCAATCCCAGCACTAGATGCCTTTGAAGAAGGTAGCATGGACAACATTTCTCCTATCATAAAAATTGACATCTCCACCACACCTGGAAAACCTAAACTTATCTCCTTAGGAGCATCATGCACTGAAGAGGAAGTTCAAGCCTATAAGAAACTCTTCCAATAGTTTCACGATGTATTTGCCTGGTCTTACACTGAGATGCCTGGTCTCAATCCTACAATTGTAGAACATCACATAGACACTTGGCCTAACATACCTCCTATCCGCCAGAAGCAATGCCCCATACACCCATTCAAACTTCCAGCCGTTAAGGCCTAGATTGAGAAGCTTCGAGCAGCAGGGTTCATATACCCTATTTCTTATACCACCTGGGTTTCCAACCCAGTTCCAGTTAACAAGAAAGTGGGCACCATTCGTGTCTGTACGGATTTCCGCGACCTCAATCTAGCTTGTCCCAAAGACAACTTCCCTACACCATTTATCGATCAGCTAATTGATGCATGTGCAAGGCACGAGATACTGTCTTTCATGGACGGTTTCTCTGAGTATAACCAAATCCATATTCGCAAGGAAGATCAATACAAAACCGCTTTCACCACCCCATGGGGCACTTTTTCCTATCGTGGCATGCCTTTCGGTCTCAAAAACGCTGGAGCCACTTTCCAACGGGCCATGACTTATTGCTTCCATGACCTGATTAACATCATATTGGTTTATTTGGATGACCTCATAGCTCGATCTAAGAAACCATCTGACCATCTAGACGACCTTCGACAAGTCTTCTTACGTTGTCACAAATACCAAATCCGCTTGAACCCACTCAAGTGTGTCTTTTGCGTTCCAGCAGGCTATCTATTGGGTTTCATCATTACAAAAAAAAGGATCACCATAGACCCTTTAAAATTCCAAGCCATCGTGGACCTACCATCACCTCGTACACTAAGATAGCTATAAAGCCTTCAGGGGAGGTCCAACTTCCTCCGCCGCTTTGTCTCCGATTACGCCATGACAGTACATGGTTTCCTTCATTTGCTTCACCTTCATACCCATTTTGTATGGGATGACCAAGCAGAAGGAGCTTTCATAGACCTGAAGAAAGCACTCACAAATGCCCCCTTGATTTCTCCTCCGGATTTCACAAGAGACTTCATCCTTTACGTTTCGGCATCCGATTATGCTGTTTCTGGAGTACTCATCCAAGAAGACTCCACTCGTCAAGAGCATGTCATTTACTATGTAAGCCAAACCTTATCAGGCCCACCACTGCGCTACCCACATGAAGAGAAAATGGCCCTCACAGTCGTCTTTTTAGTATAGAAATTGTGTCATTACATTCTCCTCAGCCATACCACGGCTGTTGCAAATTCCAACCCAATGGTCTATCTCTTCAATCGCCGCCTTCTGCAAGGCTATGTTGCCAAATGGGTGATTATCCTACAAGAATATGACCTGACTTTTAAAACCCCAAAGAGCACCAAAGATTTATCACTTTCTCAACTCATTATGGACTTACCATCCTCATCGTCATCACCATCTATCAAAACTGATCTAATTGACGACCATTTATTCATCATCTCGTAAGATGACCCTTGGTACGGTGACATTTTGGTTTACCCCCGCAAACAGAATTTTTGACCCAACATCGACCGTGACGGATGTCGTCGCATCCATCATCATGCACCCCGTTATCTCCTCATAATGTCCTCTATCGACGCAGTATCGACACCATCCTACGATGTTTCCTTTCTCGGGGAGAAGCTGAACAAGTCCTTATTGACTGCCATAGCGGCGCCTACGATGGACATTTCTCTGGAATGGCCACCACCCAAAAGGTAATCCGCGTAGGTTATTTTTGGCCTTCATTATTCACTGATTGTATCACAGCAGTCAAACATTTCCAAAACGGTCAGCTCTTTTCCCCCAAGGCAAGCACCACCCCCCCCCCACCCCCCTTCATCCAGTCGTCACCGTTGGACTATTTTGCAAATGGGCCATTGACTTCATGGATTGTAATCCCGCATCAGTTGGTGGCCATAAACACATTATAGTGGCCGTTGATTACTTTACCAAATGGGCTGAAGCCATGCCTACTTACAACTTCAAAGCCGACACTGCAGCTTGTTTTTTCCTCAACCATGTTATTGCTCGTTTTGGAGTACCAAAGCAACTCGTCTCATACCATGGTTCTCACTTTGACTCTATTTGGAGAGAATTGTCAACACTCCTTAAGTTTGAACATCATTTCTCTTCCACCTACTACCCCCAAGGGAACGGCCAAGTTGAAGTTATTAACAAAATTTTGAAGACCATCCTCCACCGCACTATCGACCGACATAAGTCCAATTGGCATCACATGCTTTTTCCCGCATTATGGGCTTACCGCACATCCACTAAAACCGCCACCGGTTTCACCCCTTTCCATTTAGTTCATGGCGTAGAATTTGTCCTCCCAATCAAGTGTCAGATCCCGAAATTGTACATCGCCATCGAAATCCTCCCGGATACTTCACCAATTAAACAACGCCTACTTCTTTTAGAAAAAGTCGACGAAGATCGTCGTGTAGCTCTCCAAACAATCGAAGCCGCAAAGATCCGATCCAAATTCACTTATGATAAACATGTTCACCCACAAACATTTAGTGAAGGAGACCTAGTACTCGTTTACGATCAAGCCCATGATAAAACGGGAAAAGGAAAATTCGAATCCATGTGGCAAGGCCCATACATCATACACACTTGCCTTAGACATGGGGCATACATTTTGATCGACTCCGAAGGAAACCCCATGCGCAACCCCCGTAGCGGGTTGTACCTCAAACAATTCTGTCCATAAAAATATTCTGGACACCACAGTCCATATTGTACAATTTTTAATTCATTTTTTCACTGTAAACTTTCAAAGCCTTACATTTTCATTTTTCTTGCATGAACAAAGATGGATCCTGTTCCACTCTACCATATCGGCTTTGTCGACGGTGCAAGTCGTTGGTCTCCAAATCTCGCCTCTCAAGCTTGGGTACTTTATTTCCCTTCACACAAGTTGATCCACCTCAACGGAGTGTGCATAGGTGCCGCCACAAATAATCAAGCTGAGTATGACATCGTGACTCGTCTACTGGACACTGCTCTCCATATGGGCATAAGTCACCTTAGTGTCTTCCTAGACTCCCAGCTCCCATGAGGGCTTCACTCAATAAAAAACTAACATAGCACGTTCGTTCGTGGCATATGAAACAATAACCCTAATTTCACTCAATATTGGAAAATACCTTCCAAAATCATTTTTTTTAACCCCCTCCCAATATGACTTCCCAATTTAACAAAACCCCTATTTTCACTAGATATTGTATGTATCAATTTTTTCATTAACATTTTTTATACCCCTTTATATTTCTACCTAATATATTGATATGATACCCCTCTTATGACCCCACATGCATTCTACAATGCACCTTGCTTCTTTCGATGCATATTGTGCATGCACATTAATTCACCCACAATGAAATTACTCAACCATATATCATTATGATTTGCAACATCTAATGGTCTATTGAAGAGATAGGATATCACTTCTTGTATGTCACTAGATCCAATTCACATAGTATAACATTTAGATTGCATGTTGCAGTTCCCCAATCGCTGACTAAGCCTATTGTGGGCTAGGTATCCAAGCCCCCAGGGCCTGTAACAAGCTCTATAAGGCTGACTAAACCTCCCAAGGCCGATAATAGGCATGAGTGGTTGGGTATTCAAGCCCCCAAGGCCTATCGAGGGCCTATAACAGGCCCTGGAGGCTTAGAGCCTCCCAAGGCTATTGGTAACAACTTGTTGATTACTATTGGTAACAATTGGCTGTCAATGACCATTGTCTCTCGACTATGATCGACTGGAAACCCACTTCACCAAGAAACCCCTGGCCTCAAGCATGCCTCAAGACGTGATTTCCCTGTCTACTAGTAAGCCTGAGCCTTGCCTCAACCTAATTTCTCATCCGTCCGTGATCCCGCCATCTCCATTTGGCGGATATTTGTCAGCCCGCCCATATAAAAAAGACCCCAAAGTATTTTTGTATTCCTACATTAAATAAAAAGAACCTTTGCCCCTTAATATATAAGCAATATAATTTTTAGGTTTTCATGAATATTTAATACCACAATATGAATGAACGTGGTATTATATTGCCTTCTAGTGAATCCCCCGTGTTAGCTCCTTGTTTCCCAGCTCAACAACTATTACCAAGTATGCGATCCCTGTCTATTTAGAAAATTCCTGTGCACTAAACAAATGATTCGACACTTTGAATCCATTTCATTCACTGATGTCCCAAGAAATCTAAATAGTGTAGCATACCAAATGGCTAACAACATTCTAGATTGGCACGTCAACCAAAACATGTAGGACATCACAACATGCATCACATAGGCATCAAAAAATCAAATAAACAAACTAAATAAACCATCATAATATTGCATCCATGTGCATAACATGTGCCTCCACGGGCATACAGAAACAATAGTATTGCATCCACGTGCAACAAAACATAAAAGCAATGACAAGATGTGCATCCATGTGCATACACGACTGTATAATAAAAAAGCATCCATATGCATAAATATATATATATATCATCATATAGTCATAATGTCAAGAGTGCCCTCAGCACCCAAATATACAAAAAGTACAACAGGCATACAAAATGTGTATCAAACAAAATGTCCCCATATGCTCATCAGGATTTGGGGGCAGGTACAAGATAACCTAATCCTCATCATCATGGTCAGCCACCTCCTCCAGCTCCTCCTCCTTCGGATCATATAGATCCCAAGCCCTCCTCTCAGCTGCCAAAACAGCTACCCTCCATAGAATCAATCTCCACTCACGCGGAGCATCATAACAACAGTCCAACACACACTGATCTAGGTCTCTCCAACCGTCATCTAGTACATCATCCAACAGTGCCTTGAAGGTCTCACGTACATCCTCTATTTCATCATCTCGACGACGTACAACCCCTAGTGCATGAGACGGGGGTGCCAATACTGGTGGAGGTACTACCACCACCAATTGTCCCCTACTGCCCTGATGATCCGGTGGTGGCAGCGGACCCACATCTGCAATAACCCACACTGAAATACATCAATATCATATCAACATCTCTAGCTATCATAAATAAACAAACCATACAAACATGATACGATAGAACAACAAAAACAAAGACATACCATCCAACCCCCAAGCTTATCCCTGAGCTTGAGGCTTCTCAATGTCTCCCCGGAAGTCCATACCCTAGTATGGATAGTCGTCAATCACGACTAGCATCTTCTCCCACTGCTCGTACATATCCATTGTGAAGAACCGTTGAATACCACCACCACCCTAGGGAATCATCTCCCCCCACCGCGCCATCCACGGTTCACTCCTCATACCATCCTGAACCGGCACACATGGTCGCAAGGTAGGTACCCGCTTGAAAAAGAAGCAACCCAGGAAAGAGGCATAACTAAACTCTCCTCCCTAACGCCTCACCTTGTTCAGCTCTCGCCGAACACAAGCTAGGAACATATGACCCCAAGCAAAATAAGTCCCACTCATGACTCGATGAACCATCATCGTCTGCCCCCCCCCCACAAACGATGGGGCACCTGTGCACCAAGCACCCGCAAAACACAAGCCGCCACTTCCTGCATCTTCGGCTGTATCAAATCCGAAACATTCAGTGCGCTATTCTGAACACGGGCCCCTCAACGGAAAAATATCTCAAGGATATCCTCTATATCCACACCAGCCGAAATCCTGGGCTAGGTATCCCCTATGTCACCCAAACGGGGCAAGCCAGTAAGGAAATACACATCATTCAAGGTGAGATCCAGTCGCTCACCTTACACCATAAAAGCTAGCTCCTATGGGTCCCAGAAATCAATCAACTTGTTCAGAAAAATCTCTGCCTGAACACATAAGAGGAATCTGCACGAACTTCAGTAGTCCACCCAAAGCCAATGCCACCCACACATGTGGGCTCACTTGAATAGTCTCCATCAAATCCTCATCAATCTCTCTCTCCCTCCACGATGCTTGCAGCCGCCTAAGCATCCTGCCAAGCCAAACACAAATTTTTTTTAGAAAAATACAAATAATTTTTTTCCCAAGCCAGCGATCCACATCGTGGCTGTCAAGACCCATAGCCACGATGCACATCGCGGCTGTAAGCACCCATAGCCACGATGCACATCGTGGTTGTGAATCCCACAACCGCAAGGTGAATCACACGAAAAAGCCTCAAAACTCATGGTATTCCGCATTGGCAAGCCAACAGGGAGTATCCACCACTTCTAAGACCCTGAGACCCCCCAAAAGCAAATAAATTGAAAGGCTAAGACAAATGGGCTTACCTGAAACTCCCGGAATAAAAAACCGACGGTCGAATCTCCCACAAATGAAGAAAGTGCTCTGATCAAATCAAATTACTCTGTAAAACTCAACCGTGAAAATGCCACATGTCACATTGGGTCCACTTGCTATTTATAGAAATTTGACCAATTTTTCAGCCAACCATTTCGGCATCATACGACGTCCATTTTTCAAACCGTTGGTACCATTGGAATTAGCGCAACGAGAACCTCAAGATAGTCCACTCCTTTTCTCGATTCCACCAGGTCCCATTTTAGGATTTTTCACATGCTCCTCATCGCCTCGTTTTTCATGCCACATCGGACATTGTCTATTTTTTGATGTCCTTTATATCGCCGGATTCAGTTTTTTGTACTCGTGATGATGCTTGAGATAATTTCTCGCTCTCACCACCATATGTTTTTGACATTTTTTCACACACACTCGTCACCTCGGTTTGCATGCCACATTGTTCGTTGTCCGTTTTTGACGAATTTTATATCACCAGATTCAGTTTTCCGTGCTCGTGACGATATTTGAGACCATTCCTCGCTCTCACCAATACCTTTTTGTTTGGTATAATTTTATCCCTTTTTCGGGCCAAGCAACTCTTTTACAAAAAAGGCACTTAGGGAGTTTCTGTTAAGCTCTTTTCTGAATCCTAAAACAATGAAAAGATCGCTGAGCAATCTTGCTTCCTTTCATTCTTGCTAAAAGTATCTGAAAGGGAATCTACCTGGTATAAGTTTACCCCTTTTCCAGACCTTGTAGACTAATTACGAAAAAAGGAACACTCTAGTCACATCGGCTAGAAGAGTTCTCCATTTGCATCATTTTATGCTTTTTCGGGCCTTGGAGACTAACGTACAGAAAAGAACACCAATGGAGTCTACTTACTGCTTTCAGACTCTCTAAAATTGAAAGCAACCACGAGCAATCACCATCTTAGGCTCGTACAAATCCACAGGACGGTACTCCTACACCAATTCAAAGTCTTCTTATCGTTTTCAGACTCCTTAAAAATGAATGCACTCACGAGCATGAACAGTCCTAGGCTCGCATAAATCCACAAGACAATACCATGTCAGAGCACACTTTTATCCCTTCTTGGAGCTCATTAAAACAACGAAGAAGGACTCAACAGTGCTTTTCGGCGCCACAACAGATCATGTCTACTCATATGGCAGCTTCCCTATTATGGTCGCCTTTGTTCATAGTATTCTGCAGTATGTCACCCTGAGAGTCTCCCAATAGCATCCTTCAGCTTGTCCCTCAGAGTCAGTCCAGTCTGCAATACATAAAACCTTATTCAGAATGGTTGTTGCTCTTTTTCCAGTGTATCAGTCTTTCAGATCAGTCATGGCATGACCATGACTATGTCCCAGCATTGTGTCCCCTCTGGACCATCATGATGTACCAGCATATTTTTATGTATTATTTAGGTCCCCCTTCTTGGGCCTAATTGTTATGTATATGTCTTGATACGAGCATGGGTATGCCCGCCTCGTCCATTATCAGATATTATTCCTCATTCATTTTTGAGGCCGTGTATTTTTTCAGTTTTTGTAGTTTATCAGGGTCCGGTGTTCCAGTCTACAATCGGTCTCTTCTCTCCTCCAAACCCCAGGAAAAAAAAGACAAAAGAAATATGATGTCTATCGGCCATACGATGAGCTCCTGCCCTCACACATCAGGGGGCAATCTGTTAACACCCAAAAAGTGCTCACTAGCTTATTTCACTATTCACATGACCGATTTGTCCACTTTTTCCACCACTTGAGCCTCTAAAACTTTCAAAAGGTCACCAAAAAGACCACAATACACCTTTTTCCCCTTAAAATATGTATTTTTCCTCAAAAAACCCTCAAAAATGGTCCAAAATTCCCAAAAATCAATTAAAAGGGAATAATATTAAAAAAAAAAGGAAAAAGAAACCTAAACCATTTTGGTCAATACCATTGGTTTCCTCAAACCATAATGGTATTCCCCATCACCAGAAAACTATAAAAAGGTGATAGGGGCTCCTCACTATTCATCCACATTTCACCCTATCCTTATGCTGCCAAATTTCTTTTGAGAGCCCTTGCCTCCCATTTCGAGTTTGAAGATTCCCATTGAAGCATTGGAGAAGAAGAGACCATTGGACATTGGAGCACCTCAACCTTGGAGCTGCTAAACTCACCATCCTCACCATTTGAGATAATACAAAATATCAAATTTTATGTTTCTTGTTTTTATCATGGATCTCATTGTTTATTGTTCTTAAATCTAGTTTTTATTTCTTTGCACATGTTAGATCAGATTTAGTTATTTACATTTGTTTTTACTTTTACATTGAGACTACTGCTATTAGTTAGTAGGTGCTCTTTAGCACATGCTTGGTTGAAAAACCAAGCAACATCCATTTTAGAGGGGAGGTTTTATTTCCCATGTGGCTTTCCTCCTTACCTTGGTTACATGGACCAATAAAAATTGTTGTTGTAAAAGGTGACTTGAGCCTTATTTTCCAAGGCCTTAATTTTGTTTTGAGTGTTTGAATGTAGTCATACACAGGAGTAATTGATAGTAAGGAGGAGCTGCATTAGAAAGTTGAAACTCTCGACGTTTCAATCCCTACTCTGGGATCATCATCAGGAGACCAATGAAGCCTAAGGGAGAGTGAGTAAGATGCATGTCAATCATATATATAAGTTTTAGTGTGATGTAAATTTTTTGTTGAGATGAAAGTCATTTTTAGGTTTAATAATTTTAGGTTTAGTTTTAAATTTTTTATTTTTAATTTAGTTTAAACATGACGATTAAATGACAAATTAGGAGGCTGATTTATTTAGGTTTTTATTCTAAGGTTTTAATTTCAGAAATTCATAAGAATTAGTTTATAATACTTAACCTTTGTTTTGACTACGAAATTCTAGCTTGTTTGGGGGTGTTAGAACATTATTACATGTTAGAACCTTAATCATACATTAATTTGATGATTATTTGGTCCAAAACTGGTTAATAATTACAATCCAAGGTTGTTAGAAGTTAGTTAGGGAAAATGATGACTTATCCACCAAAGTATGGGCCAAAACTGGTTCAAAATAGCTGTTGGGCGCCCTATTTATGGCCACCTCCAACATTTATTACCATTTTCTGAGCTAAGGCACCTTGTTTCCCTGTTTTAAGGATCTTTCTTTGACCATAGGCACTCATGCACTATATTTGGTCATTTTGACCCTTTCTTAGTTGTTTTGTCCACTCCTTGGCCACCTAACTTCCACCCAATCTTATCCACCACATGTGTGACCATCATTTATGTCTTACCATGCTCATCCAACATTCACATGGACAATTCGTACCTATTTGGGATGATTTGGGAACCTATTGGTCAACCTAGGGGGGATTGAGGTCCAATGTAATCTAGCCACTTGTAGCTACCTCCAAAGGAAAATGAATTCTTCCAAATGTTATATAAGGAGGATCACAAATCATTTCTGGGTTGGAAATTTAATAAACCTACTATTTGATCATTTGTATCTCTATTTTTTTATCATTTATATTACTGGTTTTTGATAATTTGTGACTGGTTTTTTATTATTTGTGACTGGTTTTGATCATTTTTTTTTCGAGAATTCTTTTTGCACTTATTTCTTGCATACTAAGCATAGATTCTTGATTGTGAGGTAATCTATAGCTGTTAGATCCTACTGTGATATAGATTTCACAGATGGAACACTGAGTTGGAGATGTGACAGTTCTTGCGTATCAGAATCAAGCATAGGATTGGAGAACTGGAAGAGCTGAATGCATGAAGTGTATGCTAGACGATGTAAGAAGATAACAAAGTCACTCCGTTGGATTGGAACAAAGGTAAGTCCAATTCCTACTTATGATGGTTTAAGTAATATCCATGCATTCCTTTATGAATATTTAGCATCAGTTTCAGATGAAGACAAGCTAGTAGCTTTATATATAGTGTTGCGAGCTACACCTACTAGGTGGTGGGATGCACACAAAGACAACTTGAACATATGGGAATAATGTAAGCACTTAATGGAGACAGAATGGGTTCATATGTTTGTTCACACATTGGATCCAATACCAAAGAACTGGTATGTAGAAACAGACCTTCTCAAGGGCACAACAGATTGGCACACGATGGTTAAGAACTTTAACTCAACTTTCAGTTTTGAAGATGACTGTCTGAGCATCAAAAAGGCTTTACAGATCATTAAAAAGAAGATATTTGATGATATCCCATTACCTTTGTATAAGCAACAAGATTGGGAAATACAGTTAGAACGTGTCCTTGAATTTTATAACTTCACATCAGATGAAGATGAAGATGAAGATCCTCATGATGTGGATATACCCGAGTTTGAAGGAAATCACGATGTACAGGGACCTGACTTAGAAATTCCAGATCTTAGTAACCCTATGAAGACCATAAAGATCAATATTAGCACCAATGAAGACCCAAAGTTTGCTTCTATTGGGGATTACTGGGATGAAGAAACAGTGGAACAAATCGCAAACCTACTGCGCGAATACCATGATCTATTTCTCACTAAGTTTTCTGAAATGAAAGGCATTTTAAGTGACTTGGGAGTTATGAAAATACCTCTCAAGCATGATGCGAATCCTATTAAGCGAAGACCTTACAGATTGAACCCTGGATATAAAGAAAGAGTAAAAGAAGAAATTGAAAAAATGCTAGAAGCAGGAATCATTGAACCAGTGGAAGAATCAGAATGGATAAGTCCCATGGTAATTCAGGACAAGAAAGCTAAAGGTGAAATCAAAATTTGTGTGGATCTCAGAAAATTGAATGATGAATCTCTGCATGACCCATTTCCTACTCCATTCACAGATGAAGTGCTAGATAACGTAGGTGTGAATTAAGCATACTCTTTCACTGATGGATTTTTTGGCTACCATCAAATCAGAATTGCTACAGAAGACAGACACAAGACTACATTTGCTACTGAATGGGGATCATTTCAATACACTGTTATGCCTTTTGGATTGAAGAATGCACCTGCTATCTTTTCAAGAGTTGTTTAGCAGCATTTAAGGATTATATCCATAAATTATTATTAGTTTATTTTGATGACTGGACAATATTTCTCCTTTTGAAGGACCATCATGCGAACTTAAGGATGATGTTAGCGAAGTGTAGACAGTATTAGATTTCCTTGAATATGAAGAACTACATCTTCTATGTTCCTTGTGGTATTTTTTTGGGACATGTAGTATGTAAGCAAGGATTGATGGTTTATCCAGCAAATATAGCAATCATAGTAAATATTCTAGCTCCTAATTCAGTTAAGCAAATACGCACTACATTGGGGCACACAGGATACTACAGAAAATTCATTAAAGGATATATACAGATAGCTGCGCATATGGAGAAATTATTGAAGAGAAGCGAAGTACAATTGGACTGAATATTTCCAAAAAGGACTGGACACACTGAAAGAGAAAATGGTTACAATGCCTATTCTCATCTTTCCTGACTGGAATAAGCCATTTCACGTACACGTAGATGCTTCATCGATAGCACTTGGCATTGTATTAACACAACCAGGTGAGGGAGTCATCGATCATCCCATTGCATTTTCAATAAAAAAACTATCTTCGGCATAAAATAATTATACCACAACAGAGAGGGAAGGCTTAGCTATGCTATTGTCATCTTTCTTGACTGGAATAAGCCATTTCACGTACACGTAGATGCTTCATCGATAGCACTTTCCATTGTATTAACACAACCAGGTGAGGGAGGCATCGATCATCCCATTTCATTTTCAATCAAAAAACTATCTTCGGCATAAAAGAATTATACCACAACAGAGAGGGAAGGCTTAGCTATGCTATACGCATTGCAGAAATTTAGACACTATTTGCTTGGTTCACATTTTTGTATGTTCACTGACCATTCATCTTTGAAGTACTTGGTCAATAAACTAGTGTTAGGGGGAATAATATGCAAATGGATTTTACTATTTCAGGAATATGATTTTGAAATCATTGTGAAGCCAGGAATATTGAACGCAGGACCTAACCATCTTTCAAGAATCGAGTCAGGAGAAGAAACTAGTAATTTGGAGGATAATATACCAGATGCACAGTTGTTTTCTATCCATATAGAAAATGACTACTTCAGATATATTGTATAATTTCTAACCATAGGGTTAGCACCTATAGAACTTCACTAACTATACAGCAGAAGAAACAGTTAGTAGTAAGATCAGCTGACTTTACTCTAATTGCAGTACAATTATACAAACTGGGACTAGATGAAGTATTGCGAAGATGCGTACTAGAACACGAGAGACCTATCATACTTGTTGAAGCACATTCAGGAGTATTTGGAGGACATTACGCAAGAAAATATACTATGCAAAAAAATTTAAGAGCGGGGCTATGGTGGCCTACGATACATAAAGATCCAAAAGAACATTGCCAGAATTGCGATGTATGCCAAATAACAAGGAAACCATCTCGTAGAGATGAGATTCCATTGATGCCACAATTAAATTTGCAAGCCTTGGATAAATGGGCTATAGAATTTGTGGGACCTATTAACCCACCAGGAAAGAGAACTGGTTCGATATATATCATTACAACTATAGATTATCTAACCAAATGGGCAGAGGAAAAACCGGTGAAGAACTGTAGCGCAGTTACAGCTGTGCAGTTCATTTTTTAAAACATCCTGACAAGGTTTGGATGTCCAAAAATTATGATGTGATCAGGGAACCCATTTTCTGAACAGAACTAGTGAAGCCCTAACAGAATAATTTTAGATATACTATCAAAAGATCACACCATATCATCCACAAGCTAATGGCATTGTATAAGCCTTTAATAAAGTATTGGAGAATGCATTGATCAAAGTATGCAATACAAACAGGGATGATTCGGATCTTAGAATTCTAGCAGTATTGTGGGCATATAGAACAACTTGTAAAAAATTGACAGGTCAAACACCTTTCAGATTAGCATATGGACAGGAAGTTGTCATGCCCATGGAATACATAGTACCAAGCTTGAGAATTGTAGTATTTATAGATATGGTTGATAATGAGACAATGAATGAAAGACTATTACAGTTGATTGGATTGGAGGAAGACCGCTTCATTGCAGGTTTCCATCAACAAGTTCAGAAAGATAGAGAAAAGGTATGGCATGATAGACACACAAAGTACAAATTATTCCGGGTAGGAGACCTTGTCCTCCTTTATGATAGCAAATTGATGAAGTTTCCTGGAAAATTCAGAATGCATTGGTTAGGGCCATACATTGTCAAACATGTTACTAATGGAGGAGCAATTCAACTAGCAACATTACTAGGAGAAAACTTGCAAGGTCTTGTAAATGGGAGTAGACTAAATCCTTACAGGGATGGCCCTAATCTTATAAGTAGAAGTTAAACATTGCAGGAATGTTTTAAGTTTCAAGTGCAGGTTAAATTGGACACTAAAATAGAGGGCAGAGTCTGCACACAACAGTTTTGTTAAAATGCACATTTTTGCAACATATGAAGATGTGCTACGAAGCACACATGGCAAGTCAAGTTGCAAATTTAAAGAGGGGAGTAACGTTGCAAATTTCAATCAGAAAAATGGAAATGTGAAGTGAACCTCACCACTCACCTAACCGTCAACAAAGCTAGAGGAAACTACTCATTATAGTTTTCTTTGAAAAGTAGTCATTGTACAGTACTTTTGGGAACAGGATTTTTCTGCTTTTAAGGCATATTCATCCATTGAAGACACATTAAATGAAGGGAAAGGACCAAGATCTAAGAAATATTTGTCCAACGGACATAGCATTTAATGCTAACTTAGTCATTTTTGGGAATGCCTTAGTGTTGATGTGCCTATAAATAGTAAAGAATGCATAGTTATCATTTTTACCGTGACTTGTAACTTTTACCATGCATAATTTCCAAGATTTTACTAGTCAAGAGCAAGAGTAATCCGACAGTGTATGTCTGAACAAGAGAGCTTAGAGGAGATAGTAATAGAATTCCAGCATTCTGGTTTGGAAGGAATCATGAAGACGCCAGTGAAGAAAACAGTCCTAGAGAGAGGTGCAACATCCATATCTTCACCACGAAATGCACCAGAGCAGAAGCAGAAAGATAAGAAAAAGGCTACTGAGCCAGAAAATACGAAGGCCGCAGGAATTCCAAAGCAATACCCGTCGGAGCAACCTCGCGAGAGTCCAATTCTATTGGTACCCGAGTACATCCCTCTGGGAAGAGAGGATGCACTAGTTGTGATACTCAAGAAGAACCCATAATACGAGATCTCGTTGCTTCCCATGTCAATTCATGTGCATGAAAAAGAGATTTTTCTAGGTAAAATTCCCGAATGCAAGTTCGCAGATCATGACTTGCTACACGCGATGAAGTGCCCACAATTTCATCTGGACCAGTACATGTGCAGAAGACATGATGAAGCCAGTAAGAAAACGATAATTCAAGCGCAAGATTGGATTGCGCCATTGCAACCATCAGGGTTGTTGAATTTGCTGTGAATTCTGCACTTTGACAGAATCCCATAGCTCACAATAGTAGTGCGCACATTGTTGTCATGTACGCACCATGGTTACTTGTGGTTAAACCGAAATATTGATATCAATATAGATTTGATTTATAGAACTATGCACCTCAGCAAAAGAGGCGCTGACCCTACAACAAAGTTTGTAGGAAAGAACAAAGATAAAGAGCTTACAAGAAGGATGAAGAGTGAATTCGGCTTTGTAAAAGGAACCCATGGATATCAAGAAAACCAAATCTAGGATCCCACCACGAGGTTCATGGTTCAACTACTCACAGGAAACGTACTAAGGAAATGTAGACTGACCGAGATGTCGGTCGATGCCATATCCTTAGTTGCGAAGGCCAAGAATGGACTCCAGTATAATTGGGCAAGTTACCTTCTGAATGGGTTCCCAGATGATGTTGCGGATACCCAAGACAATGGAAATCAATTCCATTATAGCTGGTTTTTAGTTTTGATTGTGTTCGTATGATGGAAAGAGCCTAAGTATCAACAAAATGTACTGTTGTTTGTTGGAGACTCTTGAGGACCCAGATATGCGAACATGTGGGCCAACTCGAAGTCGGACAGAAAAAAGGTGAATAATGTACAGTTGTAAACATATTATGAGCAACTATGCGAAGTAATTAACCACACTTCGTGTATCCCTAAGGAAATAACAACAGCGTGTATTCGCAAGATGAGATTCAAAGTTGGCCTTAAATTTATTTTTATTCAACCGAGAGAACCATCAAACCCAGAATGGTTTGACGGACAATACCAACTGGACGCACAGAATATTGATCTTATCATTGAAGATTGGCCACCCGAGTGGAATATTGATGCGTTAGAGACATTGATCACTACATCAGAGGAAATCGCAAATGAACGTGACACTCAAGACCAAGAAGACGAGCCAATAGTTGATCAAGAACAGGAACAGGAGCAAGATCAAGCACAAGAACAACAACAAGCTTCTTATTTTCCAGCAGGAGAGAAAAGGAAGAATCCTGACACAGTCGTGCCGGAAGGATTGCAGAAGAAGAATAATAAATCAAGTAAGACTCCGCTCGATGTGCAGCTACATCATCATGATTACGACTGCATCGTAGCTCGATTCCATGAGCATATTGAATATACGGTCGTAATAAAATATAGCAAGCAAGAAGAACTCCAAGCGAGCATGATAGAAAGCATCGCAGAGATGAAGAGCATGGTGGCTGTTATCACCAAACTTGTATTTTCCCCTAAAGGTGGTTCCATAAGGATGGTAGAGGGGATGGGAAACCAAAGAGGTGAAACCAAGATATCATCAACTCCCAATGGATGGTTGTCACACCAATGGAGGCAATCTTCCCTTGATGTTATCTTATCCCAAGACAACAATGGGGGAGACCCGGATCTACTCCCGATAGGAGAGATCAGACCAAGACACCATATCAAATCAAATAGGGATGAAGTACGTAAGGTGTATGGTGGAATAAACCCTAGATCTATGGATGAAGTCACAAGGTGAGTAATGGATTGGATCAAGAAGCTTAAACAAGGATAATTTGATCCAACTAGGTTATGCAAGTGACTTATGAGATTAGACACTAGATCCAAAATCAAGGTACTAGTCAATGATGAGAAAATCCATTGCCTTGGGAACCGTGTCCAATGCAGGGTAGTTAGGGATAGGATTGGGGCTAACCAATACCAAAGATGGACTTGTTTGACAGGTATGATAGTATCAATGTACCCAAGTCTCAGAAAGAAGATCAAAACACTGAAAAATTGGCCAAGTCAAGAAAGTCGTGAGGGTTGGGAGAAGCTCAGTGCCTAGGAAAATGGGCCAATGGAGTCCCCAAGGGTGACGCCCTTGAGAACCCACTTTGGGATTTTCCCTATCTATAATACCTAGAAAGGATTTTCCAATTGATCGAGGGATTTGATCTCTAGAATATTTAGTTGATTTTAGCTTAGGGTTTTAACAGTAAATAACTATGCCAATGGATTGGAACCAAGAAATAGGGAACAAACCTCTGTATCTTACCTAGATAACAATTTAGATTCCTTGATGATGATGATCTATGCAAACCCAATCAATTTGAGAAGATTTGGAGTAGTTTTCTGTGAAGTCGATTTTCCCAAGGAAGCCAATGCGCCCTCTCTCCTGCACAACAAACATCAACAATATCAGATTTGATGCATCAAGAGATCAAGACTAATGTCATAAGAGAAATAACAAGAAGATAGCATAGATCAAAATGATACTAATGATAACCCCCTGATACAAGCGAATGCCAAGCCAAGCGAGTTGAGGAAGCCCTACAAAAACGCCCAAGTTGAAGTCGCCCTCCTGTAGACAAGACAAAGTTTCCAAAAAATATAGATCTTACCACAAATATCCAAATGCTAGGATGCAATATACTTTCCAGTCACCATCTAAGAACACCAGATGCAAAGACCCAAGAATTTCCACAAGAAGTTTTTCTATTATCAAGATTCCAAGAGCCAAAGACCCTTTAGAATGAGGAGCTCTCTCCTTTAAATAGGATGGAGAGACACCAAAACCCTAACCAACTTTTGAATGGATGGCTAATATTAAAAGATCAAAGTGATATAATCAATGGTTGAGATGAGCTCAACATAAAGTACATGGATCAATATAACAATATAATACATCAATGGACCAAATCGCCCTAGGAGAGGGGTTCCCACCAAATGTCATTGATAAAACATAGGAAATAGCTCATGGTGGGTCTAGGGGGTCATGAATTCCCACCCTATTGTGTCCCCATGGAACAATAACATCGAAATATCAATCTAGACACCAAATCGTGCCTCTATGGAAAAGTCGTGAGCGTTAGGAGGCTCCAGAAAATCATAAAAAGTGCCGAAGAGATGGGTGTGGGTCCCACTGGAAGTTGAAACTGTTGGAGAAGGTGTGTAAGACATACCACTCATCATCAAAACTCATCCCATGCCAATATCTTTCCTCAATATCCCAAATTGAATCCTTCAATAGCCATTTTTACCATTTTTAATCTTCCTCGGGAAATGTGAAATAGCCCAAACTACCTCCTGGAGTGTCTGCGCTATCAAGGTGAGCCCACCAGGATCTCTGGGATGGGTTTAATATGGTAATAACAAGTGGTTGTACCACCCCCTCCATGCACAGCTCCCTAGGCAAACCAGTCAAATCCAACCTCTGCTCTGACAGGCCATCTGACAAGCCAAAAATGCACTAGGATGGCCAACTAAGGTCAATCATCACTATAACTGCCTGGAACTGAAAATAGATTATCTCATTGGAGTCAGAGAGCCCAAATCTATCTTATATGTGTACTCATACACCATATGGATCTATGCATGATCCTATAAAATATCCAATATACCCGACAGACCAAATAATAATAATCTATAAAAGTGTTGAAAAGCACAAATCATCATCATAAGTCTATAACCACTGCATAGAACCATCAGATTACCTGTAATGGACCATATACATGTATCTCTGCATCATCTGAGGTCTATCCACCTCATGTCCTGTGGTTGACTTTGGTCAAACTAGGTTTGACCAAGTCAACATGACCAATAATATAATGCACGCTATCATCAAAGCTGTTGCAAGTGCCAAAGGTTAATGCATGCCCTACAATTCATTCAAGTAACAATTATAACAAGAAGTAATCATTTACTGGTGATCTAAAACCAAATATATAGGGTTTTAGATATTAATTAAGACCTAGACCCAGCTTTCAAGACCATACTCACTTCAGAGTTGTGATCAATTTGCTAGTGAAGGGTGAGGGCTAAAATCAAAAGTCTAGGCTAAAGGGGTGACTACTAACTTGACACGGTGACACTTTGGATATCGAAAAGGGGAATACACACTCTAGCATATGCTAGACAAGCAATAACATGGGGGATGGCAGTGTCTCACAAATGGGTAAGTTGTTTAAAGAGTGTTTATTGAACTTAGGCATCATGTCTACTTTTTAAGATGATCCAGGTTCATTAGGATCCATTGATTTCACTTCATGTCATTTTTGGCCTACATAGCCCTTTGGATCTCAGGTGTGCTAAGAAGCACAACTAATTGCATCTTTCATCCAGGGCATGTTTATACATATACATAAGGTCAACAATCTTTTAGATATAGAATTTAAGAACCATTTCTTTTTGGACCTTCATTATACTCTTCGAGGAGTATTTATAGCGTTTCATTGCTCTTGCCATTTACGCACGTGTGTTGAGAAACACATTCTAGAGTTTACAATTTCCATGGGCGAATTTACATAGATTTCCATAAGTAGCACATGAGCTTTCAGTTTTAGCCAACAACATCTTAAGTGACTAGGGGGACTTCATACTAGTGCCAAACATTGGGACAACTGACCAGAATGATTTAGGACTACAATCCAACTCACCAAAGGCAAGTTTTGTCACCAACTCAGAGCCGAGACACAAAAAACAGGGAAGCTCATCCAACACAGAGGCTATAGCAGGGGAAGGTCCTCCATGCCACTAGTCAAGTAGTAAGTCAGGGTAATAAACAAACTGGGAGGTAATGGATGGGTGAAGACAGTGAATAATGAGACCAACACTAGCAAGCTCAGGATGGTGGTAATGATCACCTCTATTCTCCCGAAGGAGGGTAAAACCAATGAGTATGGGTAATGAACTTCTAAGTCTTAGCAGGGACAATAGAATATATATAAAGATACAACCAGGTCCACATATCTATATGATCGCCAGATCATGATACTAAATGCTAAGACATGCTACAAGAATGAATATAAAAGGAATATAACCATAACACAAGAATATACCTGTTGAGTCATATACCTGAATGCACACAATCTGAACCAACATCTATCCACTGAAACTTTGCTATTGCAGCTCTGGGCAATAATGACTAGTCTATAAATGGTTAAATGGCTAAATGGCTACATCATTCCTCTCTCTGAGTGTCCTGAAAATCGGTCATGGCATGGGGAATATAAACTGTTGTCCATAATACAATAGTGATCCATAATAGATGCTCATCTCGGCATCTCAATGTAAGGGAACTAGCTGAAAAGTGTACTGGAATCTGAAAAATAATGTATGGTAGCCTAGATACTATATATGTGATAACATCTTGCTCCAGTTGGGACAAGTGATCTGCTTGAAAAGAGCGCTTGAGAACCTCAAAATATCTGGTCCTCGCACTCTGCTACTCGTATTCTCGATCCAGCACTCTAGCTCTGCAACTGCTACCAGCATATCACATGATATCTGCAAAATGTCTAGAGCTATACCAAACTCATAGACCAGATGTCATAACAACGCATGTATATATATAAATCTCAAATTAAAAACAATACTGAAACTGAAATGCATGAAATATAAATGCAAAAAATAAATCTAATCTACTAACATAACTTTAAAAGTTTTATTTTATTGTGTAGGAAAAGAAAAATGGCAAGTACTCAGGACTACAATATGAGCTTCAAAAGTGAGCTTAGGAAAAGACAAAAAGGTGCCAGACTCAATGGCTGAAAAGACTAACTACTGCCGAAGCGGGCTTATTCAGTTCCTACCTACTCTCTTTTACCAGGCAAGGCAAGCACAGATGTCCACACTAGGTAAGTTCAAGGATATAATCCCTCAATGCCCTTTGATTGACAGGAAGTAATATACGTCGTCCACTTCCAGTAGTCAAGAAACACATGTCACTGAAGCACTACTCTACCATGAAGGGTCCAACCCAAAGATCATCAGCCTGTCCAAATCTGATATGCAATAAGTGGTTTGGAATAATGACTTGACTTTCGGTAGGAAATCTATTCCTATTGACAGAATTATGAACAACTCTGATGTTACGTATAGGCATAGGGTGGATTTCAGCAAGGTTTTACGGTTGCGGGGTGATAATGATTGAGTTCCTCCTAGGAGGGACTGCATTAACTATGGGTAGACCACCATCAATAGAAATGTCTATCCTACCAACAAGGACTTCTCGAATCTCTCTTCTCATCTCTTGGACTCTTTCATTTGGCTCATCCTCATGAGGAGACACTACATTTTTGACAACTTCTCCTATAGTCCAGAAATCTATGTGTTCCTCCAAAGGAGGTGGCTCATGTGATATGACAGTATTACGGCTAAAGCCTTCCCCTGAAGCAACTGGAATGCGGATATTTTCTAACCTGGTGAAAACTAACTTAGAATGAAATGCTGAAGAACTAGGAATGTGAGAAGGATCGTGACTATGATGACTAGATGACTCAGGTGGTAAAAGAAAATTAGGGACATGAGGATATTTAGATAAATCATTGTTCTGAGAATCCGAAGGAGTTTGAAAAATAGCAAGATTGTTTAAGTTAAAATCTCCTTCAAGTGCATCATTAATTAAGGTATCCTCTTACCAACTTAAAGAGTTATCATGAATTCAACTTAGATTACCATCTTCCAAGGATAAGTGAGATAAAGGATCATTCATATCAGAATAGTGGGACACATCAAATTCCTCATTGGATTCTACTACAGCAGCTGTCTCAGGACGTTTTTCCCATGGATAAATAGGTGCAAGCCCTTGGCTCTCCCTTTATCTATTATGATCAATCAAAGAAAACCACTCCCTAACAGTAAAAGGTATTCTCTCACCATGCCTAATGTCATACAACTCATCAACTACAAGAATAGGATCCTCAATATTATTTTCTTCAACATTCGTTTGCTCAGAATGGTTTTCCCATGGGAGGATGGGTTCCAGACCTTGATTATGCCTTAAAATATTACTATCAATAAGTGCATTGAATTCTCTAACTGATTTGGGAAAATGTTCCCCTCTTCTGATATCATTTAAACTATCATCAACTTCTTCAGGTGTTTGATTTTCAATAACTTGCTGTTGATTTATTACATTATTTTGCTCTTGAACCTAAGTTTGATTTTCATTCCTTCTCAATTCTTCTATCTCTTCAGCAAATTCATTTCTAAGTAAATCCAAATTTATCCTCCTAGCAAGCTCAGCTATTTTCTCCTCTTCAAAAGAAGAGTCAGAATCTTCCATCACCATGAACATGTTTTCTATTTGATAATTTTCCCAAATTTCATTATCATCTTCGATAAAATTAGCTTTGGAATTATTTAACAATTCATCCCCATATGTGTTTTTAATCCCCTCATCAAAAGTTTCTAAATGCTTGTCATAGCAAGGTTCTCTGTTCACCCTAATTAAGGCTCTATCAGAGTTGGGAACACAAATATATGAAAGGTCCATTATGAGGTATCCACCTAAACTAGGTGCCCACTTCCTAAATAAAAGCATTCCATATGCTGGGGGGAAATCAATCACTACTACATACATCATAGTAGAAATGTCTAAACATGCAAAAAGATAAGCTCTAAGGTTCTTGATCAAACCATAGGGTTGTACTCGTCGGGAATCTATACCACAGATATTTCCATATGGTATAGTCACTTCCAATCCCATTTCCTTCATAACATGTAAGGGCATGACATTCATAGTTGCTCCGGAATCCAACATGCAGTTGTAGAGGAGCATATTTTGAATGTGCAAGGTAAGGTAAAAGGGAGGGTGACCACCGTTCTTTCTTTCATAAATGGCAGAATGGATGTTTATTGGTGGATCCTTTTCAACATTACTAGGCTGTGTTCCACTAAGGCTCTGAATATGACAGGATTCTAAGACAACCTCAGGAGTCTTTTCTGTTAAATTTTGAGTATTAAATCACAATACTATAGGATCTTTGCTGAGAGAATAACATCTACAGTTTATCAATGCATGACAATCATAATATGACAAGCATCACAAGAATCAAAAGCATAGAGACAAGAGACACAGAGTTTCCGTGGGGAAAACCCTAAGGTGAAAAACCCCACAACTTCCTCAGAGATAGAGAGAGCAATGGCTCAACCAAAATACAACCAAATAATACAGAGATAGTCTCCTAGCAGATGATCCTCCTCCTCCTCACTAGTGCGCCACTTTTCAGAGAGAGAGATAGATGCTTTTCCGAATGAGTAAAATAGAGATCTCCTATCTCTATTTATACTCACCTTTTTGCCCAGTGACCTACTGGGGCCGACTTGTCTACTTGAGTACATCCACATTATATTATATATTAATTAGGGCCGACCCCATAAGGTGGTCTAATAACCCATCGGCAAGTACACACACTTGCGACACTTGTCAATCCACATGACGACACTTCCTTATAGAGGAATAACACATCTCTTATAAGGGTACAATAAATATAAATATAATATACAGATGAAATACATTCCGAAGTTACATATACATCAACACTCCCTCTTAACTAGGAAGGTATTTCTCGACACAGATCTGCTAGACAAGTCTTCTTCTCTGGATCATCGTCATCGATGCATCGTCATTGTCATCGTCACTGCTGCTGCTATCTCGTCCAATCTCTGTCTCTACTCATCATAGGAAGTTCTACAGAGCCAGTCCTTTTTCATACTGGATGTAGGCCTGCCATCTGCAGGTCTTCATCATCACTGGCCATACTGTGGAATCCTCAGGACTTATTACGTGCGTCACAAAACCTGGCTGCAGCATCCCAGGCTATTACGAGCACACAGCTCTACCTGTAGGATCTCCCAGGAGCACATTACATGTGACCCATCACAAAACCTGGCTGAAGCATCCCAGGCTGTTACGAGCACTCGGCTCTACCTGTCGGATCTCCCAGGAGCACATTACATGTGATCTCACCACAAAACCTGGCTGAAGCATCTGAGGCCTTTTTCATCCAGTCCAGATCTCCCAGGAGCAAATTACATGTGGTCCACCACAAAACCTGGATGAAGCATCTGAGGCCTTTTTCATCCTGTCCAGATCTCCCAGGAGCAAATTACATGTGGTCATGGAAAAACCTGGCTGAAGCATCTGAGGCCTTTTTCATCCTGTCCAGATCTCCCAGGAGCAAATTACATGCCATAGGACAAAACCTCGCAAGAGCATCTCAGGATGTTACGGGTACACAACTCCGACCTGAAATCTCCCAGGGCACAAATTACATGTCCTCTCAAGCAAAACCTCGCAAGAGCATTTGTCAGATGTCCCAGGGCACCGAATTACATGCCATAGGCAAAACCTCGAAAGACCATCTGCAAATCTCCCAGGGCACAAATTACATGCTTTCCTGCACAACCTGATCCACGGCCATAAAGTATCATCTGATACTCATCAAACATCATCCTGATGTACACATGATCATCCTGATCATCATCACTGCAACATCCTGCTGCATGTCATCTGGAGAAGCTCGTCATCCACGATCATCCAAGTATCTACCTGATACATACATAGATACATGATCCACACAATGTATCCATCAGCATACATGATCTACCTGATCATACAAAGATACATGATCCACACAATGTATCCATCAGCATACATGATCTACCTGATCATACAAAGATACATGATCCACACAATGTATCCATCAGCATACATGATCTACCTGATCATACAAAGATACATGATCCACACAATGTATCCATCAGCATACATGATCTACCTGATCATACAAAGATACATGATCCACACAATGTATCCATCAGTATACATGATCTACCTGATCATACAAAGATACATGATCCACACAATGTATCCATCAGCATCCAACATGATGCGTTCATACAAAAATACATACACATGATCCATCCGATCATATCCAGCATCCAACATGATGCATATACAAAATACAGACACATGATCCAACCGATCATATCCAGCATCCAACATGATGCATACATACATACATATAATGATCCAACTGATCATATCCAGCATCCAACATGATGCATACACAAAATACATATACATGATTCAACTGATCATATCCAGCAGAAACCAGAACATCCTCCTGATGTTCATCATCCAGCGCTTACATCCACAGCCATGTGAAGGATCCCCCTTCCAACATGCTTGGAATGGCTTCAGCAAATGTGTCCATCACTTCTTCCTCGAAGTGTCCTCGATCTGAAGCACGCCAAGCTTCTCTCTGAAGTACTCGAACTTCACCCTGGCTAGTGGCTTCGTCAGCACATCTGCAATCTGCTCGTCCGTCGCAACATACAGGAGCTTCACAGCTCCTCTCTGCACCATATCCCTGATATAGTGATATTTGATCTCTATGTGTTTCGACCTGTCATGAAACACTGGGTTCTCGGACAGCTTCACACAACTCTGGTTATCACAGAAGATAGCAATAGCCTCCAACGGGAGATCAAATAACTCAGACAGTAGCTTCCGTAGCCATACTGCCTCACAACTAGCTGAACAGGCTGCAACATACTCTGCCTCAGCTGTACTCAGTGCTACGCAGGATTGCTTCCTGCTAAACCAAGAGATCACACCTGATCCCATACTGAAGCAGCATCCAGATGTGCTCTTCCTATCTGCAGCACTGCCAGCCCAATCTGAATCAACATAACCTTGTAGGTTAAACTTTTGATTTGCTTCATACTTGAGCCCATAATCCACTGTACCCTTTAGGTACCTCAGAACATGCTTTACAGCAACCAGGTGAACACTCCTCGGATCTGTCAGAAACTGGCTTAATGTGTTCACAGCAAAGCAAATATCCGGTCTCGTGTTCGTCAGATACATCAAGGACCCAATCATCTGACGATACATAGTGATATCAACTGGCTCAGATGAAGCATCACATAGAAGCTTCAGATTCGATGCCATAGGTGTGGCCATGGCCTTGCAATCCATCATCCCAAATCTCTTCAGGATATCTACTGTGTACTTCCCTTGACCAAGGAAGATCCCACCTGCACTCTGCCACACCTCCATACCTAGGAAATAGTGCATCATTCCCAAGTCTTTCATATCAAATTCAGCTGCAAGCTTCCTCTTGGTATCCGCAATCAGTCTGTCATCTCCTGTCACAAATAGGTCATCCACATACAGTAGTAGAATCACAGGATTCCCTTCCTCAACCTTGTAGTAAAGGTTGGAATCCGCTTTACTCTTGGTAAAGCCCAAACTAGATAGGAAACTGTCCATCCTACCATACCAGGTTCTGGGGGCTTGCTTCAAGCCATACAAGGCTTTCTTCAATCTGCATACATATGATTCCCTGTTATGTATTTCAAAACCAAGTGGTTGTTCCACATATACTTCCTCTTCTACTACACCGTTCAGGAAGGCAGTCTTGACATCCATCTGGTGTATTTTCCATTTCATTGCTGCAGCCAGGGAAAGTACTATTCTGATGGAAGTATACCTGGCTACAGGTGCAAAGGTTTCTTCATAGTCTATTCCTTCCTTCTGAGAGAAACCACGAGCTACAAATCTTGCTTTATATTTTTCCACACTGCCATCTGCAGCATGCTTGATTTTGTAGATCCACTTGGAAGTCACAACAGACTTCCCTTTAGGTCTTGGGACAACATCCCAAACATCATTCTTCATAATTGATTGATATTCCTCAATCATAGCATCCTTCCATTCTTTCTTTTCTGCTGCCTCTTCATAACTGGAAGGCTCTTTGTTCATGATGTCACAGAGTAAAGCAACATAACTGGTGTGTGATCTGGTTCTCTTCTTTGCTCTGTGTTCTTCTTCTGGAATGCCAAATCTTTCTGCATCATGAATGAGCTCTCTAGCCCATACAGGTTTCCTCTTGTGAGAGTTATCCTCTCGGGGTGGATCTACAGGTTCTTGTGGATCTTCATACTCACGATCAGTTTCTGGAACTGCATCAGTCATGGTAGTGTCCTGAAATCTTGTTTCCTTAGGTTCTTCATAAACTTCGGTAGGTGCCTTTCTTGATTTGATGAATGCTGAGTTTTCATCAAAAGTTACATCCCTACTGACATCAATCTTCTTGAACCCTGGAAAGTATATTCTGTACGCCTTTGAGCTTTCACTATAACCCACAAAGATGCCCTTCTTTCCTGAAGGATCTAGTTTAGTCCTCTTCTCTTTTGGGACATGAGTATATACTGGACAACCAAATATTCTGAGATGGCTGACTTCAGGTTTCTTACCAGAAAAGACTTCTTCTGGTGTCTTGTTGTCCAATATCTTGTGGGGAGTTCTGTTATGCACATATACAGCTGTTCTAGCTGCTTCTGCCCATAGATGCATAGGAAGATCCTGGTCATGCAACATTGCTCTTGCTGCTTCCATGATAGTTCTGTTCTTCCTTTCTGCAACTCCATTCTGTTGAGGATTATAAGGAGCAGTCAACTTCCTCTTAATCCCTGAATCACTGCAAAGCTTCTTGAAATCATTTGAGGTGAATTCTCCACCATTGTCGGATCTGAATGTTTTGATTTTCTTGTTAGTTTGATTCTCCATCAAGGTTTTGAATTCCTTGAATTTAGCAAACACCTCATCTTTGCCTTTCAAGAAGTATACCCAAGTCTTCCTGGAGAAGTCATCAATAAATGATACATAGTAAACATACCCACTGAGGGAACTGGATGACATGGGGCCACATACATCTGAGTGGCTGATTTCCAGGATGTCTTTTGCCTTGCTTTCACTGCTTGGGAAAGCCTTCTTAGTGTTCTTACCTTTTGCACATCCTTTGCAAACCCCTTCATGTTTGGTCTTGATTTCAGGAAGACCTTCTACAGCCTTGCTTGCAATTGGAAGTGCTCTATAGTGCATGTGAGCAAGTCTCCTATGCCAAAGTTCACTTGGCTCCATGGATTCATGTACCATGGCATGTTCAGGTTGACCCTTTAATTTATACAAGCCTCCCTCTTGCTCTCCAATCACTACTGCATCATCTATAGTCTTTCCCTTTGGCCACATTAGTACTTGGCCATCAACAAATGCAACCCTCATACCTTTTGCATCAAGAGCAGAGATGGAGAGTAAGTTCTTCTTGAGCCCAGGTACATAGAGGACTTCCTTCATCTTCAGAGATTTTCCCGAATCTAGGTTGTAAGAAGCTTCACCACTTCCTTTGATTGGATATTGATAATCATCCCCAAGTTTCACCTTATGGGGTGACTCATGTTCAGATAGGTTCACAAAGGATTCTTTAAACCCAGTCATGTGTTTGGAAGCCCCACTATCAATCAACCAATCATTACAACCATGGGAGATGGTACCTGTGAGAGCAGAGATCAGAACATACTCTTCTTCACTTGATGAGTCATCATTACTATCACTTTCTGCCCTAGCCTTCTTCTTTGGAGGTTCATCATCTTCTGCAGCATGAGCATGAAACCTTCTTTTGCCACCCTTCTTCTTCTTGTTGGAGATGTTGTTGTCCTTCTTGTTCTTGGGACAATTTATGGCAATATGTCCTTTCTCATTACAGGTGAAGCATACTCTTCTTTCTTTGAATTGATGTGAAGATCTCTTGGGGTGAGATGGTTCTTTCTTGGACTTCCCTTTCCTGGTGTGGGCTACAAGAGCTTGATCTTCTCCTCCCATCTTTTCCTCACGAGCTATAAGTCTAGCTTCTTCTTGAGAACATTCTTCCCGAAGTCTACTGAAGGAGATCAACTTCTTCCTTGCACAAATTCCTTGAATAAAGGAATCCCATGACCTGGGTAGGCCATTTAGAGTGGTCATCACCACTTCACCATTCTCCACCATTTCATCTACTGCTTCTAATTGTTCCTTGATCTGAGAGACCCTTGAAAAGTAGGATTGAATGGTTTCTCCATTCTGAAACTTCACTGCTTTCAATTGGTTCCGCAGGGTCATCTTCCGATTTATGTTCTTTCCTTCAAATAGCTTGGTCAAAGATTCAAACATTTCTTTGGGTGTCTTGAGAGAAGACACATGGGGTATGAGATGGTCTTTGATAGAATCAGCAATGATTCTTTTTGCCTTGACCAAGTTCTTCTTGTGCAATACCTTGGCCTCTTCATCCTCTGGGATAGGGATGTCTTCTTTCACATATGAGTCCAACTCATTCTCTTCCAGGATTAGCCCAATCCTATACTTCCAGGCTCGGAAGTTGTCAGCCCCTTCAAGCTTATCCTCAAGCTTGGTGTGAAGAGACATCTTTAAGAGTACTTCAAATGGAAATAGAAAAGATTTAGGACTTACCACTTGAAGTGCTGAAAACTGGATCTGGTCCCGGATTAGGGTTTGTCAGAGAAACCCTAAAAATTCAAAATGTGAATTTTAAAATTCCGAAAGGATAGAAAGATGCGCCTTGGAGAGCTGATCAGCCTAGTACATTCAGAAATTGAGATCAGCAAAGTCTTGCCCTTCAAAATTGCCTTTTTGTCCTCCCGGGTTCACTAGGGAGAGCCCTGAATTAGGGTTTGAGTTTCCCGGAGATCTACCTAGCCAAAAATCTCGATCCAAAGCTCAAACCTTCGATTTTTGCAAGGAGCTTCCAGCTGTACCTTCAGTTTCCAGAAATTCCTATTTTTGTGGAAACCCTAATTTTTAGGGCCAAAACTGAAAATGCTCGGAACTGAAATCTGATTGGACAGAAAGATGCGCCTTGATGAGTAGATCCAATCTACTATACTGAATTTCAAAAATCTGTGGAGAGAAACCCAATAAACAAGCAATACAAGCTTCCGTCACTGCAAAATGTCTTCTTCTCAGTTAAGCTCTGATACCATGTTAAATTTTGAGTATTAAATCACAATACTATAGGATCTTTGCTGAGAGAATAACATCTACAGTATATCAATGCATGACAATCATAATATGACAAGCATCACAAGCATCACAAGAATCAAAAGCATAGAGACAAGAGACACAGAGTTTCCGTGGGGAAAACCCTAAGGTGAAAAACCCCACAACTTCCTCAGAGATAGAGAGAGCAATGGCTCAACCAAAATACAACCAAATAATACAGAGATAGTCTCCTAGCAGATGATCCTCCTCCTCCTCACTAGTGCGCCACTTTTCAGAGAGAGAGATAGATGCTTTTCCGAATGAGTAAAATAGAGATTTCCTATCTCTATTTATACTCACCTTTTTGCCCAGTGACCTACTGGGGCCGACTTGTCTACTTGAGTACATCCACATTATATTATATATTAATTAGGGCCGACCCCATAAGGTGGTCTAATAACCCATCGGCAAGTACACACACTTGCGACACTTGTCAATCCACATGACGACACTTCCTTATAGAGGAATAACACATCTCTTATAAGGGTACAATAAATATAAATATAATATACAGATGAAATACATTCCGAAGTTACATATACATCAACATTTTCTTGGCCAATGCCATCAAAGAACTCCTCTACTTGGCTTCTGACAGAGGGCACTTTCATCAACTCAGTGATAGGGATATTACACATTATTTTTCCTAACTCTTTCTTCATATCAATTTTTTAATCATAATAATTAATGGAAAAATCTTCTTATTCCTCTTTATCTTCATTAATCTTTTTGTGTTTGTCAAGGAAAGAAGGTTGGGAATTACTTCCTCATCTATAGATTTGAAACTTTGGTTGTTCTTTTGGTTCAGGAAGGTTTATGGCACAACATGAGGAGCTAGGATCATCATTTATTTCTTCTTCTTTCTCCCATGGCTCTTCTTCTAGAAGTATTCTTCTAAAATCATCATCAAAAGATAAGTCATTAATAAAGTTGATGTTATCAGGTTGGTCATCAGGGTAGTTGGTGTCAGAAGGTTCACCTTCTGATTCATCACACCAATTTACATTCTTTCTCTCAGAATTTTCTGGATATTCAGGTCATCGTCTATTATCCCCGTCAAACCTTCTATTGTTGTTCCAATAAGGTTTAGGGCCATAAGGGTTCCTATGTCTCTCAGGATCATTTAAACTTGTGACACTCTTAGTCAGGATAGTTAGTTGTCTCATCATTTCTTGCATGGTTTCTAACGTATCCTTTGATTCCTTTGGTTCACTCATAGGTTCCTTGGGCTTTCAAAGCTTAGGGTCAAATCTAGAAGTGGATGGGGTAAAGTGTTCGAAACAATTTTGGTTTCCAATAGATGCTACATTTTTCTCAGCCATCTTAGCATTAAATTGGGCAGTCTTTAGGTCATTGGTATTTTTATCCTTTAAGTGATAACCAAGCCATCCTTCGAATGCATTCAAATAATGAATAACAATCGCTTGATCTTTTGGTTTAATCTCTTTATGGATATTGACTACAGACTTATCAAATCTTATATTAAATTCATGGACTGTTTCATTCTCTTTTTTCTTAATGTCAAACAGTTGATGTAAGAGAAACTTCCCATCTAACTTTCGAGACCACTCACTATTGAGTTTTGTGACAAAATTGTCATACCCATTTATAGATGCAGCAGGAAATCTATCATACCACTTCTGGACATCTCCTTCCAAAGATGCCAAAAGTCCCTTAATGAATACATCTTCATCAGATGCCCCATATGCTTCCATGTGTTCCCATACTTTATCAATATGATCTTCAATGGAGATAGCAGACACTCCATCAAACTTGGGAACTTTCTCAAAATACTTTTCAGGCATGTCATGAGGGGCCCCCTAGATTTGGGAAAAATATAGAGGCCCGATGGCTTAGCCTTCCTTCCAAAAATCCTAGGACTCTGTGGAGGATGAGGAACATTTTGGTTTCCACCAGAGTTTGTTCCGTCCATTGGATTAGTTGAGGTTGAAGGAGATCCCAAAGAATGACTAGGAGAAGACGAATGATTATAGATATTCCAAAGGAAATTGGAAGAGCTCTCTGTCAAAACCCGGAATTTCTGAAAAATTTAAAAATTTTTTATTATAACAATAATTGTTAACTAATAGCATTTCTGGTCCTATTAAATTTCAGTAACTAAACATAATCTTGTTTAAAAGATTCTGTCTTACTAAAATTGTGATTTTTGTGATTTTAAATATTGACTGTTTTGTTTCAAACTGCAAGGGGAGAGCTAGCCAAAGCTGACTGGCTTACTTAGCTTACGAGCTAATGCATAAATTTTCTTCTGTTCGCAGGTACACCGGTGAAGTAAGGGTCACTGTAAATTAATCTTGGTAAGCATCAAGCTCCTTTCCCTGTACTATAAAACTTAAAGAAGATCTATTTACTATTGCTGGTTGTAGAACAAGACAGTGAAGTTATTCTCATGAAATTATACTTGAAATAAGATTGATAATCCGCCTTGACATGATATTTCTTATTCGGGATAGTATCATCAGGTTTTGCGATGAATTTCATTGTTTCAGTTATAATTATTGTGTTAAGAATATGACTCTATGTTACTGCTGTAACTATCACTGGAGCAATTGTTTGTATCATATTTATTATCTGCATAAAGCGACGTTAGAGTCATGTGATATGTTGTCAACTAATACCGGTGATTACTGTTGTGTTCACGTATTATTAACGTGAGTTGGAAATGTGGCGCCTCTAGCGTTGTTCCATTAAATTCATCTATACTTCAAGTTTCCACGTCTACTTAAAGTTTAACTTCTGTCACCTGACTGTGCCTTGTTTTTAAACTACATTCGTGGTGTGAACCAGTAGATGAATTTATATTTCAACATCATAATAATAGAGATTATTGTTCTAATTGTTTACTATTTAACAATAGTATCGGAAGAAATACGATGATAGGACATAATGGTAATTGTGTATCCCATCATATAGTTTTGGTAAACATTTCAATGTATTAAGTGATAATGTGTTTTCATTTGAAAGCTGACTACCTCATTGTTTATATGATTGTAGGTAGAAAATATAATGTGCTCTTGGCTTTATTCGATGGCTTGGTTTCATTATATATATAATACAATGATTGTGCAACAATCATAATGTTCCCATACGTTGGGCAAACGTTTATATTTAAAACAATGTTAAAGTAGTATCTACCATACTAGGTTAAGAGAAACTCAATATTGTAAGTTGGCTATATCTCGTTCATATCATTGTAGGAAAATATACATACCATGTACCTTGGAATTATCGAAGGTTCGGTTGCAAGGCATGCGCTATATGCTGATTGAGTGTATTATCATAGTGTATTACCATACGTTGAATTTGACTTATATGTATGCAATGATTTTGAAATCGGTGAATAATGATTTGAATGGCAACTGAACTATATGATCTCAACCCATATTACGTTGATATATTTCAATGCTACGTGTTTGACTCTCCTCCATGCATTTGGTGATATATAAGCTATTATCGAAACCCTACCAGGTTATTGTCTTTGCCTTCGGGCTCGTGTCCTAAGGGTGAAACCCTCCATGTCCGAATTTCGTAGTTGGGCACTGTAACAAAATGCAAGGTGTTGTGGTTCTGGTCTCGTGGTTTCATTCTGTGGTAGGATAAAGTCCTCGGCTCTGCTAATAGCGTCTGATACAAGTTTCATT
Organism: Larix kaempferi; assembly: GCA_027924585.1. Taxonomy (NCBI): domain Eukaryota; kingdom Viridiplantae; phylum Streptophyta; class Pinopsida; order Pinales; family Pinaceae; genus Larix; species Larix kaempferi. The sequence goes on along the minus strand of BSBM01000913.1, from coordinate 3,616,801 downwards.
GTTTCTCGGTCTCGTTGTTTTATTCTTTGTTTAAGTCCCAGCTACCTACAGTCTCTCCCTGTCGCTGATGTGAGTATGAAGCAGGGTTTTGTTACCTGTATTATTCCATAGGTGGTTGTATATTTGGGTTTGGGGTGTGCTTCTCGACTGGTTCAATCCCAGTTTAAGGGTTTCGTCAGGAAGGTTACCTGTCTCGGCTGTCAATAGAAAAGTTATGGAGGCCTTGCTTGCTCATCTAACTGACAAAGAAATGGGGTTTCTCTGCTTGTTCAACTTGTGGCTACCAGGATGTCTACGGTTGCATTCCTCCAATGGCTCAGGTAAACTATTATCCATATTTTCACAGTTTAGGTTTTGCAATTATTGTTTAGATTTACATTTGTATTAACTACCCTCGACATTCAATAATGTGACTAATATCTCTTGGCATTTGAATATATGCAGGTAATGCGGCTCTGAAGGTGTACAGGGCTTCATCTCCAACGCTGGCTCCTCCGGGTAAGCCTGGTTATCCACGGCTATCTCTCCCTTTGTTGGTTTTGTGATTAGAGTTGAGTCTTGGAGGAAAACTCCTGTATAATGAGGTCGTTAACGTCTTTGTGACATGGGTGCAGTCACCTGTGTAAATTTGTTTTGTTTGTAATGGAAAGGGTTTGATACCCTGTTATGTTTATGAATAGCCATTCACGGCTCAGACTGTATGAGGCCAGGGTTTCTATTATTGTAATTGTATTTGCTAGGCGTAGGGTTCTGTCCACGCTGTATAAATTAATATAATATTGGGCCTGTCATGGCCGTGTTTCAATTTTGTGTTTTGTTAAATGAATAGAATGTTTAAGATATAAGGTTGTTTTGAGTTCTTCGATACCTGAACGGACTGATAACTCTACTGTAATGAAACTATGTAACTATCTCTCTGCGTTTTCTTTGATTTTGAATGTTTACTAAAAGAATGTGGATGTTTTTCGATCATAACTGTAATAGTTAATTAGCATAGGGTGATTATGGTAAGTTGGGGTTCTGTTTTATGTTCAAAACATATATATGGAAATGTTAAATTCGGTGGTGACTGGAAACGAATTGTAACAATTTTAGTTCTTATACAATTATCGAATTTAACTGTGGATAAAATATATGTATAACTAGGTATAAAATCTCCTGTAGGTTTTTGTCTGTCAATGCATTTCTTTTCCTTTGTTTTCAGTCTGTTGAATTAATGTTGTAAGGCTACGACCGTGTAGGGTTTGTGGACTACTCTAAGAGAGAATAATTATAATGAAATAATTATTAATACAGTGAATAATTATGAGGGTTGGTATCAACCAATAAAGGTTGCGTTCGTTGACAGTTTCTCTGTATGTTAATATGTTTGTTTAGAAGTAGGAAATTCTTCAACAGTGCTTGTGTATTACATGTATATGAGTTTGATAACGAACAGAAATCTAGGCCTGTAAATTGTTTAAAGAAATATTGAAGTCTCTTGAGTCTTGGCTTCGAGCCAGTCAATACGTTTGTCTTGTTTAAAACAACTCTGTCCACTCTGTTATGATAACATGGCTATTAAATTATAATACTAGGTTTGAAGGGAATAATAATCTACAGTTCTAAGTGTTTGTATTTGAATACTATGTTCTTAAATAAGATTATATGGAAGTTTTTAAACAATTAAATATTGTTGCAGTCACACCCTTTGGTTAGTCGATAGCTGTCAATAATATACTGAGTATAGATAATATAATGAGATGAGTTTTGTTTATCTGTTAGCTCGATACAAAGACTAACCTGTATCTATAGTTGACAGAAATAAGAAGCAGATAAAACTGGTACATTGCTCTAATAGGAACTATCTTACAGTAAAACTAAGATTTATCTATATCTGTTCTTATGACTGTTTAATAAATATAATTATGGAATAACTATTGTTTAATATTCTATCTATTGTTTAACTAGTAACAGAAATTCTAGAAATACATAAACATGGTATTTGATAACTGTAACAGTAACAAATATGTTCTGCATAGGATACTTACTCTATTTAAATGATAATAGGGAAAATTCTAAAACATCCGAGTTTCTGAAATTTATACCAGAAGAAAATACAGAAAGGCTGATCTACTGAAAATGAATACAGTCAAACACAGTTGAAATAGTCTATTCCATGTGAAAATTAATTTAACTAACAGCAGGAAGAGTGACAGAACCTGTAGCTATGGTAGACAATAACAGCGATGGGAGGCTGTTCCTCCCTACCAATTCTTGGAGAGTGCCCAGACAGCACTTCTCAGGACCCCCGAGCTTGCTCTGGTCTAACTGGCTGGAATCTAGGTACAGCCAACAATTCCCTCAGCCCAAGCAGCTATATTGGAACCAAGTTACTGCAACTTCCTGACTCAAAACACTTCCTTACTGATTTTTCCCACTTCCTCAATGGGACTCCTGAATAGCATTCACCTGAATGTATTCTCCCTCTAGAACAATTGCTGACCCGCAGCTCAGTTCATTGAGTAGTATTTAAAAGATTTCCTAGGTCTTAGTTGGGCTAACTGTCATTAATGAGCCACCTGCTCAGATTCCACTTTCTTGGGGAATCATGACCCCAAAATATATGGAAGTTGCCACCTGCAACTCAGGAAGTGTTTGAGGATGCTGCCACTTGTCTTTTGTCCTTCCACCTAATTCCATCCACCAGTTAGACCAGTAACCTCTTTTAATAGCTCTCCCATGCTGTTGTCTCCATAATTTATTTATTAATAATAATTATTCAGAATTTACATTCCATTTCTGGAGACTCTGCTGAGTCATCCATTCCAACTTAGCATTAAATTTGACATAATGTCTTAGGAATATTAAAAATAATTACATTATTTTAATAAAATTGGGGTATGTGACATACACACCCCCTTAAAATGTAACATCGTCCTCGATGTTACTTATTCTTCTTCTTCAGCCACCTGCTGGAATAGATGGGGATATGCTTCCCGCATCTTACTTTCCAGCTCCCAGGTAGCTTCTTCAGGACTAAGGTGCTTCCATTGCACCTTCACTTGTCCAATTATGCGGTTCCGTAGAGTAATTTCCCTCCTCCCGAGGATACAATCCGGTTCCACCAGAACTTCCCCTTCTGGTTCTACCTCCTACTTCCACCATGGAAGTTTGGTAGTCAGCCTGGCGGTTTTCCAATGCTGCATTGATTCGGGGCATAGTTCCTGCAAAATCCCCGACTGTCATTTCATCTTGAACAGTATGAATATTGCTGATTTGTTTCTTTCTGTTTGGGCAGACTGAAGCATAATGTGGCCCATTACACTCCCAACACTTGACAGGTTCTTTTCGCTCAAAGATTTTAGTGTAGTTTCCATGGTTATTAGGAGTCTCTTTGCTGTTTTTGTAATTGTTCGAATGGCTGACAGCTCCATTTTTGTTTCCCTGGAAACTTTTACTATTAAAGTGGTTTCCGTTTTTGCCATTCTTGAAACTTTTATGGGGAACAAATTCCTTTTTCTTGTACTCGATCAGATTACTGTTCTTTTTGGCTTTCCAGCTGGCTATCCCCTCTTTCTTTTTATTCTGTTCATAACAGAAATTGGCTTTGCGCATGGCTTCTTCCAGTGTTTTGGGGTTTTCATATTCAATTCTGTCCTTGATGTGATAGGGCAGGCAACTAAGAAACCGCTGTATTTTTGGTTTCTCTTCGACAAAATACGGTACATAACGCAATAGACTTAAAAATTTACTGTTTAAGTCCTTCATCGTCATAGATCCGAGCTTTAGTTCATAAAATTCCTTGGCCCTCTCTTCATAATACTGTTCGGACAAGAATTTCTTCTTGAAGTACCTTTTAAAAGTACTCCAATTAACTTCTTTCTCTTTAATCCCCTTGACCCTTTTCAGGTCTTGCCACCATATGTCCGCCTTTCCCGAGAGGTTGTAGATGGCCATTCGTGCTTTCAGCTGATTTGAGTAGTTATAGATCTGAAAATATTTTCTCATCCCGGATAACCAAGATTCTGCCTCTTCTCCAGTTTCAGATTCACCATTGAAAGTTGGGGGCTTTATCTTCTTAAACTCCCCGGAAATCTCTTCATAAGGTCTGTATTTTTTTCTTCGGTTGTGCAGCTCAGTTTCACTGCTGTCACTGCTTGTGTGATAACTGGGTTGTCCCTTTCTTTCTTCAGATGATGAACTACTGTCGGACTTAGCCGATTTTGTCCTTTTTGACCCTCTTTGATGACTAACTTCTTCTGAGTCAGCTCGTTTGCTCCTTCCTTCTGTCTGAAATTTTTCTATCAATAGCTGATTCAACTGCTCCTGGGTCTTTATAATTCTTTCATTATCCTTCTTGACTGTTTCCATCTCCGTCTTTAATCCTCTTATGGTCTGCATCAGCTCAGTGGTGTGAGCAATTACTTCTTCTGTCTCAGGTTCTCTTGACATCTCTCTTGTCACTGCATTTGGAGATTCTACCTCGGTGTATTCTCCCAGTTTTTCCATACCTGTCTGAAAAATTTAGAAAAAAAGGAAATTTTATGTTCTGTAGATGAAACCGAAATATATCTTAGTACTTTATATAAAATAAAAAAAATATATATCTTCTTTTATGGTCACTGTTTTGCGGAAGTTAGTGGAGGCACATCCAAGCCTAGTGTCTGAACCTCGCTCTGATACCACATGTCAAAACCCGGAATTTCTGAAAAATTTAAATTTTTTTTATTATAACAATAATTGTTAACTAATAGCATTTCTGGTCCTGTTAAATTTCAGTAACTAAACATAATCTTGTTTAAAAGATTCTGTCTTACTAAAATTGTGATTTTTGTGATTTTAAATATTGACTGTTTTGTTTCAAACTGCAAGGGGAGAGCTAGCCAAAGCTGACTGGCTTACTTAGCTTACGAGCTAATGCATAAATTTTCTTCTGTTCGCAAGTATACCGGTGAAGTAAGGGTCACTGTAAATTAATCTTGGTAAGCATCAAGCTCCTTTCCCTGTACTATAAAACTTAAAGAAGATCTATTTACTATTGCTGGTTGTAGAACAAGACAGTGAAGTTATTCTCATGAAATTATACTTGAAATAAGATTGATAATCCGCCTTGACATGATATTTCTTATTCGGGATAGTATCATCAGGTTTTGCGATGAATTTCATTGTTTCAGTTATAATTATTGTGTTAAGAATATGACTCTATGTTACTACTGTAACTATCACTGGAGCAATTGTTTGTATCATATTTATTATCTGCATAAAGCGACGTTAGCGTCATGTGATATGTTGTCAACTAATACTGGTGATTACTGTTGTGTTCACGTATTATTAACGTGAGTTGGAAATGTGGCACCTCTAGCGTTGTTCCATTAAATTCATCTATACTTCAAGTTTCCACGTCTACTTAAAGTTTAACTTCTGTCACCTGACTGTGCCTTGTTTTTAAACTACATTCGTGGTGTGAACCAGTAGATGAATTTATATTTCAACATCATAATAATAGAGATTATTGTTCTAATTGTTTACTGTTTAACAATAGTATCGGAAGAAATACGATGATAGGACATAATGGTAATTGTGTATCCCATCATATAGTTTTGGTAAACATTTCAATGTATTAAGTGATAATGTGTTTTCATTTGAAAGCTGACTACCTCATTGTTTATATGATTGTAGGTAGAAAATATAATGTGCTCTTGGCTTTATTCGATGGCTTGGTTTCATTATATATATAATACAATGATTGTGCAACAATCATAATGTTCCCATACGTTGGGCAAACTTTTATATTTAAAACAATGTTAAAGTAGTATCTACCATACTAGGTTAAGAGAAACTCAATATTGTAAGTTGGCTATATCTCGTTCATATCATTGTAGGAAAATATACATACCATGTACCTTGGAATTATCGAAGGTTCGGTTGCAAGGCATGCGCTATATGTTGATTGAGTGTATTATCATAGTGTATTACCATACGTTGAATTTGACTTATATGTATGCAATGATTTTGAAATCGGTGAATAATGATTTGAATGGCAACTGAACTATATGATCTCAACCCATATTACGTTGATATATTTCAATGCTACGTGTTTGACTCTCCTCCATGCATTTGGTGATATATAAGCTATTATCGAAACCCTACCAGGTTATTGTCTTTGCCTTCGGGCTCGTGTCCTAAGGGTGAAACCCTCCATGTCCGAATTTCGTAGTTGGGCACTGTAACAAAATGAAAGGTGTTGTGGTTCTGGTCTCGTGGTTTCATTCTGTGGTAGGATAAAGTCCTCGGCTCTGCTAATAGCGTCTGCTACAGTTTCATTGTTTCTCGGTCTCGTTGTTTTATTCTTTGTTTAAGTCCCAGCTACCTACAGTCTCTCCCTGTCGCTGATGTGAGTATGAAGCAGGGTTTTGTTACCTGTATTATTCCATAGGTGGTTGTATATTTGGGTTTGGGGTGTGCTTCTCGACTGGTTCAATCCCAGTTTAAGGGTTTCGTCAGGAAGGTTACCTGTCTCGGCTGTCAATAGAAAAGTTATGGAGGCCTTGCTTGCTCATCTAACTGACAAAGAAATGGGGTTTCTCTGCTTGTTCAACTTGTGGCTACCAGGATGTCTACGGTTGCATTCCTCCAATGGCTCAGGTAAACTATTATCCATATTTTCACAGTTTAGGTTTTGCAATTATTGTTTAGATTTACATTTGTATTAACTACCCTCGGCATTCAATAATGTGACTAATATCTCTTGGCATTTGAATATATGCAGGTAATGCGGCTCTGAAGGTGTACAGGGCTTCATCTCCAATGCTGGCTCCTCCGGGTAAGCCTGGTTATCCACGACTATCTCTCCCTTTGTTGGTTTTGTGATTAGAGTTGAGTCTTGGAGGAAAACTCCTGTATAATGAGGTCGTTAACGTCTTTGTGACATGGGTGCAGTCACCTGTGTAAATTTGTTTTGTTTGTAATGGAAAGGGTTTGATACCCTGTTATGTTTATGAATAGCCATTCACGGCTCAGACTGTATGAGGCCAGGGTTTCTATTATTGTAATTGTATTTGCTAGGCGTAGGGTTCTGTCCACACTATATAAATTAATATAATATTGGGCCTGTCATGGCCGTGTTTCAATTTTGTGTTTTGTTAAATGAATAGAATGTTTAAGATATAAGGTTGTTTTGAGTTCTTCGATACCTGAACGGACTGATAACTCTACTGTAATGAAACTATGTAACTATCTCTCTGCGTTTTCTTTGATTTTGAATGTTTACTAAAAGAATGTGGATGTTTTTCGATCATAACTGTAATAGTTAATTAGCATAGGGTGATTATGGTAAGTTGGGGTTCTGTTTTATGTTCAAAACATATATATGGAAATGTTAAATTCGGTGGTGACTGGAAACGAATTGTAACAATTTTAGTTCTTATACAATTATCGAATTTAACTGTGGATAAAATATATGTATAACTAGGTATAAAATCTCCTGTAGGTTTTTGTCTGTCAATGCATTTCTTTTCCTTTGTTTTCAGTCTGTTGAATTAATGTTGTAAGGCTACGACCGTGTAGGGTTTGTGGACTACTCTAAGAGAGAATAATTATAATGAAATAATTATTAATACAGTGAATAATTATGAGGGTTGGTATCAACCAATAAAGGTTGCGTTCGTTGACAGTTTCTCTGTATGTTAATATGTTTGTTTAGAAGTAGGAAATTCTTCAACAGTGCTTGTGTATTACATGTATATGAGTTTGATAACGAACAGAAATCTAGGCCTGTAAATTGTTTAAAGAAATATTGAAGTCTCTTGAGTCTTGGCTTCGAGCCAGTCAATACGTTTGTCTTGTTTAAAACAACTCTGTCCACTCTGTTATGATAACATGGCTATTAAATTATAATACTAGGTTTGAAGGGAATAATAATCTACAGTTCTAAGTGTTTGTATTTGAATACTATGTTCTTAAATAAGATTATATGGAAGTTTTTAAACAATTAAATATTGTTGTAGTCACACCCTTTGGTTAGTCGATAGCTGTCAATAATATACTGAGTATAGATAATATAATGAGATGAGTTTTGTTTATCTGTTAGCTCGATACAAAGACTAACCTGTATCTATAGTTGATAGAAATAAGAAGCAGATAAAACTGGTACATTGCTCTAATAGGAACTATCTTACAGTAAAACTAAGATTTATCTATATTTGTTCTTATGACTGTTTAATAAATATAATTCTGGAATAACTATTGTTTAATATTCTATCTATTGTTTAACTAGTAACAGAAATTCTAGAAATACATAAACATGGTATTTGATAATTGTAACAGTAACAAATATGTTCTGCATAGGATACTTACTCTATTTAAATGATAATAGGGAAAATTCTAAAACATCCGAGTTTCTGAAATTTATACCAGAAGAAAATACAGAAAGGCTGATCTACTGAAAATGAATACAGTCAAACACAGTTGAAATAGTCTATTCCATGTGAAAATTAATTAAACTAACAGCAGGAAGAGTGACAGAACCTGTAGCTATGGTAGACAATAACAGCGATGGGAGGCTGTTCCTCCCTACCAATTCTTGGAGAGTGCCCAGACAGCACTTCTCAGGACCCCCGAGCTTGCTCTGGTCTAACTGGCTGGAATCTAGGTACAGCCAACAATTCCCTCAGCCCAAGCAGCTATACTGGAACCAAGTTACTGCAACTTCCTGACTCAAAACACTTCCTTACTGATTTTTCCCACTTCCTCAATGGGACTCCTGAATAGCATTCACCTGAATTTATTCTCCCTCTAGAACAATTGCTGACCCCCAGCTCAGTTCATTGAGTAGTATTTAAAAGATTGCCTAGGTCTTAGTTGGGCTAACTGTCATTAATGAGCCACCTGCTCAGATTCCACTTTCTTGGGGAATCATGACCCCAAAATATAGGGAAGTTGCCACCTGCAACTTAGGAAGTGTTTGAGGATGCTGCCACTTGTCTTTTGTCCTTCCACCTAATTCCATCCACCAGTTAGACCAGTAACCTCTTTTAACAGCTCTCCCATGCTGTTGTCTCCATAATTTATTTATTAATAATAATTATTCAGAATTTACATTCCATTTCTGGAGACTCTGCTGAGTCATCCATTCCAACTTAGCATTAAATTTAACATAATGTCTCAGGAATATTAAAAATAATTACATTATTTTAATAAAATTGGGGTATGTGACACTCTCTTTGATTGGTCTTCGGTTCCGAATATAAGTTATGGGGGTTCCTTCAAGATTAAGACATTATATGAACTTAGGATTTATACGTTGGGTTCTGTCCTAAGTAGAGTCATGGGGTGGAGTCGCTAGGTGAACCACACAGATAATTCACCGAAATGAAACATGTCGTAGGAGAGGTGAGATGAGTGAAAATTAAAAATGTGATTGGGATAATTATAAAGTTCAAAATACAATCACCAAGGAAAAATACCGGATGCGATAAGATATGGATTAACGCACAGAAACTCGTAGACATTGAAGGTAAGCCTCTACCTCTCCGACAACGGTGCCAAAATGTTATCACCAAACTTTTAGTTGCCCCTAAAGGTGGATCTGTAAGGATGGTAGAGGGGATGGGAAACCAAAGAGGTGAAACCAAGATATCCTCAACTCCCAATGGATGGTTGTCATTCCAATCGAGGCAATCTTCACTTGATGTTATCTTAGCCCAAGACAACAATGGGGGAGACCCAGATATACTCCCGATAGGAGAGATCAGACCAAGACACCATATCAAATCAAATAGAGATTAAGTACGTAAGGTGTATGGTGGAATAAACCCTAGATCTATGGATGAAGTCACAAGGTGAGTAATGGATTGGATCAAAAGGCTTCAACAAGGATAATTTGATCCAACTAGGTTATTCAAGTGACTTATGATATTACACACTAGATTCAGAATCAAGGTACTAGTCAATGATGAGAAAATCCATTGCCTTGGGAACTGTGTCCAATGCAGGGTAGTTAGGGACAGGATTGGGGCTAACCAATACCAAATATGGACTTATTTGATAGGTATGATAGTATCAATGTACCCAAGTCTCAGAAAGAAGATCAAAAAACTGAAAAATTGGCCAAGCCAAGAAAGTCATGAGGGTTGGGAGAAGCTCAGTGCCTAGGAAAATGGGCCAATGGAGTCCCCAAGGATGACGTTCTTGAGAACCCACTTTGGGATTTTCTCGATCTATAATAACCATAAATGATTTTCCAATTGATCGATGGATTTGATCTCTAGAATTTTTAGTTGATTTTAACTTAGGGTTTTAATAGTAAAATAACTATGCCAATGGATTGGAACCAAGAAATAGGGAACAAACATGTGGATCTTACCTGGGTAACCTTGTAGATTCCTTCATGATGATGATCTATGTAAATCTGGTCAATTTGAGAAGATTTGGAGTAGTTTTCTATGAAGTCGGTTTTCCCAAGGAAGCCAATGCGCCTTCTCTCTTGCACAACAAACATCAACAATATCAGATTTGATGCATCAAGAGATCAAGACTAATGTCATAAGAGAAATAACAAGAAGATAGCATAGATCACAATGGTACTAATGATAACCCCCTGATACAAGCGAATGCCAAGCCAAGCGAGTTGAGGAAACCCTACAAAAACACCCAAGTTGAAGTCGCCCTCCTGTAGACAAGACAAAGTTTACAAAAAAGATAGATATTACCACAAATATACAAATGATAGGATGCAATAGACTTTCTAATCACCATCTAAGAACACCATATGCAAAGGAGACCCAAGACCCAAGAATTTCCACACTAAGTTTTTCTAATATCAAGATTCCAAGAGACAAAGGCCCTTTACAATGAGGAGCTCTCTCCTTTAAATAGGATGGAGAGACACCAAAACCCTAACCACCTTTTGAATGGATGGCTAAGATTAAAAGATCAAAGTGATCTAATCAATGGTTGAAATGAGCTCAACATAAAGTACATGGATCAATATAACAATATAATACATCAATGGACCGAATCGCCTTAGTAGAGGGGGTCCCACCAAATGACAATGATAAAACATAAGAAATAGCTCATGGTGGGTCTAGGTGGTCATGAATTGCCACCCTAGTGTGTCCCCATGTCACAATAACATCAAAATATCAATCTAGACACCAAATCGTTCCTCTCTGGAAAAGTCGTGAGCCTTAGGAGGCTCCAGAAAATCATAAAAAGTGTCAAAGAAATGGGTGTGGGTCCCACTGGAAGCTGAAATTGCTGGAGAAGGTGTGGAATACATCCCACTCATCATAAAAACTCATCACATTCCAATCCCTTGCCTCAGTAGCCCAAATCAAATCCTTCGGTAGCCATTTTTACCATTTTTAATCTGCATCGGGAAATGTGAAACAGCCCAAACTGCCTCCTGGAGTGCCTACGCTTTCAAGGTGAGACCACGAGGATCTCTAGGAGGGGGGTAATATGGTAATAACAAGTGGTTGGACCACCCCCTCCATGCACAATGCCCTAGGAAAACCAGTCAAATCCAACCTCTTCTCTGACAGGCCATCTGACAAGCTAAAACTGCACTAGGATGGCCAACTGAGGTCAATCATCACTGTAACTGCCCGGAACTGAAAACGAACTGTCTCATTGGACTCAGAGATCCCAAATCCATCTAAGATGTGTACTCATAAACCATATAAATCTATGCATGATCCTATAAAATATCCAATATACCCGACAAACCAAATAATAATAATATGTAAAAGTGTTGAAAAGCACAAGTCATCATATTAAGTCTGTAACCACTGCATAGAACCATCTGGTGACCTGTAATAGACCACATACATGTATCTCTGCATCATCTGAGGTCTATCTGCCTTATGTCAAGTGGTTGAATTTGGTCAAACTAGGTTTGACCAAGTCAACATGACCAATAATATAACTCAGGCTATCATCAAAGCTGCTGCAAGTGCCAAAGGTTAAAGCATGCTCTACAATTCATTCAAGTAGCAGTTATAACAAGAAGTAATCATTTACTGGAAATCTAAAACCAAATATATAGAGTTTTAGATATTAATTAAGACCTAGACCCGACTTTCAGTACCATACTCACTTCATAGTTGTGATCAATTTGCTAGTGAAGGGTGAGGGCTAAAATCAAAAGGCTAGGCTAAAGGGGTGACTACTAACTTGACACTATGACACTTTGGATATGGAAAAAGGGAATACACACTCTAGCATATGCTGGACAAGCAATAACACGAGGGATGGCAATGTCTCGCAAATGGGTAAGTTGTTTAAAGAGTGTTTATTGAACTTAGGCATCATGTCTACTTTTTAAGATGATCCAAGTTCATTAGGATCCATTGATTTTACTTCATGGACTTTTTGGCCTACATAACCCTTCGGATCTTAGGTGTGCTAAGAAGCACAACCAATTTCAGCTTGCATCCAGAGCATGTTTATACATATACATAAGGTTAGAAATCTTTTAGATATAGAATTTAAGAACCATTGCTTTTTGGACCTTCATTATACTCTTCGAGGAGTATTTATAGAGTTTCATTGCTCTTTACCTTTACTCATGTGTTCTGAGAAACACATTCTAGAGTTTACAATTTCCATGGGCGAATTTACATAGATTTCCATAAGTAGCACATGAGATTTTAGTTTTATCCAACAACATCTTAAGTGACTAGGGGGACTTCGTACCAGTGCCAAACATCGAGACAACCAACCAGAATGATTTAGGACTACAATCCAACTCACCAAAGGCAAGTTTTGTTACCAACTTAGAGCCGAGACACAAAAAACAAGGAAGCTCATCCAACACAGAGGCTATAGCGGGGGAAGGTCCTCCCTGCCATGAGTCAAGTAGTAAGTCAGGGTAATAAACAAACTAGGAGTTAATGGATGGGTGAAGACAGTGAATAATGAGACCAACACTAGCAAGCCAAGGATGGTGGTAATGATCACCTCTATTTTCCCGAAGGAGGGTAGAACCAATGAGTATGGGTAATGAACTTCTAAGTCTGAGCAGGAACAATAGAATATATATAAAGATACAACTAGGTCCACATATATATATGATCGCCAGATCATGATACTAAATGCTAAGACATGCTACAAGAATAAATATAAAAGAAATATAACCATAACACAAGAATATACCTGCTGAGTCATATACCTGAATGCACACAATCTGAACCAACATCTTTCAACTGAAACTCTTCTGCTACAACTCTGGGCATTATTGACTACTCTGTAAATGGCTAAATGGCTACATCTGAGTCCTCTCTCTGAGTGTTCTGAAACTCGGTCATGGCATGGGGAATATAAACTATTGTCCATGATACAATAGTGATCCATAATAGATGCTCATCTTGGCATCTCAATGTAAGGGAACTAGCTGAAAAGTGTACTGGAATCTGAAAAATAATGTATGGTAGCCCAGCTACTATATATGTGATAACAGTGGCAAGAGTAGAACAAGTCCAAAGAGAATTGGTAAAGGAAGCAGACTCCGAAGACAGATCAGGGGAGTCAAGCCAAAGAAAAAGAAAAGCTCTAGCATTGAAAATGAAACCCCGGTTAGTTCGCATAGAGCTGATGAATGTGATTTTCCCATCGGGCAAACTAATTGAAGGTGCGAAGAAGCTCACACATCTGGATATTAACATGGGAATGTTTCCCATTGACGGAATGCATAATATGCATTTGCAGGTTGTGGAGGAAATTATATATAGAAACATGATTTCATATAACCATCATCTGAAGCTAGAAGATAGCTACAAGGAGCTGAAAAATGAATGCACGTTGAAGATTGATGAGCTAGAAAATGCTTAAGAAAAGCATAAAAAGTTGAAGAAAACTGTAGCCAGAGTCTGTGTGAAAATCCCAGAATGGGAAGAACTAGAAGTGGAAGCGACCATTCTTAATATTGGTGTTGTCGTGGAAAATCTCAAAGTGAGGATGGAAGATATGGAGATTGGCTATAAAGAAATATTGCTGACTTAGAGTCTCAGCAACAACATAGCATTCTGCCAAAATAAAAATTAGCAAGGGCCGAAGAGCTAAAGACATCAACTGAGAACATCTCCACAGAAGTTGCGAAATGTCAAGACTTGCTAGAACAAGTCACTAAGGTTTGGTATATACTACAGGAGGGTCCCAAATTATAGAAAATTCAGGATGAAGTTCAGAAGAGGCAAAAGGACCTTGATTCTATGAACACGGCCATGAAGGATTTTCCTCCAAGGCAAAGGATCTAGAATTTCACAGAAATGAAAGAGCTTCAGAAGGAGCTAAAGGACTAAGGATGAAGGAAGTTGAAACTTTGTCAAAGTTACAGCCTATGCAAGAAGATGCATTGACACTCTCTGAAGAAATTGAGGAGAAATTGCAAGAAATCCGCACGATAGAGAGTACAGTAAAGGATCACATGCAAGAACCCATATCGACGATGATGGTAGAGATGATCAAATAGTTTGAGCAAGAGACTAAGGAAGCAGTTGCGAAGCTGAATGCCACTTTTCAGGAATTCACTACGAAGACGAACATCCCAAGTGATGCACAGTCGAAGAAGCCTGTTGTAAGTGGCTCGGGGGTGAGCCACAAGTAAGTGTTAGGGGCCTGTTGAGCGCATCCCAAATGCAAGACGTTTTGATGGAAAAGTAGAGTTAGGTGAAACCTAGCATCGACCATTTTTGGGAGAAGCAACTCCGCAATCCCCGGGAGCAGGGTATGGAGTAAAGCACAATTGATAGGAAATGACCTATCCCCTTAGTAAAGACAAAGTACTAGGGATAGCCAAAGGTAGTTGAAATAGTTAAGGATGAAGCGACGAATTGAAAACTACATAAGAAGAGTGTAAAGAAGTGGAATGGTGCAAAGGACACTCCATTGTAGAGTCAGAGCTGCGCGGTCATAATTGCGACTGTCAGAGGAATCATTAGAGTCAGAATAAGCATCACAAAAGGACAGGGAAGTTATAGCGAAGTTAAAGAAAAGCGTGGTCAATAGGAGAACCACAGGATTTTGGGCTTAAGGGTACTATGGGGGTCGGCCCATAGTTATTGTAATATGTGACCTTCGAGCACATCTATATAAAGGGAAATTTTTTATAAGGAAGGGTTGGTCCTAGGAAGAGTTAGAGGTTTTGGTTGGATTGGTCTGAGAGAGATCTAAGAGAGAAAAGACTCTACAGCTGAGTGTGCATATATCTATTATATATAAGAGTTTGCAGCTGAGTGCGCAGACTGGAACTATTACCCCTTCCAAGTAATATAACAACAGTTCACATGGACGTAGCTCCCATCTGGGGGGTGAACCACATAAATCCTGTGTTATGTGTATGCATCTATGATGTTTTTTGCGTTCATGTTATATTATGTTTATGTATTTTCTTTCATATGTATGTTAATGGAGATCATATGTTAAGTAAGTGGAACAAATGTGTATGAATGTTGCGAAGAAAATTAAGTATTATGAATGCGTAGTTATAAGAGTAAAGAAAACTGTGATTCAGTGAAGTCTGTAGGCTATTCATAACTGCAAAGTGCGAAGTCACATGTGATATTATTATGTTAAGTATATGCTAAGTGAGAAACACATTGTAAGGTCACTTTCCACATCTGTGCATATCCACAGTTACAAAAACCTGATTCTATAACCCCCCATCTTCACCTCGGGTGAGACTTCATCATGTTCGCAGGTTGATGCCAAAAGGGCCAGTGAAAGGGGTATTTTGTTGGGTCTACAAATATCTTCCTAGAACCCGGGTCAGCCCAGAAAGGAATGTATTCCAACATAGAGAGAGCATTGTTTTTATCCATGGCAATATCATCTTGAATATTCTCATGGACCAGCCTACAAAAAGTGTGTACCATGTTGATCACTCGATGCATGTTAGTACTGACAAGGGTAGGATCCTGCTCCCCTCCTCCTTCTCTTTGACCTCATCATTGTCGATCCATTTCCAACTTAGACCCAAAAGAACACTTGAAATACCACAAGGAGAAGTCTACCAAAGCAATCAGTTGAGCTCTCTCACCACCCTTCCACTCAAAAGTTATGATACAACAAATGGCCCAAATGGCCCTTTCAAATACATAAATTCCCTTAACATTGTTCATCATTTTAATATTTGAATCATGAGGGCAAGCATGTACCTTCATTGTGAGCGACCAACGAAGAAGACGAGGTGGAGTACATTCTGAGGTCAAGTGTAGTTTCTTAAGGAGAGTCAGAAACAACATCCCTTGAACCCTCATAATGGACATCACTTTCCCTTTTGTAGTCAAGGAGGATGGTTGTATACCACACAGAAGATGGTTTTCATCCTATAAGGGGGAATGTAGGCCTCATGGAGTGGGGATAAATTTCCATTTCACTGGGGTGGCTCACCCTACGTGGGGGAAGCATGTATTTATTGTAAATATCTTGGAATTTTTTGTACATAGGAGAGTCTTATGTGATTCCACGGGAAGAACTTAGAGACTAACCAATAGTAGAAGATCGTTCATTTGCAAGATAGTCTACTAACTTGTTTGTCGATCATTTAACATGAGATGGAATTATTATATCAAATTAACTTATCAAAATTGGGATTTGTTCGATAAGAGCCTCTAGGCACCAATTGGAGGAGATTTTATGGATAGGAACACCATGCTAAATCTTTGTGAGCATATGAATGATCAGCTGAGAGTCACCTTCAACAATGAGAGAGGAGTAGCCTTCCTCTCAGGTGACCTATCAACTTTTGAGAAGAGCTTGGAGTGTTTCTACATTATTGTAGTTAAATCCAATTGAATCCATGTAAATCCAAAGAATGTGGCCATCACAGTTGCATATAACTCCACTGATACCAACTTCAACTAGGTTTCCTTTAGAGGCACTATTAAAATTGAGTTTCAAAATAGGGGATTCTAGAGGGGACCATTGGACGGGATTGCTAGGGACCACCTTTGGGATCCAAGGATTGAATGGGCTAATTGAATATCAATACCCTAGGTTTGTAGAATGGGTTTTTCCTTATCTGATCACTTCAAATCATCCTTCGGCCACCATTTTGATTGAAGGGTCTCTTTTAGATTAGTGTGGATAATGTCCCATTCAAGAGTATGAGGAACATCCTGGTTCATGAAAATCCTCCTTCTTCTTTCCTTCCAAGTATTCCATAGTATAAATCTTGAAAATAATTTCCAAACTCATTGAGGATCGGGTTGACATAAGGAGAGAGGCACTAATCTTCCAAAGTTTGATGAATGTTTCTCTAAATTTGATAAAAAATCCTAAAGATCTATGAACCATTATCCCATAGAGAGTTAGTAATGGGAAATCATTCATGAGATGTTCCAAGGTTTCCTAGGTGCCTCGACACATGACATAGATGGAAGGGTTAGAGAAGCCTCTTTTCAAGACTTGGTCCCGAGTGAGAATTTTTCCACATGCTATCAACTAGAGGAAAATGGTGACTTTGGGACAAATCTTGAGCTTCCATATTTTTTTTCCAAATGGGCTCTTGAGGCAGGGGATGATGTTCCTCTACTAGTGAGTGATCCTCTGTAACTATGAATCGACTGGTAGATTTATATCCCCATATAAGTTTGTCAGGTTGTTCTGAAAATTCAATTCCCTGGGAATGGAGATCCTTCCAAAAGTATTCCCATTCTTTTATGCCCCGTCTCCTTACCCATTGACCAGTCGCTTTCCAGGTCCTCCATTCAGTTGTGGGAATTAAAGTGTCCCAATGATGCTTGACTAATTGAGCACGGATGTTTACCATATGGCCCTGCATGATTTGAATTGGTTCTAGCATGGAAAACTTTGAGAGTTTCTACCATGAATCCTCCAAGTAAAGGGTTGTATTTCCATCATGTATTTCCTAGAATTTGTAATATCTAACCATATCTCATTGCGTTCATGTTGCATTCCATATAAGAGATCCCAATATAGGTTCGTCTAAACAAATACGATATTAATTTGATATTCCTTGGGCATAATTTTTCCACCAAATAAGTGACCATTGACCTTGGTTTTCCATTAAGCATCGCCACCAAATAAAACATAGTTCAAGAATACGAGATCTCTCAAATCCAAGCTTCCTGCTTTTTCAGAAGTGCAATTTTTTTCCCAATCTACTAGGGGCCATTTTCTCTCTCTAGTGGCTCCTCCCCATAAGACACAACATTGGATATTTCATATTTATTTAATGACATGTTTAGTAGTCACCATCACCAGGAATAAATATAGGGGCATTACTAGTAGGATGGAATTGAGCAATACCATTCGACCTGCTAAGTTCAGAGCACAAAAAGTCCAATTTCATCATTTATATTCCAACTTCGCCAACAATTATTTCCAAGAGGCATTTTTAATGGCAATGTCAACCAGTGGATCCCCTACATATTTGTATGGAAGGTGATCCTTTGGAAGCTGAGAGCTCGAGCAATGTTTCTCTACACTATCAGAAGTTTTAAAGAAAAAATATACGATTTAGCATTATTAATAGAAGTACTTGAGGCTTCGTTGCATAGATGACAAATGCAATGAAATTCTTGTGATTCCTGAATTGAGGGTATCCCAAGAAGCATGGTATCATCTACAAACTAAATTTGGGATAGAATGGAATGGTCCCCATAAAGGTGAATATCTCTGAGATTCCCGGAGACAACAACAAATTTAATCCTCCGACCCAACCCCTCAGATATAAGAAAAAAAAGGAAGGGAGAGATGGGCCCTCCTTGTCTAATCCCCCTCAAGGGGGAGAAGGTAGAGGAGGGGGAGTCATTGACAAGGATTGAGAAAAAGGAAGAGGAGGTAAGGGAACTATCCAGTTGGTCTAGGCTTTAGAAAATCGAAAATCTAAGAGAACATGTTTGATGAATTTCCAACTAATTTTATCAAATGCTTTCAACATGTCCAATTTTCTCAACATATTTGGGTGCTTCATGGATTTAATGGAGTGAGTGGATTCATGGGAAGTAATGATATTGATCTGAAAATGGGACTCTGACCACTTTCACTTGATCCTAAAATTTTAATACAACAATCTAAACTTTAAACCTGCATTGATATCAAAAATGATTCGGAAAAACGAGACCTTTTTACTAAGAGTGCACTTCGGAATTAAGTGATTTAATCTTACATAACCAAACTCTTTAATTTGATGAACTTAAGTTGCATAGTAAAATTGCTATTGTATAGTGCAAAATCAAAGTGTTTAAAAAGAAGAGAACATGAGGAGTAACATCACAATAACACAAGCCAAGAGTTGTTAACAGAGTTCACCCATCTTGCGCTACGTCTCCAGGTCCACTTCCAACAGTTAAACTGCTTAATTGATTCTCCTATCATTTACAAAAAGGCACATGGATTCTTCGACAAGCCTTCAACTTGTCAACTCTCATTTACTCAAAGGGCCTAATGAATCCTTTAAACAAGCCTGCAACTTCCTCTCTCTTTTCAAATACAAAAAGAGGCAACTGAATCAAAAAGTTGGTACAAGAGTAAAAAATTACAACTCTTATTTTGAATATGCCCTTTCTTTCTGCTACACAAACTCAAGTGCAAATGTAAAAATAAGCTTCGCCTCATAAAATTGAAACTTTTGACTGTAAACATGCCATACTTTTGAAAATAGCACTTCATTACCTCGGGTTATGTGAAAAACTTGAAGACCTCCTTCAATCATGTTTCTCAAATGCAAAAATACTCATCACCAACAGAATCCTCCCAAAAACTTGAGAAGAATGAGTATAAAATCGACTATGTTCTAAACAAGTGCCGAAGGACCCTCCTTGGCACACAAAACAATACAAGTACAAAGCAAAATTTGAAGACACCCATCAATTCTACTACTCATATACATAAAAAAAAGGTCACCATTGAATTCCTCTCGAAATTATGAGACTAATGATATAAAGTCGCTTATGTTTTTCCTAGATGGCCAGGGACCCCCCCCCCTTGGCACGAAAAACAAAACACCAATCTGTAATACTATACAGAACCACACCTTGGGATTCATGGCAACCTCCAAATCTATGCGCACTCTGCAATTATATGCCCCTATGTTATCCTCCGACTACACATTCGTGGTCTTAATATATAGTGGCTTGTGGCAACAAATCCAATCGAAACCATAGTTATTTAGTTATAACAAATAATTAAACCATAAATAAATTGATTCTCATTTGCAATATATGCTATATAGTTTAGCATAATGGTTAAGTTGTTCAACTAATACTCATGAGACCAGGTTTCAAATATGGCTAGTTTGGATTTAATAAAACTTTGAACTATAGAATAACTTGGGCTTCTCAATGGTGCCACATGGCACCATTTGATTCGGCCATGTGGTAGTATGCCATTGGTCCGCTTTCCCAATCGTCGCCACCTATCCTCTTTCCCAATCGTTGCCACCTATGTGCCCAGTCAGTAGCCCAATCGTCCACCATGTCAATGCCATGTGTCACGCCCAGAATCGACTACGTCATCTTAGTCATCTTCCATGCCAATGCTTGTTCATTTTCCATGTTAGCACCATGTCAGCAATGTCGACCTAGTCAGTGTACGAACCCTCAACGTGTCCTCCTACGAATGGTGCCATGCCATCTATACATATGACACATGTCACTTGTTGACCCTACCATGTCACAATACGACCTACCACACGTCATTTTATGGTGCTTCCATGTGACATCTTATGGTGCTGCCACATCATCAGGTCGTAACGTCTATATAGTCCATGTGGCATCTTGTGGGAGTGCCACGTGGAACCCCTACCTAAATTTTACATTTTTCAAAAAAACTTCATAACAATGTAACTTCCTCATAAGGTGTTTGTTTGAGGCGATTCAAGCATCGTTCGAAATATATCACTGAGCTCTACGCAATGGTACCATTCTCATCAACATTCGAGATGGTTGATTTTTTAGCGTCTCTGATCCACCTAGATTAGATACCATCAAGGATTTGGTGACCCTCCACATAGCCGAATTTCTCTAGGGAAATGAGATGAGGCATGATGGGCTTGAGTCTATTGGCTATAAATTTGGTGATAATTTTGTAGATAACATTGCAGTGAGAGATAGGGAAGAAGTTGGTAGGTTCAGAAGCTTGATCAATCTTGGGAATCAGAGTAAAGAAGGTAGTATTAAGGGTAGGGAGAACCGAACTAGCTAATCAAGAAGATTCGACAACAAGCCAAACATCATGTTTAACAATGCTCTATCAAGCATGAAATAAATCAACAATGAATTCGTTAGGCCCATGAGACTTACTAGATGGCATATCTAGGAGTGCTTTCTCAACTTCCTCAAGGGATATTTCTCAGGGAAGGTTGAGATTTTGATCATGAGTAACTATATTGGGAATGTGTTGGGAGCCCTACTAAATTTTCAGGAGGTGGTTGGTTGAGGGCTCAGAAAGTTGAGATTTGTAGAAGTTAAATAGTTCTTTTTGTATCTCCTCATGCTTTTTCAAATGATTTCCATTGGCGTCTCTTAGGGTGAAATTTTTTTTCCCCAAGTTGCATTCAATTGAGCCTAGAATTTTGCTTCCATGGAATCTATTCTTGCTGGTATTGGGCAATGATCTATGCTTGAATACGCTCCTCTTGTTGCTTTGAATTCTGTTAGTGTCACTCTTAGATAATATGATACTGGAGAACTTTTGTTTCTTCTTCAAGCTCCTACCTATGCTAGAAAATGTTTCCAAACTCCATCTTATTCGAGTGTTTGAGATTTTGCTTAAGAGCTTTTAATCATTGTTGAAACCTGCACATAATGGAACCTTCAACGATATCAACCTCCTACTACCACTTCAAGATATTTTCCTTGAATTCTGGATGCTCCAGCCATAACTTTTCAAATCAGAATAGATAGAGAGAAGGAGGTCCTCCCGAGTCCACAATCAAGCTAATGGGCTAGCGATGAAAGCCTGTTGCTGGTAGGAGAAAGGTTGAGTTGTTGATGTTTGAGTCAATGAGGTATCTAGAGACCAAAAAGCGATATAGCCTAGACGCCACCTGATTCTAACCTCCCCATCTATTATTCCAAGAGTGGATCATGTCAATCATTCCTATGTCAATGAGTTGGGAATTTTGAATGAAGGATTGGATTAAAGCCTCAATGTCCCTGTCTAATATTTAGATTCCCCCTCTCTTTTCCAAAATATTGGTGATCATATTATAGTCCCCACCAACAATCCAATGATTGTTTGAGATCTATCAATCGATCCTAGATAGGTAGTTCAAGAAAGCAAGATTTTGGTCGAACAACTATGACCCATAAACATTAGTGATATAGCCCACATGATCTATACCAAGGAAATGGTACTTACCTATTATTATGTTATGAGTTGTAAAAAGTCCATCAAGATTTAGAATTATCGAATTGTAGAGCAACTCCAAACCACCTGCAATACCTCGTGTGTCTACAGTTACTATTTGCATTGATTTCCAACAAGTATTGACTATGGTTTTGAAGGTATCTACTATACATTTGGTTTCTTGCAACATGACTATGTCAGGTTATCTAAGATTGATTCATTTTCTAAGGATCATGTGCTTGGAAGGGTTATTTAGACCTCGCACATTCCAGGTGATGGTATTCATGGTTAAGGTTTGGTGGGGGTGAAATGGGTATCAATTTGACTGGCTTATCCTAAGTCGATGAGCTGAGCTCTAGCTTATTTGATTAGTTATTGATTGGTCTTATGGCCTCCTTTTTATCTGCATGCTGGATCTTTTGAGTGTCTTTTTACTTAAGAATGTGTACCCCTAGATGACTGGGGGCAACATATTTGTGGGCATTGTTGTCAAGCATTTGCCTTTCCTTTGCATAGGCTACCTTTAAGAGTTGTAGTTGTTATGTTGGGAGTAATTGGGGCTCATTCTATGTATAGAATTCCATTACAATATCTAGATCTAGATCTCCCAATTCCATATCATCACCTTCCTTTGTTTCATCAACATGATCCATTAGTGTGGAATCAACTCCCTGAGCTTGGATTAGTTTAGTCGATCCAGCCATGTTGTGTTTCTCTTTGTCTCGTTGGCCTGAGGAGGAGGAGCTTTTTCCATTTTAGGTGAATTTTGAGTTGTTTTGTTTTTTGTGGTAATTGGTCTAAATATTATAACCATCTAGCTGCCCTTGCTAAGATGAGATTTCAAAGTTGTTCCTAGTCATCGGATCTTTTGATGATTCTGAGGAAGGGACATGATGACTTGTTCTCCTTCTATTTGGAATCTTGAAAAAACCCTATGCATTAGTTTTTCCTTCAGTAGGTGGTGGTTCAGGTTTGGCATTGAGAGGGAATTCGCGAAAGAGATGTCCATATTTGTGACATTTTCTACAACGAAAAGGAATGCAATCATAGTCGATGGGATGAAGCCATTCATCATCGTGATGGATTAAGTAGATGGCCTCAGGAAGATTTTTATATACATCCACATAAACACAGAGGTGGGCGTAAGCAATGTACCTACCGATCTTGGTGGCATTTGAAAGTTGCACAAAGGAGCCAATGATGTTGTCGAGGCCTTCTAGGGTTTCTAGGTCCCAATATTCCTATGGTAGCAAATATAATTGAATCTAAACAAGAGCTATTCTGAAATATTCCTTCTCGGGGATAAAATGCTCTTTCTAGTTACGCATGTGGAGGCTGGCCGCATTAAAGAAATACGGTCCTTCTTGAAAGATATGGTCCTTGTCTTCTAGGTTATAGAAGATTATTATGAAGAATCCTTTGGAGCCAAGCTTCAATTCACAGTGGTCTCTTGGTTTCCAACAAGCAGAGATCCAGTTGACTAGTACCAACTCTGTTGGCCAAAGACCCATAAAACTTGCATATTATTGTAGGATCATTCATGTATTGGATATTTTCACTGATTGTTGGCAAAGTAATAACATACCTGGGTATCTGATCGTTTTTTGGGAGACATTTGCTCGAGTTTTTTCTAGGATGGTTATTGTTGGAGCTAGCGAGGGTGTTTGGGCTTGTTGAGGTAGGGGTACTAGCTTTTGCTGCCCCTTCCTTTCCCAATTCGGCTGAGATATGGGTTGCATTATCTCAAGAACCCAACTATCCTAATCCTAAACCTCCCTGAAAGTGCTTGCCTTAGTTCATTGTCGCTAGAGAATAGGAGGGAGCAGAGCCCTCTCCCCTTACGAAATCCATGGGGGGCGAAGAAAACCCTAGAAGTAAAGTCGATCTCCATGGAAAGTGATCTATCCAAATTATAATATTACTAAATCCATCATCATTAATGTCTATTTCTTATGGTAAATTATTTTTAAAAATATGATGTTATTTCTTATGGTAAATTATTTTTAAAAATATGATGTAGCATCACATTATTTTTAGGATTCCTTTCTTTTATTCTGATTGACTTAAAAAACAATTAAATTAATTACTTAATAAATATACCTAATTTTTTATAACTTTTATTTAAATTTTAAAAGATAAAAATTGCAAATTGAAGATGGCCCTCAAAAAAGACTCATGTTGAACCTTAAGTAAAAGGCAATGCCTAAGTTAACCTTAAGTAAAAGGCAATGTTTAAGTTAGAATGACCCATAAAAAATTATTTATGTAAAAGGTATGTGTTGCACACTTAGTGCACACTCACATACACACCTTCACCACCATCACATGCTTACACGCATTCATATGCACACCTTCTTCCCCAACTTCCCCAAGGTGGTTGAGAGAGTTCTCTAATCATGTAGCGAAAATCCCTTCATATGAAGTCAAAGTTTCAATGAATCCATAACTCTAATTAATATTTTAAGGATTTAAGTTGATCCAAGATTGAAAAAATCGCTTGGGGACATCGTTACATGGAATTTTGATTATAATGAAATTTTGATCACTTCTGAAATTTATATAATTAAACTGGTATCTATTAAGCACCGAGAGGGATCCAATTTCTTGAGGTGTTTAAATTTAAACTCAAGAAATTTGATCTCAAATTTGATATCTCTTGATTGATAGATCCGGGTTTAAGTTTTAAGTTTTTATTTTATAAACGAACATCTATTTTTTAATTACTTTTCATAATATTTTATTTTATGAACCAACATGGATTTTTTTTAAATACTTTTTACGTTTTATTAGATGGTTATAGGATTTTTTTAAATACTTTTTATGTTTTATTAGATGTAACACTACATCACACGTTATAAGATCTCTCCCATACTGAGTTGTAGAGCACCTTGTTTCACTCGGCGCAAAAATTTGTGTTCAAAAAGATGATCATTTTTCAACAAATTAACTTACTTCAATGAGGAAGTGATTTTATAATAAAGTGCATGTGCATATAGAAGGAGAATGAAGGTGTGTATGTGCACTTATAAACTAAAACAATCAATTATATATGTGAAGCCAAAAATATAAATGATATAAGTAAATAATATATAAACAAGGTAACCATACAATTTATGATTATCATATCAAAAAATTTCACTAGAACTTTATACCAAAATAAAAATAAAACTACTTATTATTATTAGTATTATTATTAATAAATAAAAACATTACATAATCGATCGATATTGTAAAACTTCTCAGACATCTTCACAGATCACCAAAAAAGGAAAGTTTTCACTTTCAGCAAAAAAGAAAGTTTTCACTTTAAGCGTGGTGCTACTCACCGCTGATTGCAAACTTCCATGCATTTCAGATATTGTGGAAGATGCAAGAGGGTGCACGACTCATTTATTATTTCCTTCTCTTTGGGGGCATATCCATTACACTTAATTATTTCTCCATTTTCTTTGGGCACATTTATTGCAATATATATGTATATAATTATAAAGTATAGATGTGTATACATTGAATTGGTTTAAATCAACATAGATTTATATTAAAGGGGATTTATCAGGCGTGGAGAGGGATCAAATTTTTTGTAATGCAAATTCTTTTTTTAGAGTGCAAATGATGAGGAAACATTTTAATTTATCTAATTTGTGTAGTTTTATATGTATGTCATTATAATGTTTTAAATAGATGACATGTTATTTTTTATAATATTTTATTAATTTTTAAAATGGATATGTGTCAACTCTAAGATGAGCACGGAAGACGTTAGACATCTCCCCCCACTGAACTGTAGAGTGTGCCTCTTCTGTGCAATAAAATAAATTTCTCAGAGCAAACTCCTCCTCTCAATAAAATGTGAATAAAATCTATCAACTAAATTATCAATAATGTTGCATTAATAGGTAGCCAAATGGCATTAGCAGTTAATGTCTAGGTCACCCACATCCTTGAAATCTTGTGTTTGGATGCCTCTGCGTCTGTTAAGGCATCAAGGCATTGCATTCTGTTTTCCAGTTGGTTCTCATTTATTTTGGTACATTGTTATTTAAGAAACGGAGAACGGAAATGGAGGACATGTGTACCGATTAATGTTGTAGGATTCACTGCATTGCATTTCATGTAGTAGGTGGTGAGGAAATACTACAAGATTGTGATATTATACAAGTTTAAATCTTGTTGGAGTGTGCATCTGGTAAACTGTGTATTAATCATAAAACAAATTGATACTATAATGCATTTTACAGCATAGAGCAATGTAGACAATTCTTCTGAGAGCGACTTTGAGTTCACACACAACATATATGACGCCCATTGTCCTCCTTGAAGTATTCAAGGTGATTGGATTGATCAATAAATTCATTCATATGAGCAATTGATTGGATTGATCAAAAGGTTCATTCATATGAGCATTGATGGAGTTTAGGGTGAAATAGAAAATGATGCCATTGAGAGAAATCGCAAGGCCTCTCAATATCTACCATCAATCCTTACACTGCAACCGGGGGAGGAATACTCATCAATCCTTATTCTGCAACCAAGGCATGAATAGAGATGTTGATCATGGGGAGGAATACTCATCAATCCTTATTCTGCAACCAAGGCATGAATAGAGATGTTGATCATGGCCTGTGGAAGGCCCTACAACTAACTTTGTCTATATGCGATTTTAATAAATACTATCTTAATTTCTTCTTTCATGGATCTTTGACTCAAAGTTTGGTCATCTGCTGTGCTTTTTGAAGGCTATCGAACATCTTAAGCGATCAAGGTTCTCAAACATCTACCGAAAACCCTTTTCCCTCATCGTGTAAAATACAATTCGCCATTTAGTTCAAAGAGATGTTATTATGAATTCGAAGTTTATTTGAGTTAGCAAAAGTCCATATAACTCCAAGCTTATTAGGCATAGATTGAAAGGACTGCACCAGCTGCTATAGGTGCTTGCATCAACTGGCATAAGATAGTCTCCATGCCACTGAATTGGCATCCAGGATCCATTTCAATGGATATGACCTGTCATCTGAGAGAGCATTTCCAGCGACATATGACCCATTCTTCTTAAGCTGACCATTTTATTTTATTCAAGCCCTATCACTTTTTCTTCAATTCAATTGCCCCACCTTGTAGTCTAATTCACCAGCAGTCCACGCCTTTAGAATTACAATTACTACCAAGGAGATCATAAGAAAGCATGCCTTAAGCTTTGGTGAAGACAGAGCCATATCAAATACTTGAATCTCCAACTTGCAAATGCTTTTCTCAAATGCTCCATCTGAATATCATCTACGCTTGTAACTACCAAAATATGAGTTTCAGCACTGATAATGGCAAGATCCGAGTCTCTTGGCTAGTTTGATGGCTCTGTTCATGGAAATCAAACTGCAATTAGGCCTCTGTAGCTGCAGTAGTCGCAGTTCCATAATAGATCTGGGGTGCCTGATCCTCTTCATCATCTTCCGCATTCCATAGGAAATGGGCATATGATCCAAGAACATTGCTGCAAAATAGAACCAATCAATCAGATAGCATTAGTTTAAATGGTATCATATATGAAAATCCGTAGATCTAGCAGACTTTTATAGCCATTTGAGATATAAAGCGTCCCTCCCTTTGTACCTAAGGGATGATTAAATAAGTTTCAGAAGCATCATAAACACATTGACAACCCATCAAATCCTCATCTAGGTATCTCTAGACTTGTACTAGATCAATTGGTACTAGCAATCATCATCTCAACATCAGTCCCCAAATAGGATAAAATCCAAGCAAAGCTGTGCAGGTATAAAAACGAATAAAAAAAAAAAACCTACACATGAATGCATAGATAATTGGATAAATCAATAAAGAGACAGAAAAGATACTAACCAGCTATCCGGAGCAGCCTCAACAGCTTGATCATGGTAAGATTCTGCACGAGGTGCATTCTTTATAAACATCCCATATCAGATTGGCATAAAGAGAGAGGACATCTGCATCGCCAGGGCTGGCAAGTATGGCCCTCCCATAATATTCCTCAGCTTTTTCGAGATCACGCTGGACCTACATAGACATAAAACAAACAGTATTGAGAATTTGTATGCAAGAATATAAGTTTTATAAACAGTGTACCTTTGATATATATATATATATATGATGATGAATGATATGCAGTCAACAAGGCTGAGATGATTAATTATATAACAGCAGCTCAAGGCTATTAAATTGAAACGAAGTTCAGATTCCTCAATACTAACCTCCTGCAGGAACCTCGCATAATTCGTTAACAGAAGTGGATTATCAGGATTTGCCTGCAGCATTTTCTTATAGTAAGCATCTGCGTTATTGGAATCTGATCCAGACCCACCTCCTCTCCCTCCATACCCTCTTCCACGTCCATCTTCACCACCAAATCCCCCATTAACAGAACCCGTCTCAGTTTTAGATCCAACAACAGCTCTATCGCTCACGAAAGCCACTCCGGTGCCTTCAAATATCCTGCCTCGCATCAAATCCTCATCCCTCCTTCCAGAGACAGAAGGCTCCTCACTCCGATGTGTTCCAACTGCTGCCATTTTTATTTCTCGAGATTCCTCATGTAGGTCTCCAGCGCTCTGAAACCCAATTGAAATTTGGATATCAGAATCCTCAAATTCCTCTTGGAGAGCCTCATCCAATAAGCCATTGCTCAGAAAAATTTCTGTACAGAGCTTTCTATAGTGGTACAAGGTATCCGACCCCCACCTTAACCCCAGCCTCCTTGAACAGGCATTAGATAAGGGGTTATGTAAATCAGCTTCAGACAACGTCCTTTCGAAACTGGGCTGTACAACATGATTAACCCACTGACCATCGACATTGCCAACAACATGCAATTGGGTCAACTGAACAGATCTGCGCGAACTCAATCCTGTGTCTGGCTGAAGCCCAGTGAGGTAATTCAGACCAGGACTAGAACAACTGCGGAGCAACATCATGGAATTAACGCCTCAGAGACCTACTATAGCCAGATTTCTGGTAAGAGTTCAGTACCATGTTCATGTACTCAACAGCCCAGAAGGTGCAGATATAGGGCTCGCACTGTACCAGTCCAATATACCAAGTCGGGTTGAAAGTATCTTAACCACGGTTAAAAGTATCCGATATACGGTTAAGGCCGGAAAGCATTTTCTGTCACGTAGTGCAGCCAGGTACGCTGAATGTGTTCCATCTCAGTTGTTGGACTCGTGAATCCGTGATGGGGATTGTTTACCAGGGGCGCCCGCCGGGTCGTTGGTTTTCTAGATTCCGAAGATGCGTCACCAGATTGTACATTGAGTACGGGGACATATGGGCGGGCCACGATTTAGTTGGGTTGGCGTTTAGCTGAAGTATCATGTCTGTGTCTAAGAAAGTTTTGGAGTTTGTGACATTTTCATGAAGTTATAACTGCTTGCATACATTCTGTGTTCTGTTTTGAACCCACTTTTAGGATTATACCCCTTGGTTTGGCATCATCCAAGCGCTTTGCTAACCAATATATCCTTGATTTGAGTGAAACAAATTGCAACCAATTAAAGTACCCAGAGAGGTACCTTTGAATGGAAATGAGCCTCTAAACATTAAGTTCAATGTATGCAAAGGAAAATTTAGTGGGGAGGAGAGGATTGTAGGCTCTATTCTTCAGAGGTCCATATGGAGTATTACATACTCCAAATGAAGGTGGAGATAAGTGGTTTCCCACTCTTAAAATATGGGAGGGAGCGTGAGGTCAACACCCCAAATGGAAGATTATATTTAATGTTTTTCCCAACCTCATTATCAAATTTGATGGAGCTTTGAAATTAGCACGATATAATTATTAAAAGGACTTGTACAAATGATGATATATCAATTCAAGTGGGATTATGATTTGACAAGCTATAAGTGGACATGTGGACATGTGTATATTTTTACAACCATTTCCACAAAAATTATTATGTCCCCACACGGGACTATATAGTGATCGCGCTTTGCTATTAGTTCATTCGTACATATACAAATTTTTAAATTTTGTATAGTTAAACTTTGTAAATTCAATTTGTTATTAAATATAATTTAAAAAAATATATTTTATATACAATGTTATTGGCTCCGTATGATGACGTTGTTTTTGAGAATTGTTGCCCCTAATGCGGCGGCGTGATTATGTCATGCTCAGACTTACCTGCAGGATGTGTCACGTCCCCATTTTGACCCCCTTCGCATTAAATCGTAAATGATGTAAATATTGTTACTTAATCATGGTGAGGAGGTGAGGAGCTCAAGGCCAAGGCCCTACCATTGATTTAGCGTTTTATGTATCGGCAATTAAAGAAATAGATGCCTATGGTTCTTGTGCTAGATGGGCACGATGTAAATAAGACATCATGTAAATACGAATTTTAACGAAAAATACCCACAACTAGCTATGCAATGCAACAAAGAGATGGAGGCATGATTCTACAAGGAATAGGGAGGGAAATTATCCAAACCCTTGAGCCAATGGTGTTAATCCATGTGTCAATGAGAAATCCCATAAACCACCAACTACTCATTTTGGGTTATGGACCCAATCATTTAATTCTTCCAAGAGTTGGTTGAGGCAGTTAATGCCTTGGGAATGAAGAAGTATGGCAGCAATTTTTGTGTATGGGCAAGCCATCAACCTGGAAATTCGTGTTTTGTCTCCTTGGGCAAGAAAACACCCACGAAATGGTGCCCAAAGCCATTCTGAACAGGGAGTCTTCACTCACTCACGCAGTTGGAGCTAGCTGGGTCTTTCCCTACACGTTTTTCATCCAAATCTTGCATTTTTCCATGCCTGGGAGTTCGGTTTTGCATATACATTAGCTTGGGAGAGAAGGGCCACGATTTGGGGACTGTATGGAGGTCGTTTTTGCCCTCGAATGCCCAAGGACATTTTTCTAAAAACGGATTTGGCTTCCCAGGGTTGTCCCCCATCTTCCAATTTCGTTTTTGTGTGTTTCCACGTTTTTCTAAGTTAGTTGAAACCCCATCTCATGCATCCCACTGTGGAAAACGTTTTCCTCATGCCCAGCAATTGTGGTTTTGTTGTTAAGTGCATCCCGTTTTGATTTGAACCTGTGAGCAAGAAACTTGGACTGGTTGGGGACAGAATTGGCTTGATAAACCTAGTGGAGGGAGTAACCTCTCAAAAATATCAAGAGGGCTTTGGCTACTTTTATATGCACACCCTGAGATCACTAGAAAGGAAGGTATGGCTTGAGGAACTGTGTGGTAGTGAAGAGAATACTTCCCTGTGTTGGGTGTGTAGGCAATGTGAGTGCCAAGCTAAATAGATCTGGGAGGGGTACCCTTAGCTCTGTGGTTGAGCTCACTAGCTTAGCAATTCCTCCTTTCCATTTCCTAGCAGCCTGATAAACCCAATTGTAGATTGGCTTGGCTCATCTTGGTGTATGCTTGGCTATGTGTGAGTCTGATGTTCCCTGGTTCCTTGTAGAAATCATGCCCAGCTCGGGGGTGGCAGTTGTATCAAGATGTTGATAAGCACAACTGGCCTATGGTTGGGTGGAACGTTGCAGTTGCATAGCCAGTTGCTTGGGACTACTTTGTTTTGAGATAAGTACTTTCATTTGCTATTTCTGCAATGTCTATACTTAATGGCTATCATGAAATGCTAAGTGTATGCTAGATAGTAACATGACTTTAATTCTGCTAGGATTAATTACAATATGCCTATGACATGAACAGCTTGAATGTCTTGAATGCATGATGGACGTGTGATAGATTTCTAACCCTGTTGTGTGTTGCAAATATCTATGCTATCCCATATGTCCATCTTCACTCCATATGAATGTTTATTCTTTCATCAAAATGTTGGGTGTGTGTTAATTCTGCACATGTTTTACTTCCGCAGCGTTACCTTAGATTTCCACATTTGCATGCTTGTCTTTTATGTTATGAGGACATTTTTAATTAGTGATTATAGGGCTAATTGCCCAGTTTTAGTATCACGATCCCCTCCATTGCACCAGTGTGATGGGTGGGGATGTGACAGGATGTAGCAGGTTTTGTACTTGCTTTTTTAGCAGGATGTAGCATGCGCGGATGATAGGTTGGTGATGGTTGCAAGAAGGGCGGGTAAGTACACAGTACCCAACGGAGGTGAACCCATTCAACAAGGTCTACTCATTCTGGTCCTAGGCTCATCCCTACTTGATCTGTAAGTGGTTGTAGACTACAAACAACTAAAACCAACCGATGAAGTAGTGATTATTTATAATGTAGGACTGTGATTCCGGCCTAACTTCATTGACAAATTCGTATTCAAGTATCATCGGTAGAGCCTCCACAAGCGGTTAACAATGGTGAATCCTCCATCCACAACAAGGTTATGCCCACTAACATATTTAGCCTCATCGCTGGCCAAATATAGACCTAGCTCCGCAACATCCTCCACTTTAAGAGTCGGCCTAAACAATGACCTTCTCCTCTTCTGAAGCGGGTGAGGAAGCATCCCCTTGTATGAAGTACTAGACTGTAAGATCCGTGTCCAAGCCATAAGGAGACACAACATTGACTTTGATCCCGTATTTCCCAAGTTCACCTGCTTTATTCTTTGTCAGCCCTATTATTGCATGCTTGGAGACAGTGTGTGAGTATGGATTCAGTTCCTCCTACAATACTTGCGACGTTGGCAGTCGAGATTATGCATCCCTTCTTATTCGAGATCATCACATGAGCCGCATGCTTAATGCCCAGTATTGTGCCTCTCACATTTACGCTCATCGCTTTATCAAATCGCTCCATGCTATTCAACTTCATAATTGTTGGAGATAATTCCTCCCGCCATCTATTTGCAATCACCAACCACCGGTACACTGAGTTAATGCATTAGGCGTAGAAGTTAATGTGCCTCGGATGAAGAGAGGCATCGATATGTAAAAATGTATTTGGCATCATTTCAGTTTTTAGATGAATACAGGAGAGCCGCAGAGCTCCGTAACCTTGAATCCATACCCTGTTTTTCATCTACCTCTGAATACTCTGTCACTTACTCTGTTTCCATTGCTCTACCTCTGCAATATTGACATGGTATCAGAGCAGGGAGATCCTGCCACTGCCCAATCCATTTGAAGTTGTCTTG
This sequence comes from Larix kaempferi, assembly GCA_027924585.1. Classification (NCBI taxonomy): domain Eukaryota; kingdom Viridiplantae; phylum Streptophyta; class Pinopsida; order Pinales; family Pinaceae; genus Larix; species Larix kaempferi. The sequence continues at coordinate 3,583,407 of BSBM01000913.1, read as the reverse complement.
AACCAACCGAGTTCACTGGCACATAGGAGAAGCCGTCTCCAGTAAACCCCAGCCATAGTTGCTGGAAGAGCTTTTCAGAAATCTAAAGGCAGAGACGAGAGGGAGAGCTGCCATTGGAAAAGGGCCGAATTGGCAGCCGTCGTGTAAGTGGAAGCCCATGAATAGGAGCGTTTCAGACTGGAGTGAGTGAGCTTCTTTCCTAAGGCGTTTTGTGCGGTTAAGACATAAATTTGGCGCAGATTCATATTCATGCAAGAGTCGTTTGGAACGGTTTCTTCATCGAAAATTTGAAGCATCTTCCCTCTGAGGCTGGAATCTGTAATTCTAATGGACTCAAACTATGGAAAAGCTTGTGCTTGTTTAGTATGTCTTCAGGATGAAGTGATTTAGCTAGGAAAAACAGTTTATTCTCTGAGCGGGTGGATTTGAACTTGTTGTGGAGGCTTGAATCATAAGAAAGATGGAAAAAGCATGGGAAAAGGCAGTTGAGGCTGCCAGAGGCGGGCATAACCCTTCTGAAATCGTTTCTTTAACCCTAGACGGGGGTCAAGCCTGCTAAAGAACAGCCTGTAGCTCAAGCTCCCGCCGAAGTGGTCGTTGTTGACGAAAAAGCTGAGCATCTGGTAAGGAAGAAGTTCCTGCCACTGTTGAAACGACAGTAGAAGAAAAGACTGAAGAATCATTAGCCAAGAAAATAAGAAAATAGAGTGTTTTGCATTAAGGGGGCGTTACTGACAGTGTCTTACAGCCAGCAAGCAAACTTATATTTTTTTTAGGGGGTGATAGGGAAGAAGAAGCAAGTAGAAGACTTGCATGAAGAAGACTAGTGCCGAAGCACAGAACGTGCCAACAAAGAAGAGAAGAAATGGGTTACCAAAGCAGACTCAAGCAGATTAAAAGAAGAAATGCAAGGGCAGAGGCAAATTATTTTGCACAGAGATATGGAGAAGTTCCCATTGCAGAGGAGCTTATTAACTCAGTTGAAGTCCAAGAGGAGAACCAGGATAATTGGAGCAGCAGAGTTCTCCTAGTACCCCCACATTTTTCAGGTAAAAATTATGAATTTTGGGCTATCAAGATGAGAAGTTTTCTTAGAGCAGAGGATTTATGGTATTTAGTTCAAAATGAATGTGTGCATCCCCTAGATCTAGAGGCTTTTGAGGCCCTCACAGAAGACCAAAAATTGCAGAAGCATGAATTAGCTTTGTATTTCATTCAACAGGCCTTGGATGAAAATATATTTTTGAAGGTAGCAACAGCTAAAACAACCAAGGAAGCTTGGGAAACTTTAAAACTTGAATTTGAAGTAAAGGGAAGTGACATGTGCAAGCAGCCAACAATGTCATAGCATGTTGAAGAAGTAGCAGAAGAGAAGCCTGCAGTTGAAGCAGAAAACAACCTAGCTATTAGTGAATCCCACGGTGTAGAGGCACTTGTGGATGAATATGAAGATAGAACTGCCATCGCAGCAGTAGAAACTCCAGCCATAGAAGCTGTTGAAAAATTTAGTGAACCCCACACAGTTGTGGATAATGAAGTTGAAGAACCTGCTATACCAACAGAAGCACTTTCCCCAAACACAAATGAAGACGAATTTGTTGTAATAGCTGAAAAGGATCCAGCAGTCTTAGTCAAAGCTGCTAAAGTAGAACAAAGCCAAGAAGTTTTAGCTGCAAATAATTTTAAATCAAAAGTTGAAGAATTTGCACAAGACAAAGAAAAAGATCTCGTGAAGGCCAAGCCAATGAGGGAAAAATATTTTCATAACATTTCAGTTGTTTGTGAATGTGCAGGTATTGAGAGCAAGAATCCGCTTGCAATAGTTGAAGAAAAAGAGCATGCAATCAAAGTACCAACACATTTGGATGAAGATTTGAAATTTATTGAAGAGTGGCTAGCAAATCCCAAGTATGATGAAGACTACATAGAGAATGTAGAACTAGATAACAGATCTGAAGAATATGATAAATCTGTTGAAAAAGTGTTCTTAACAGTGAAGCCTCAGTATGGTTTTGGACATAAAGGCCGCGAAGCAATTGGAAACGATGTGGCCGTTCCACCAAATGCAACGTTGATGGTAGATCTTGAGCTTGTGTCTTGGAAGGTTGTCGAAGGAGTCACTGATGATAAGAAAGTGTTGAAGAAAATCCTGAAGCAAGGAGAAGGCTATGAAAAACCTAATGATGGGGCAGTTGTGAAAGTTAAATACACGGGAAAGTTAGAGGATGGTACTGTTTTCGAGGAAAAAGGATATGACAAAGAGCCATTCGAATTTATGACTGGAGAAGAGCAAGTTGTTGATGGACTAGATAGAGCGGTTATGACAATGAAGAGAGGAGAAGTTTCCTTAGTGATTGTAGCACCTGAATATGGTTATGAAACTGAGATTAAGACGGATTTGGCAGTTGTTCCAGCGAAGTCCTCTCTGATTTATGAAGTTGAGTTGGTTTCATTTGTAAAGGAGAAAGAGTCATGGGACATGGACACAGCTGAAAATATAGAAGCTGGGAAGACGAAAGAAGAAGGGAACGCATTATTCAAGGTCGACAAGTATTTTAGGGCTTCCAAGAAATATGAGAAGGCTGCAAAGTATATTGAATATGACACATCATTCAGTGAGGAAGAGAAGAAGCAGTCTAAGCCTTTAAAGGTCACTTGTAATATGAACAATGCATCTTGTAAATTCAAACTGAAGGATTACACTCAGGCAGAAAAAATTATGTACAAAGGTTTTGGAAATTGAATCTCAAAATGTGAATGCTTTATACAGAAGGGCACAAGCATACATTCAGACAACAGATTTGGATCTAGCAGAGATCGACATAAAGAAAGCACTTGAGATTGATCCAAAGAACATGGATGCAAATTAATTTGTGGATGAACATACATGGTAGCAGTCCATTGAATAATTTATAGATATCGATGGAAGAATCAAGCCCAAGGAGCTTGAAGAAAAGATGAAGAAGAAGATGAGAATGAAGAAGAAGGTGAAGAAGAATGTTGAGTTCAAAGTGTGGAGCAGAAAGAAGAAAAGGTAAACATGTTCCATATCCTAAAGCGGTGCAAATCAATTTTTTGAGTTTATGAATGTAAGCCTAGCTGAGACTTAGACCAGCAGGCATGATGAATATTTGATTTTTGAAATGAATGTAATCCCACAGAGGCCTAATATGTAATGTTGTAGCATGTTAGCATTTAGTTGGTTTATGGTCAGAATTATGGGGGAGTGTTGGAGATAATTCCTCCCGCCATCCGTTTGCAATCACCAACCACCGGTACACGAAGTTCATGCATTAGGCGTAGAAGTTAATGTGCCTTGTATGAAGAGAGGCATCGATATGTAAAAATGTATTTGGCATCATTTCAGTTTTTAGATGAATACAGGAGAGCCGCAGAGCTCCGTAACCTTGAATCCATCCCCTGTTTTTTGTCTACCTCTGAATACTCTGTCACTTACTCTGTTTCCATTGCTCTGCCTTTGCAATCTTGACAATAATGTCAAGAGGTATCAAAGAGGTAGGAGGTGTAACGCTTAGCCCGCATCTGCTTATTTGTAGTCATCTGATTCTTGTCGATCTTGAAATGCTATATCGGCATATTTAACACACCAATACATGTGGGTTACCCATTCTCGATGGGAAGAGCTCAAGGAAGCTAACATTGTTTCAGTCGTATAGATCCTACCTCAGTGACTTGTATTTAGTACACGTGAACCTTACATGTACCGAATGCTCATACAGTAAAGTGCACTCATATGTCTTTGGTCTTTGCTTTTTACTAGTAGTTTGTTGATTGAAAACTCGTTATCGCATGGGGGGTGTGGATACAAGCATGTGAGGATGATAGGTAGGAGACGGTTACAAGAAGGGTGGGTAAGTACACAGTACCTGACAACATACTAGGAAGGAAGTGAACCCATCCAACATGGTCTACTCATTCTAGTCACGAGCTCATGCCTACTTGATTCGTAAGTGGTTGTAGACTGCAAACTTAACCTAGGGCGGTATGACTGAAGAAAAACTCAGTAAATAGGTAGGGTTATTGCTTTGGGAAAGCTACTACTCACCAAAACGAACCAATGATAAGCATATCCTTTTGCATATAATTTTATAACATAAGACAATGTTCTTCTGACATCCCCATGCTAGTCTTCTGAATTGGTTACAAAGGGATATTATTCCTCAATTCTTGTTAAATTAGGTAGCTTTCAAAACCATAAAAGATTTTTGTGAAAAATGTTCTTATTTTGTAATTAAATTCCTGCAAAGATGACTTTTACAGAATGAGGTTTTTTCCCCAAACAATTTTTCATAATTAGTGCCATAGCTAAATTTGAAATTTAATTTTCAACATTTGTATAATTCATCAGCAACTTTGAGTCTCCCAATACTTGCATCCTGCTTACATTCTTTTAAGAGCAATATTCATCAAGATCCAAAGCGCTTAGAACTTTCCTTGAAGGGATATATTGCACTTGAATGTGAATTTGGTTGAAGGTTGTTTCTTCTACCTATTTCAATGAAGTCATTTGTGTGTTTTCACTTATGCTACACCTTTCTCTAAGTCCAGGTGGATATATCCATATTTAAGAAGTAACAAATTGGGTCTTTGATCATGAAGAAGGATGTGATGCTTAGCACATGTTTTGTATCTTTTCCACTTATCCTTGTTTCGACAAAACATTGAGAAATCAATTAGATGAATAAGTAATTTTGTGGCAAAATAATTTTATTTCTTTTTACAATTTTGTGGCAAAAGTATCATATTTGTATAGCTTTTATCTTATAGCAATAGCTATTAGCCACTACGGGGACATTGCCACCTTATGGCTCTTGTTTTGTTTCCAAGTTATATATATATATATATATATATGAGATTTGTTCTGAAATTTTAACTTTTTAAGTTAAAATGGAAAAAGTTATTTTAATTATTTTTGTTGAATTTTTATTGATTTATAAATATTTATGTGATATTTTCTGTCTTTACTAATTAATGATATTTATTTAGTAATGAAGTAATAATATGAAGATGAACATAAGGTTAATTTATGATGTTTATTAAGACAAAAACTAATATATTTATATTGATGTGAAAATGTTGAGGTCCAACCGATCAATGAAATCTACGAATTGTACATAACATAGCAGTTTCAAAACCATAAAAACCATATCTAACAATCACATATCTTCGACAGACCTTACTTAGTGTAAATTGTGCATTCAACAAGCATATTAGGCTGTATACTTTGTGAGTTATGCAATACGATGAACTACAATGCAACTGCGCACTTCTGGTGCTGCACTTCAGGGAATCGCACTACACAGACGTCACTGACTTAAGTGTTTACCCAATTAACCCATGCATCCATCATGTTCAAAAATACTTGCGCATTCAAAATTCACTCATATACGTTCAATACTTAACATATTATTCCCATCATTCGCTCATATGGAGAATCCACATAAAAGCAAAGATACATATACTCATAAGTAATCACTTAACCATTCAACAAAATCAAACACACATCCAATCACACAACACGCGGATTTAACGTGGTTCACTCCCATGATGGGAGCTACGTCCACAGGAACTGTTGTTTATAATAAATAGGAAGGGTTCAACAGTTCCAGTCTGTGCACTCAGCTGCAGACTCTCTTCTCTCTTCAATGGGTCTCTGTGCACACAGCTACAAAGCCTCTTTACAATAGTCTCTCAACAGAAATCCACAAAACTCACTTAGAGCTCAAAAGCCAACAAAAGATCAGCCCTTCCCTTACAAAAATGCCCTATAAATAGATTGTGCCCGCAGGTCATGTCTTTACAGTGCAATGGGACAAAACCCTAAGGTTACCCAAAATTGGTGTAGTTACCCGCCAACCCGGCCTATCATAGTCGACAACTTCTCCACTCGCTTTTGGCCGCCTTGCTGGGCCACTCGTGGCTCACACGCTCTTCTAACCACCACAGTCATCAGAAAATGGTTATAACTGCTTCATGGCATGTCGCTTTCTGCCCCTTTGGCCTTCCTGTCGCTGTCGACTCGTGGCTTAGATTCTAACGGTTTTTCGCCACTCTAACTAGCAGGTCTCTTTCATCTACCTTCATGCTTCTCCTTACCCAACTACCGGGAATCATGGAGTCGCTTACTCAAAACAGGTCACTTTCATCTGCTTGACCTTTGCCCAAAATAGTTGTTGTGCTGGAACTGCGCACCAGCAAAACTGCGTGTTGCTTACACTGCGCATATCCAACTTCGCAACCAGAACTGCGCTATCAACAAAACTATGCCACTTGAAATTTGCATTCCGAACTACACAACTTCCAAAACTGTGCTTTATCAAAATGTGCCAACTTGGGCCATGCCCAACAGGCCCCTAACACTTACTCGTTGTTACAACGTAATCTTCCACCTTGTGAGAATCGACACTCTTTGGCCTAGAGGATCCATTTCACTAAATCATAACCACTTTATATCCTTTAGACACTATTTTTCCCTATTTTTTCCCTTATACGCTAGCTACATCACTATAGCCAACGTACCTGCAAGTTGCATCACTATAGCCCGCGGGTATCATGTAAAATGGTAAAAATCACTAGTTTATTACTTTTTACTCCCAAAAAGTGGTCATTGGGTGACCTTTGACTCTCCATCTTCCCAAGAAATGCCTCGATGTGTCCTTTCACTTACCTTTGAGAGGACTACATATTGAGCACATATGACTTATGGACGGGAAGAGAAATAAGAGCAAGAGAACTCTAGTGGATTTTTTCCCTATCTTGAGTCTACACTCATTGATCCTTGTAGTTGTGAACCCTTTATGTTCACCTTCCAAACTCCTATCTAGTTTGAGTTTTCCATTCAAGGAAAATTGAAGTGGTGGAGGCACAAGTGGATTGATCCAAATCTTGGTTCAGATTGGTTGCTGGCAAGAGGTGTCGTATCACATTGTACTTCTTCTTGTTTATTAATAGAAATACTCATATTCTCGTCCATTAATGTTGTAAATGTTGTTTATCTTACATTGGGTTGCATTTACTTGTTATATCATGTGCCATTGCTATTGATGATGTTAATATTGTTTATATATTATGTGTACTTGTTGTATATTGGCTGTCAAGACTAATTTGCAGGTGCATGGATTGAAAAGGTCCAACGAGGATCTACATAAAACGTTTGGATCGAGGTTGGTTATATTCTTCATTATCTTAGCATTGTCATTTATAATAGCATAGTTCTAAGAATTGAGTTGATTTCTGGTAGTCATCTGTCTATTGTGGTCTACCCCAAGCCATATTGAGTTTTCTCCAACACAAAAATGGCTACTCCGCTAGGGAAAACATCCATTTTTGGGGATTTTTGAGCATTAGTCCATATTTAGAGTTGTTGTTTGTCGAAGCTCTGTGTCACTTATTTGCCGTTGAGATACACTATAGAAAACTTGCTTTTTTTGAGCCATTGGACTCTCTGATTTCCCATTTTCCTTTCCTCACCCGCGGGCTAGCTTAGCTCTGCCCGCGTATACCCGCCTCTGTTTACTCTGCTACTCACGGGTACCCGCAGGTATTCCTTCGACAGTAGCGTACAACTCCGGCTTTGGTTGATTTATGACCTCTAGTTGTTGTTGGGTTAGTTTTGGTTGATCCTGAGTCTTTGTTGGCCTGTTTCTTGACTGTTCCATGCCTTGGTTGTGACCAGAACTCTTCTTTTCTCTTGGTTGAGCCTTGTTGGTTTCTTACCCATCTTTGGATTTAGCCTTGTTGGTTTTTTCCTTTCAAGCTCATTCCTTTTGCTGAGTCTTACTGTTTGGTATCTACCTGGTTGTCTTAGTGATCTCCTTGGCATATCAGTGACTAGATAGTAGGATTTTGCTTGCATTTTTCATTTCCATATATTGAAAAATACAAAAATATACACATAGTTTTGCATTTTCCTTTTGTTTATAAAAGAAAATACAATTTTTTTTTTTTTTTTAATGTATTGCATCTTGCATTGAGTGCTTTCTGCCTTCATTTAGATTCTGATTGTGCATCGAAAAATATAAAAGGATTGCATATTTATTTTGAAATCATTGGTTTGATTGTGCATGTTAGTCGCATTGTTTTCATTGGATAGATGAGTCTAGGATTTGACGATTTTGCATACTATTGAGTCGTACACATTACTAGTTTCACGATCATATTCCTTGAGTAATCACAGCCATTAAAATTAACGCTTAATCTTAAAATTGATTAGATCGATTTTATTTATAGGGTACACCAACTAGCATAGGTTTAGAGTCTTGGAGTAGATCATTGTGAGTTAACAATCCAAGACTACTAGATGAAACATTAGGTGTCTGACGAGGGAGTGGAGGAATCCATGTTATATATCGGTGTTCTCAGGAAGCTCAACTCAAGCCAAAGTTAAGCACGAGGTCATGGGAGGTTGGTTGAAGAGATATCCCTTTGATACCAACTGAACGTGGGAGATATTTCCAGGGTTTGTTCGTATATGGGGGTATCGGATGTTCGTCCTCTTGTGCTTCGGGCTTAGCTACCCTACCCATACGACAGATCCCACCTGCGACTGTCCCCCTGAGCATTGGTTATATTGCGGTGACCATAGTTTCCTTACCTAGGTATCGCATAGGGTACTTGCAATGGTTATGTTGTTTGTGTCCTGAGTCAGATAGGGGTCGGACATCACAGTTGTCGTTGTATAGGGACTTGACCCTGTGCACGCAGTGAAGTCTGGGTGTCGTTATAACTGATTCTGTTACCTCCGGCTATAGTTTGGGAGTCTCAAGCCTCTCCTAGGAGAGACATACCGGCTCTAGTGTCGAGAGCTCTTTTAGCCACTCTGTTTGTCTGCTCTTGGCTGTAGTTTCTCTAGGTGTGTGCTTCTAATTTACTATTTTTTATCGATAGCTGGCCTTTAGGGGACGTTTTGATTCTATATTCTCTCCACAGATATCGTGGCGCAGAGCCCTACTCTCCGCTGATCCTGTCGGTTGGCTGGTTTAGAGCCTACCGAGCTTTCATGCCGTGTTGCTAGGGGATGCCGACGAGCTCCCTTTGAGTCTTCAGATTCTTACGAGACATACGTCTAAGACGTCATGACTGCTGCACATTCTGATATTGAAGAAATACCTTCGACTACATTGGGTAGAGTTGAACGCACTTCGGATTTCCCTACTCCTCGTGAGGCATGGGGAGGTGATCCACCTGAGACTCAACCTTGTTCGATTTGGTTGAATCCACTTGAACGCAATCCATTCGATCCTTCAAATCTAGATAATTATCTTTATGGGATGCTAACCTTGCCCAAGGACGAAGATCAGAATGACACGTTCGTTCCTTCATTTCCATGCAATTATAGACACAGGATTCCAGAGTTACATGACGACACTGGTCCTATGGTCAACCCAACCGCACTCTCTTTTGGTATGCCTAATTATAGTACAGTTGAACCTTCCACTATGTTTGGTATTAACGCTGGCACTAATCATGGTGTTAGCCATACTATACCCATTGGGGGCACTACCCTCACTGGGGGCACTATGTTGTCCACTCATACACATAGTATGGGGATTGGTCATGTTCCTCCTAACAATGCTAATGTTGGAAGAAGACCACCTCCTAGGATTGCCCAACCTAATAGGAACGTTGTTCAAAACATGACTTGCCATCCACCACCTAATACACATGCCGCTACTCATCAACCCAGGACTACTTTCGCAAATGTTAATGCTCCTCCTAACCACGGGGGTGGACATATACCGCATACTTTTGCGTCCACTGCCACCACTAGTAATGCCAATGTAGGGGGTGGGAATATATCCTATCCACATGGACATAACGCCACCATCCCTGCTACTAGTAACACCAATGTTGGGGTTGGGAATACATCTCATGCTTTTGGTCACCACACGACTGCTCAAGCTAATCCTAATGCTGGGGGTGGGAACATACCATACCATTATGGTCATTACAACATGGTTCCCGCTACGAATAGTATGTATATGCCCCATACTCATGGTGGCAACCCTTACTACAACACAGTCGGTGCTGGCCACCAGTACAACCCACCAACCCAATATGGTGCCCAAAACACGCACATACCTGCTTACTCTCAAATGGGTCAGGAAGGAGGAGGTTATCAATCCTATGGCCATGGGAAAGCTTATGGTCCATCAGGTCCTTTTTATCAACAGTTTAATCCTCATGGTCAAGCTTTTGGTCCAACTTATAATTCGGTTCCGTTTAACCAACCTTTTATGGGGGCTTATAATCAAGCTTTCTAGCCTCAGCTCCCGTTCCTTGTATGCTTGAATCTTCCAGATCTTTCGAATCTCACGAATGATCTAGTGTGTCACGACCCTACTTGGCCCCCGTTCCCTACCAAGCTCCCTTCAGACATTCCTAAGTTTGAGGGGAAAGGTGGTGAGGACCTGGGAGATCATGTCACAACATTTCACCTTTGGTGCTCCAACTCATTGAATCACGATTCCGTTAGATTGTGACTATTTCAACGCACCCTCATGGGGGTAGCCGTGAAGTGGTATGTCGAGTTGCCTAGAAACACTTATAGGGGTTTTAACAAGATCGCTTTGGTTTTCTTAGATCATTTCCATTTTCCGGTTCGCTATGATACTGGTACTGAACTTTTATCTACCTTCCGTCAGGACAAGGCCACACATATTTCTGACCACGTCCAAGAGTGGTGTTGGTGGAAGAGGTTAGTGAAAGCCAACATTCCTCCAGAGTTTCTGTTGGAATGGTTCCTCAAGTCTCTACTCCCATACATTGCTAAGGATGTTTCGATGTCTAGCATTGTGACTAAGGAACAAGCCATCTTGAAAGTCCAGCAGTTAGACTTATTATACTCTTAGTCTGGCATTTTGTATGACATCATTCTTGACACACCGCGCACACGTCATGAGCCTCAGTCAGTTCCTGGACTGCATACCGATGGCATCGTAGGATCTGCAAGCACTCGCCCCATATATTTGGTAGCTAATCAAGTGCAAAGTTTGTCGCTAAACTAGTCTACTCCTGGACAAGTTCACACCTTGTCCACTTCCACCCCGTCGTCCGATGTACACAGTGTGCAAACGATGAACCAATCAGGTAACCAGCAACCTGGTGGTAAGAAAAAGGGGAGAAACAATCATAAGGGTGGAAACAATGGGAATAACAATAGCAATCGCAATACCCCCGTAAGGATAATACCAACCCTCCTCGGGAAGGTGGAAATGCTGGTGAGGACCATAAACTTAGGCATAAGGTGAAGTGTCCTTGCAAGCTCTGTGGGGAAGACCATCTTACTCACTTATGTCCTCGAATTGAGGAAGCATCGAAGCATTTGGCACAGAGCCCAGCTGTGTTGAAGGATCCCCTACCTCATCACCAAAACATGGCTTCGCATTCTCCCACCATTGGTTATGGACCTACTGAGACGACAACGTCTTCTTCCAATCTGGTGGTTATGGATGTGTGAACATGGTTCAGTTAGAGGTTAGTGTTGCCACTCGTCAGTGCGATTATGATGCACCACAACCCAATTTGGGGAGTGAGCCTCCCCCTCCTCCTGGTAATTCCTTGCATATCGAGAAGCCCTCTGTTATGCCCCAGATACCGAAATGTGTTCTTAAGCGCTCTACGCATAATCCTAATGCTTGAGCCGGCCATAACTACTCCATCGTAGAAGATTTGGGCCAAACTCTGTGTGCCATGTCGGCTCTTGAAGTCTTGCAAGCATGTCCTTCTCAGAAGCATGCCCTTTTGAGTGCGTTAGGAGTTCAGGACGGGGGAAGTCTCACTGTTATCAAGTTCGATACTACTGATGTCCAACCTCACTTACCCTACCATGTGGCTTTTCAAATCCAGGTGGTGTTCCTTCATAATTTTGGCAAACGTACGATGGTTAACGAAGGCGCTTCCGCATCAGTAATGTCGTTATCTTGTTGGAAAGCTCTCGACTCTCCTCCTCTACTCACGTCTAGAACCACGCTCACTGCATTCGACGGTCATTCATTTAAGCCGCATGGAATTATCCCTTCCCTTGTTGTCTCCTTGGGAGGTAAGTTTGTGCCTATTGAAGTTGAGGTGGTTGGTGCGCCCATCGACTACAACCTTTCACTGGGCCGGAATTGGATGTATGCCATGAAAGCTGTCACGTCCACTGTATTCAGAGTTATCTGCTTTCCTCACGAAGGCAAGATTGTGACCATCGATCAGCTGGATTACGTTAACTCCTCTTCCACAGCATCCACAGGATCCATAGTCCCGCAGGTTACTCATTCTCAGCCGGAAACTGGGAACATGGGTGTTGGCATGTACCCTTCATTGATGGGAACTTATGATTTTGCCACACCTGTGAATTTTATTGGAACCATTACTGACGATGCGTCTCCTCCTTCGCATAATATGTCATTCCGGACTTCTTATTTTGATGATCCATGGACTTTACCATCCATGAGCTCCATGTATGGAAACATTATGCATGTTGGGATGTCTATGCCACTATTTGTAGTTGAGATTGCTTACCAGCATATTCAACAAGCCACTGCAGAGTCGGATCTCTCTTCTTCTCAGACAATCGAGGAAGATCCCGTTACGCTGTCGGTTTGGGAAGCCAAATCGTCTTGTTCCCATGATTGCCTCGATGATACTTTGCCTTCGGATGAAGCTATTATAGAGGTCATGTGTGGTAGTGAGAAATCTTGGGAAGATATGCACCATCGCTCTTATTTCCTTCCCAACCTCGAGTTCACCAAATGAGAAGAGTTTAGGATGACTCTAGCAGAGATGGTTGGTCACCCTGTGGCTCTTTTAGAGTCGCATGATGTTTTTGCGGAAGGTAATATGGCTAACATTTCCCCAACTACGTCGATCAATATCTCTCGTACTCCCAAAAAAGTTGAGAATGTCTACATCGGTGATGATTGCACTCTTGAGGAGATTTCCATTTACACTGAATTGTTTACAGAGCTCCGGGAAGCTTTCACCTGGTCATATGTGTTGATGTATATGTAACTTAGGAATGTATTTCACATATATGTATATTGTATTCCTATATAGATGTTATTATTCCTCTATACGGAAGTGGTTGTATTCCTATAGAGATGTTATTATTCATTTATATGGAAGTGTCGTCATTTATATTGTAAGTGTCGTAACTTATACTTGATGGGTTATTAGACCACCTTGTTGGGGTCAGCCCTATATAAGTCATGTGGGTCAAAGGGTTATTAGACCACCCTATTGGGGGTCGGCCATGTGTGTCAAAGGGTTATTAGACCACCCTAGTGGGGGTCGGCCTAGTCAGCATTATGTTAAGTGGTTAAGTTGAGGCCGACCTAGTTGAGTAAAGGTCAAGTCAAGTTAGTGTATAAATAGAGAGTGTGTCTCTCTCATTTTACATTTTCTATTCTCTCACTCACACTTGGGAGAGTGGTGCACTTGTAGAGGAGGAGGCTCTGCTGCTAGGAGAAGACTATCTCTTGTATTCTGGTTGTATAATTGTTCTATCTATCTTTGAGGAAGTTATTGGGGTTTTTCACCTTTATGGTTTTCCCCAAGTAAACTCTGTGTCTCTTGTGTGCTTGCATTATTGTGTCCATGATTGATATGTTGTAGATTTGATGTACATGTTGTTCTCTCAGTTAAGATCCTAAATCAGATTGAATTAAATTCTGAAAATTTAACATGGTATCAGAGCTAGCCTGAAAGAAGGCACGATATGGCATGTATGACACTTGTTGCACTTACGATGCTAGGGCTTGATATATAAAAAACCAGTCATCGTAGCACTTTCGCTATAAATCCGTTTTAGAAACGTTTTCGGATCTGAAACCTTTACAGGTCGAATATTAAATCCCCATGTACCTTGTGTCCAAAGGACAACCTCTAATTCGTTGTACTTTGTGATTTATGATCTGTACAATATAGGGTTTCTGCCTCTTCCATATCTGAGTCAAAATCAGGTGACCTTGCGAAAAAGGTCATAACGTGGGCTAGGAATATCCAAATGAAATTTTGTAAAAAGTGACAGGTAGTACACAGACTGTAATATATCAGGAAAACGTTTCAGAGGCCGAAGTTGAAACAGTGACACGTGGCACTCCGTACAAGTTCGCTCTCCTGTATTATCCCATAAACAGGTCACATTGCAAAAATTGGCATAACTCTCTCTCAGAGAGTTCAATTCAGGTCAGACCTATCAGGATGGAAAGATAATAGGGAGAGCTATCTCAGAAAACATTTTCAAAGGCCGAAGTTGAAAGAGTGACACGTGGCACTCCGTACAAGTTCGCTCTCCTGTATTATCCCATAAACAGGTCACGTTGCGACACTTGGCATAACTTTCTCTGAGAGAATCCAATTGCGGTCAGACCTATTGGGATGGAAAGATAACAGGTCTGGCTATCTCAAGAAAAATTTTCAGACCCTGTGGATTGAAAAGTTCGGAGTTACACCAGAAACAATCAGGTACATATTTCTGTCAAATCAGAATTATTTTTGAGCACCTTCATTCATGGCTTCCGGAATTTAGGGCTTCAGAGAAAGTTGGAATTTTTGTAATCGGAGACCACGGCTGAATGCTACTCATCAAAATAGAAATTTAGAGACCAAGATCAGAATTTTTGGTTGGGTAGAATGCCGGGTTTGATCAGACCCTAGTTCGGAACTATGATAAAAAAAGTGGAAAATTAGGGCTTCTTTAAAAATGGGAATTTTTGAAATCTGTGACCACGGCTGGAAGCTCCTCATAAAAATAGAAGCTTAGAGCCTTGGATCAAATCTTTTGATTGGGAAGAAGAGTGGGCTTCATCAAACACTAGTTCGAGGTCACATCTAGTGAATCCGAAAGTTTCAAAGGCAAAATTGAGGAGTGAAACTTTGCAGTTTTCAAATTCTGAATATACCAGCTTGATCAACTCATCAAGCTCCAAGTCCAGTGGATTGGGTTAATCCTAGAAGAAGATGGATTGGTCACCTGCATAAGTGAAGAAGTTCCTGTCTCAGAGGGAGATGAGGCTAAGGCCTTCCATAAGAATATTACAAGCAATCTTGACAGGTATGGCTTACAGGTATGTTTCATTGTTAAGTTTATCATATGTTTGTCTTCATATCATTACAGTACAATCTTGATTAATTACTGGACTTGTTGCATCACCTTAATAGAAGATATTCATTGATTAAGGGTTTGACACTTATGATTGTAATAATGCATTGTGATGTATGAGGTTTATGTTGTTTGCTAACACAAAAGGTACACCAAGAAATTCAAATCATGTTCTACTTCAAGAACATATGCTCATGGTGACATGAAGACAAAGATTCATCCATTGTCATGGATCACATAGAAGATCTACTTTCGAGGTATGTATAACTTGGTTCTACAATGGTTAACTTATGAGACATGCAGGTTACTAGCACAAGTCACTGAAGAGAACCAGAAGACATTATACGGCTATGTTAGACATAACTAGCTAGCATGCTAATCCAGGTATGTTTTTCCTATATCAAGCTAGAATCCTACCTTGTGTTAGGATCTTATACTGTTGTGTTGTTGATAATGATTATTCATGAAGTCATAGGTTTGAATAATCATGGTTGTATGCATATTATGTTTCTTACCATAATTGATGATATGACTAACCAGAAGAATCATGAAGGTATAGGTTTGAATAATCACAGGTTTTATGCATATTATATCTCTTACCTTGATTGATGATTCAACTAACCAGAAGAGTCCTATGATCAAATAAGAAAATGTATGAGTAAAAGAAGACTTCCCTGAAACCTTGAATACGGATGTTTATTATCTGTGAATGATCATGAATATACATGTTTAAGATTATTGTGTTTTGATAGTATTAAGATTATACTAATAAATGTGTGATTATGTATGAGACCTAAAGGATAACACAATGATGATACTAATAAGCATGCATAATGATTAAGGATGGATGTAAGTTCAAGGACAGGTAATCCAGGAAGCAAAGATCAAGAGGGAGCACACTCCAATTGTTCCTGCAAGAAAGCAAAGGAGCACACTTCAGTAGTTTCTACAAGGAATTCAGAGGGAGTTGACCACTTCTCACAATCCACATAAGAATGGAGTTGCAGAAAAGAAGCAAAGACTGAGAGGGAGTCAACCCAACAAACAAACAAAGATAAATATTTGAATTGTCATTACTTGCATATTTTATTGTTTAGATAATACTGTTCAATAATGTATATACTGATGTTCCTAGAATTAGGTTGTGTATTATGCATATTAGAATAGTTGAATTGATGAATAGTATACTACTAATATGCATGGGTAAGTAGCCTATGGCACTGTACAACATTCCATTGCTGCTTATCTAGAATGAAACCTCTTTGCTGACATGTTGGGAGTTGTGCACACTCTTAACAATGTTCTGGTAGAGATTGGAAGGCATCTAGAAAGTTACGGGATATGGATAAATGTTGTATTGAAGCATTGGCTAAGATAATTGCATGACTGTATGACATATTTCTTTATGTGTAAGAATTTGTTCTGAAAACTATGAGATGTTTTCTAATCATGCAATTTAACTTGTTGTGTAGGAAAGATCGTATGCCATCACCTACAAAAGAAGAACTACAACATTTGTTCAGCAACAAAATTATCTATTGAAGATATTGAAGTTCCCAGGATATGGGAAGAATGCCATGATCCGTCGATCATGAAGAATGATGTTTGGGATGTAGTCCCAAGACCTGAAGGGAAGTTTGTTATGACTTCCATATGGATCTATCAAGATCAAGCATGCTGCATATGACAACATAGAGAAATATAAAAGTGATGAAATAGAAGATACACCAGATGGATTTCAAGACAGCTTTCTTGAATGGTGTAGTTGAAGAAGAAGTGTATGTGGAGAAGCCACTTGGTTCTGAGACACATGAGAGGAAATGATATATGTGCAGAACTTGGTATGGTAGAATAGGCAGCTTTCTATATAGTTTGGTCTTTACCAAGAGTAAAGCGGGTTCCAACCTTTACTACAAGGTTGAGGAAGGTAATCCAGTGATACTACTATGTGGATGACCTGTTTGTATCAAGTGAGGATAGATTGATTGCCGACACACAGCGAAAGCTTGCTGCCGAGTTCGAGTTGAGGAACTTGGGGATGATGCACTATTTTTTTTTGGCATGGAGGTGTGACAGAGTGATGGAATATTCCTTGGACAAGGGAAGTATGTAGTAGAGATCCTGAAGAGGTTCGGGATGATGGACTGCAAGGCTATGGCCACACCTATGGCATCGAACTTGAAGCGTATGTGTGATGCTTCATCTGAGCCAGTTGATATCACTATGTATCATCAGATGATTGGGTCCTTGATGTACCTGACGAACACGAGACTAGATATTTGCTTTGCGGTGAACACATTGAGCTAGTTCCTGATGGATCCGAGGAGTGTTCACCTGGTTGCTGTAAAGCATGTTCTGAGGTACCTGAAGGGTACAGTGGATTATGGGCTCAAGTATGAAGCGAATCAAAAGTTTAATCTGCAGGGTTATGTTGATTCAGATTGGGCTGGCAGTGCTGCAGATAGGAAGAGCACATCTGGGTGATGCTTCAGTATGGGATCAGGTGTGATCTCCTGGTTTAGCAGGAAGCAGTCCTGCGTAGCACTGAGTACAGTTGAGGCAGAGTATGTTGCAGCCTGTTCAGCTAGTTGTGAGGCAGTATGGCTACGGAAGCTATTGTTTGAGTTATTTGATCTCCCATTGGATGCTACTGGTATCTTTTGTCACAACCAGAGTTGTGTGAAGCTGTCTGAGAACCCAGTGTTTCATGATAGGTCGAAACACATAGAGATCAAATATCACTATATCAGGGATATGGTGCAGAGAGGAGCTGTGAAGCTCCTCTACATTGCGATGGACGAGCAGATTGCAGATGTGCTGACGAATCCACTAGCAAGGGTGAAGTTTGAGTACTTCAGGGAGAGGCTTGGTGTTCTTCAGATTGATGACACTTCGAGGAAGAAGTGATGGACACATTTGCTGAAGCCATTCCAAGCATGTTGGAAGGAGAATTCTTCACATGGATGTGGATGTAAGCGCTGGATGATGAGCATCAGGATGATGTTCTATTTTCTACTTTGATTTATCAGTTGGATCATTTATATGTATGTACGCATCATGTTGGATGCTGGATATGATCAGTTCGATCATTTATATGTATGTACGCATCATGTTGGATGCTGGATATGATCGGTTGGATCATTTGTATGTATTGTGTATATGCATCATGTTGGATGCTTGGACCATGTATCTATATATGTATCAGGTGGATACATTGTATGATCAGGTAGATCATGTATATTGATATGTATCAGGTATGATCAGGTAGAACATGTATGTTGATGGATACATTGTGTGGGTCATGTATCTATGTATCAGGTGGATACACTATGTATGATGATATGTATCAAGTAGATACTTGGTGTGCATCAAATGGATGCATTGCATGATCAGGGTGATCGTGGATGACGAGCTTCTCCAGATGACATGCAGCAGGATGTTGCAGTGATGATGATAAGGGTGATCATGTGTACATTAGGATGATGTACGATGAGTATCAGATGATACTCTGTGGCCGTGGAACAAGTTGTGCAGGTAAGCATGTAATTTGTGCCATGGGAGATTTGCAGATGGTCTTTCAATGTTTTTCCTATGGCATGTAATTCGTACCTTGGGACATCTGGAAAATGCTCTTTTGAGGTTTTGCTTGGGAGGACATATAATTTGTGCCCTGGGAGATCTGCAGATAGTCTTTCGAGGTTTTGCCTATGGCATGTAATTTGTGCCCTGGGATATCTGGCAGATGCTCTTTCGAGGTTTTTTCCTATGGCATGTAATTTGCTCCTGGGAGATCTGGACAGGATGAAAAAGGCCTCAGATGCTTCAGCTAGGTTTTGCCATGACTACATGTAATTTGCTCCTGGGAGATTTGGACAGGATGAAAAAGGCCTCAGATGCTTCAACCAGGTTTTGTGGTGGACCACATGTAATGTGCTCTTGGGAGATTCGACAGGTAGAGTTGTGTGCTCGTAACAACCTGGGATGCTTCAGCCAGGTTTTGTGGTGAGATCACATGTAATGTGCTCCTGGGAGATCCGACACGCAGAGCCGTGTGCTCGTAACAGCTTGGGATGCTTCAGCTAGGTTTTGTGATGGGTCACATGTAATGTGCTCCTGGGAGATCCTACAGGTAGAGCCGTGTGCTCGTAATAGCTTGGGATGCTGCAGCCAGGTTTTGTGACACACGTAATAAGTCCTGAGAATTCCACAGTATGGCCAGTGATGACGAAGACCTGTAGGTGGTGGGCCTACATCCAGTATGAAAAAGGACTGGCTCTGTAGAACTTCCTATGACGAGTAGATTCAGAGATTGATTGAGATAGCAGCAGCAGTGACGATGATGATGACTCGATGATGATTATCCAGTGACGATGATCCAGAGAAGATGACTTGTGCTAGAAGACTTGTGTCGAGAAATACCTTCCTAGTTAAGAGGGAGTGTTGATGTATATGTAACTTAGGAATGTATTTCACATATATGTATATTGTATTTTTATAGAGATTTTATTATTCCTCTATACGGAAGTGGTTGTATTCCTATAGAGATGTTATTATTCATCTATACGGAAGTGTCGTCATTTATATTGTAAGTGTCGTAACTTATACTTGATGGGTTATTAGACCACCTTGTTGGGGTCAGCCCTGTATAAGTCATGTGGGTCAAAGGGTTATTAGACCACCCTATTGGGGGTCGGCCATGTGGGTCAAAGGGTTATTAGACCACCCTAGTGGGGGTCGGCCTAGTTAGCATTATGTTAAGTGGTTAAGTTGAGGCCGACCTAGTTGAGTAAAGGTCAAGTCAAGTTAGTGTATAAATAGAGAGTGTGTCTCTCTCATTTTACATATTCTATTCTCTCACTCACACTTGGGAGAGTGGCGCACTTGTGGAGGAGGAGGCTCTGCTGCTAGGAGAAGACTATATCTTGTATTCTAGTTGTATCATTGCTCTATCTATCTCTGAGGAAGTTATTGGGGTTTTTCACCTTTATGGTTTTCCCCAAGTAAACTCTGTGTCTCTTGTGTGCTTGCATTATTGTGTCCATGATTGATATGCTGTAGATTTGTTGTACATGTTGTTCTCTCAGTTAAGATCCTAGATCAGATTGAAGTAAATTCTGAAAATTTAACAATATGAGGAGATGCCAGGAATAGACCCCCGCATTGTTGAACATGAGATTAGAACATATCCCAACGCTAAACTGGTTCGACAACGCTTATGTGCTGTGAACCCTAGAAAAGAAGCCGCTATCAAGGAAGAGGTGGAGAAACTGCTCAAAGCTGGTTTCATCTACCCTATTCCCCTTACCGAATGGGTGTCAAACCCCATTCCTATGGATAAGAACCAGGGAACGATCTGTGTATGCACCGATTTTAGAGATTTGAACTGTGCATGTCCAAAAGACAAGTTCCCCACACCATTCATATATCAAATCTTGGATGCTTGCACTGGAACTGATATTTTTTCCTTCATGGATGGATTTTCTGGATATAACCAGATTCAAATCAAACCTAAGGACCAACATAAGATAGCTTTCATTTGTCCTTGGGGAACGTTCACATATCGGAAAATGCCCTTCGGCCTTAAAAATGTTGGAGCTATGTTGCAGCGTGCCATGACCTATGCCTTTCACAATCTTAAAACAATTATGGAGTTTTTCTTGGATGACCTTGCCGGCCATTCTCGCAAGAGGATGGACCACCCCAAGACCCTCCGCATGATTCTCGAACGATGTATACGATACAAGATTCGATTGAATCCTAACAAATGCATCTTTGTTGTAAGGACGGGTCACCTTCTGGGCTTCATAGTTTCGAAAGAGGGTATTAGAGTCAATCCTCTCAAAGTTGAGGCAATACTTCAGTTGCCTCCTCCGCGCAATTTGTTACAACTTCAGAGCCTCCAAGGGAGAGCCACTTTTATATGTCGTTTCGTAGTCAATTATGCTAATCTTACCAAAGGTTTCACGTGCCTATTGAAGAAGGACACACCCTTTATCTGGGATGAGCGAGGCCAACAGTATTTCGACACCCTTAAGAAAGCTTTGGTATCGGCCCCTGTGCTTAGTTCACCGGACTTCGCATGAGATTTTATTCTTTACGTGGCCGTGTCTCAAGAGACGATTGGCATGGTCTTGGTTCAGGTTGATGATGCACTTGTCAAGCATGTCATCTATTACCTTAGTCGAAATCTAGTAGACGCTAAGCTAAGATATACTCATGTGGAAAAGATGGCACTTGCGACTTTTCATTCATTCCAATGGTTACGACATTACATTTTGCTTAGAAAAACCACAGTTGTCATGCATATCAATCCATTTTAGTTTGTGCTATCACGACGCCTTATCGGGGGGAAGTACAATAAATGGATTGTTATCCTTTAGGAGTTCGATCTTGATTTTTCTTCGGCAAAGTCAGTGAAATCATTGGTGTTTGCTGAGCTTATGTCGGACCTTCCGAGACTTGATGAGGATGTCATTCATGAAGATTCCTTTGTGGATGAGCACTTATTTCTTATCTCATTAGAGGACCCTTGGTATGGGGATATCATTGTATATATCCAAACTTTGAAGTTTCCTCTGCACTATTCACGAGATGATCGACGACATGTAAAACATCACGCTAAAGATTATACTATCATCGGTGACACTTTGTATCACCGAGGAAAGGATTCTATCCTCCTTCGTTGCTTAAATCACGAAGAAGCGGAGCGGGTGCTTAATGATTGTCATGCTCGGGCATGTGGCGGTCACTTATCTGGGCTTGCTACAGCCCAACGTATTATGCGAGTTGGTTATTTTTGGCCTTCCATATTTAAGGATTGTGTTAATGCTGTGAAGAGATGTCACCCTTGCCAGGTGTTTTCTCGGAACATACGCTCGCATCTAGCGCCCCTTCATCCGGTCGTCACCATCGATCCCTTCACCAAGTGCGGGGTGGATTTCATGGATTGCAAACCAGCTTCGGCTAGGGGGCATCACCATATCATAGTGGCCATGGACTATTTTTCCAAATGGTCTGAGGCCATGCCTACCCTTAAAGCCGATAGTGCTACAACAACCCATTTCGTGTTCAATCAAATTATCACTCGATTTGGTATTCCGAAAGAGATTGTCACTGACCATGGCAGTCACTTTCAGAACAAGATGATGGAGGATTTGTATCTCAAGCTTGGGTTTCATCAAGAACACTCATCTTCTTATTATCCCCAAGCAAATGGTCAAGTAGAAGTAGTTAATAAGTCTTTGAAGACCATTCTTCAACGTACCATCCAACAAAGCAAGACCAACTAGCACATCATGTTATATCCTGCTTTGTGGACATATCGAACCGCAGTCAACACTGCCATCGGGTTTTCACCGTTTCAGCTAGTTCACAGTGTGGAGTCACTTTTACTGATTGAATGAGAGATCCCTTCACTTAAACTGGCCATAGAGCTCCTCCCTGATACGACGGGTCTTGAGCAACGTTTAATCCACCTTGATCAACTTGACGAGCAATGTTGATATGCCGTCGTGGCTATAGATGCCAACAAACGTCGTGTTAAGGTTCGGTATGATAGGTCTGTCCATCCCCAGCAGTATGCTGAAGGTGGCTTGGTCCTCTTATATGACCAAGCTAAAGAACCCCTAGGGGCAAGCAAGTTCAACCCCATGTGGCACGGTCCTTACGTCGTGAGGCGTGTCTTGGAAAAAGGAGCCTATGAATTAGAATACTATGAGGGGACTGTCTTGAAGGAGCCTGGAAATGGGCTCTACCTTTAGAGGTATTACGCTTGAACCTCTGGTTCAGGCTAGTACTTTTGTATACTACTGTATAGTTGCTTTTGTACATAGTTTAGATTTCTTTTGGTTTTCAGGTCTGCTGATTAGCTTCCGTTTGATTGACAAATGTCAGCAGAGTTTCCTACGTTCTTAGGGTTCGCCGATGGTGCTAGCCGTCATACGCAGCAACTTGCTTCTGCTGCCCAGGTTATTTTCTCACCTGACCACCTAGTTGTGTCCTCAGGAGGTGCTTGTCTCGGTCCTACATCTAACAATGTGGCTGAGTATAGTGCCATCATTGAGCTACTTCGGGATGCCATTTCCCATGGTATCTAGTCTTTAGAAGTCCTCCTGGATTCACAACTAGTTGTGTCTCAGTTGAATGGGCAGTACCATGTGCGAGATCCTATGCTACTACGAAAATTCCTAAGGGTAAGACTCTTGGAACGACATTTTGTTTCAATTACATACATACATGTTCCGAGAAGTGTTAATCATATATCTGAAGCATATGCTAACTATGTATTAGATTGGCATTTGTCACATTCACCATGAAGCACACAAATAAAAGAAGACATTCATACATTTGTACATACACACATATTGTAGAACCGGAGAACCATAGTTTATATATAAATATGTCCAAAAATGGTAGTGTCATACAAAACTGGAGCCCGTAGCCCTCAAAAATATACATATCGATACAAAAATGAGATCCTAGGATATCCACTCCCTACGAGGACACCTAGCTACCGCTCCGACTAGATGTGTCTCATAGAAATAGTGAACTGCATTGGATACCCGCTGCAGTAGCCGCACCCAGTCACCTGGAACCCCCACTACTTGGCGCTGCATAGCCTCAAGTAGTCACGCCACCTCTATCTATGGAACCCTAGCAACGATCCGTGATAGGTTGCGCCGCAAGGTCTATAGAGTGCTCCCTATTGTAGCATCAACTGCCTCATCACCCCTGCCCCGACGATCATGTCTCGGGAAGCCATCGGGTCTCACTAGGCCCTTGTCTGCGAGCAAATAGTCAACCATTAGCATTTGATACCACTACCAAAAATATTTTTGCATCCACATCTATAATAAAAAATCCATAAAAATTTAATACACAAAAGCCTAAAAAGAGTACTCACTAATGTCTCCGAACGCTGCATCTGGTGGGAGTGGCATGCCCCGATCCTAGCGGAAGTCTATCCCTGCATAGGGGTAGTCCTCTATGGCAATGACCTGTCGGTCCCACCAACGGAAGAACTCCTCCATATATGGTGATGCCAGACGGCCACCACCCTGTCGTGTCAAGATCTCAACCCACCGGGTCAGAGCTGGATCGCGGAGACTATGAGGAGGGACATCCACCCTTGGACTAAGCCCCAGAACTCTCTTAAAGAAGAAGCTGCACAAGATACTACCATACCTGAATTTTTTGGCCTTCCCTTCTTTGCATTCTGTCAGTTGGGTCTTCATAGACCCCAGTAGTGTGTTACACCAATCAAATACTATAGTATGCATGCATTGTGATGCATAGAACATCATTGGCTTGGATGCCTGGTGTAGAGCTTTGGAACCCGTTATCCACACTAAGGTAGCCACAATGATCTTCATGCTCAGATCTATTATGGCATTGATGGGAACCTGACTTCCCACCGTGTGTGTGTTTGCGGGACAATACCGCGCTATGTATTCAAGGACGGTGATCCCACCACCCATAGTATGAGACTGAAGACTGGCCTCCTCACCTCAACGAGACAAACCGGTAATGAAGTAGATGTCGTACACTTCCAGTGTGAGGATTTTCCCATTGAGATTGAAGTTCTTTGCATCAACATCCCAATAATCGATCAAGCAACGGAGTAGTAGGTTTTGGGCCCTCAAACCCCCTATACTCCAGAATTTGTACGACCCACATGCTTGCTGTGCTTGCACATTGTTGCACACGGCCTCATCTACTTGTTCATGCTCCCTCTCCCTCCACTCTAGAACCATCTTGGAGTGAGAAAAAACCAAGGATTTTAGTCAATTTTATTTGCAAAATCAACCTCACGGCCGTACCCGCGGGCTAATTTGTATACAGGGGCGGGTACCCGCGGTCAGCCTGTGCATTGACTGTGCATATCGTGCCCTACCTGCGACCCACATAGCTATAGCCCGCGGGTAGCACCGAATCCATTTAGGGCTTGGCCAAACTAAAATTCCCACCACTGAAAACTAAAATGAATGCAATGAAATTAAAGGTATGGATGAGACTACCAACTTGCTCTGGACGATTCGATGAACGGACACTTGTAGCTACCAGAATCGGCAACTGAACTTTTGGGTGAAAACAAACCCCAAAGCTCCAAATGGGTGAATAGTAAAAATGAATTGTAAATTGTAAATTTTTATTATTATTTATAATTTTCAGGACCCACTTGTCTAGAGTTTTTACCGTTTGATGCCATTATGGACTAATATAATGTCATGGAGTAGAATTTTTAATCATATTTCTTTGGCGAAAGTTGTTTTGGACCATTTCACACCTATGACAAGTACGTTTCACACCTGGCATATAGGTTAGATGCCATTTCCACATGCATTATGCATTTGGCCTGTTGACCACTTTCATAAACCTTAGGTGCGACCCCACTTTGTAACTGACACGAAACCTTCACGCTACTATAGAAGTGTCGTTATGTGGCGGTAGGGATTTTTTCGAACATGGGTACCCTAGTTAGAACCCCTTTGTGCATTCTGGTGCCCATGCCGCTATTTGTCCTTAGGATTGGGAGTCCTTTGTAGTTACGCCATGATGTTGTGATACAGACTCATACTCTACTTTGTCTTATGCTGGCCATCTCCCTTAAGGACTCCCCTCAGTTATATCATGTTGTGAGTGCATTGCATCATCCTGCTTGTCGCTTGAGCCTTGTGTCGACTCCCGCTTACTCAGTTGTTAGCTTGGTGCCTGAGCACTTTTCCTTGTCGAGCCCTACAGAACTTATATTTTCCCTTCACAATTTGATGACCTTTTGACCCCGAGGGAACACCCCCCCCGAGAGTCCACATCCTGCATGCACTTCCTTGCATTGATCATAGGTATGTTCTACTACTTGGAACTAGTCTACTCACTATTTGACACTCGTTCCCTCACTTGTTGTACTATAAGCAATTTTATTCTTTTTCAAGCTTTCACCAAATATGAAAAAGACCAAAAAAAATCAAATATTCCAAAAAGACGGACGGGATTATGGTTACTACTTCTTGTTGGCAGTTGTTGTGTCACCTTTGAACAGAGCATTCATTCCACTCCATACATTATGAGTTGGGACTATAGTTGGACCTTAGGAGTGTGAAATTGCCCACATAAGATCCAAAGAGATGATGTAAACCTCACAGTGAAAGAATTAAGGAATTAAGGAAGAAGAGAGAAGCAATAGAACATAGATCCAATAGAGGCAGAATAATTACACACATTAGATTAATCAGAATAGTAACCGGGTAAATATACAATGCTGAGTATGAGGATTCGAATTCACTAGGTGTAATTCGAATTATCATTCATGCACAGATCCATAATCAGTGGAGAGTCATCAGTGCCAAACTAGGAGTCTATCTCATCATCAGTGAAGTCATGAATGCACAAGTAGTGATCAACCGGGAGTCAAATTGAGTCTAACTGAGTGTGGTTGGTGTAACTGGCACATGGAAGCACTGATATAGTGAAGGAGACTCAGTGGGGGGTGCTCATGGAGCTAACTGGAGTCAAAACAGTCTATCTAGTCACACTGGAGGTCCAAAAGAGTGATAAGGTCAGTTAGGAGTCAGTTAATCCTTAAATCAAGGAAGAACTGAAGATAACTGAACTAAACTGGACTGGCAGATGAAGAAAGGTGCCCTTCTCATGCAAAAACTAAAAAGAGGGTGCACTAAGCTCTAGGAGAGCTAAGACTGATCCGAGAGAAGCTCCTGGGGCTAGTTTGCCGAGGGCTAGGTGCTGGTGCTGCAAACCCTAATTTTGCATGCAGGACTGAAAATGACAGAAATGTTAGAAGGACTAGGATGGAGTATAGGAATATCCTAACAACCCCCCTTAATCCATATTGGGCCCTAGTAACTAGGACCAAAGGTCACCCATACAATCAATGAAATGATAAAAAGAATATTGCCTCAATTTTTCTTTTTCCCTTTTTTTTTTTATATATTTTTGAATAACTCAAGGAGCCATTACTCTAAGCAGAAAAGAAGCAAGCTTTCATCAGTGAAAACTTTGCAAAGAGACTTGGTAAGCTAATCCTCTGTAAAGTGCGAATGCAAGTGCTAGAGAATGTGCTGAATGTAGCAAGTCTTTTAGGAACCTTTTCTGTTACTGGAGCGAATGTACCATGATGAGTTTTCCCAAAGAATGGAAGGGTAAACCCCATCATCATGCTGCATCTCTCATGGAGAGGTGGATGGCATAATGCAAGGTTAGCATGCTGCTGAAGTCTAGTAGTTCTGTAAGCAAATAAATCATCAACTGTGTTCTTAGTAGTAGCAAGGACTGTGTGAGAACATATTTCTCTTGAATCTGGACTAAGAATAGGTGTTGGTTCTGAATCTTCTTGAACCATGATCTCAACATCAAAATCTTGATCTTCTTCCTCACTAGAATAGGAGTCACTGGAAGAGAAGTCACTATGATCTTCATTAGAATCTGAAGGGATAGTTGGAGAGAAGGGCATGAAATGGGAGAACTCATATGCCTTTGAGGCATGATTAGCAATCCCATTCGCTATAACCTTTCCAGTGGAGATTTCTATAATCTCTACTGTGTCTGGACCAAAAATTACTTGTTTTGGAGATCCTGTATGAGTCATTTGATATACTGACAACAAATTAGCTATAAGAGAAGGAACAAATAAGACATTTTTGAACTTACCATGCTCCATATGAACTGTACCCAAACCTTTGGCAGAAATCTGAGAGTTGTCTCCCATGTGAATGGTAGGCCCATCTTGGAGATCCAAAGAGGAAAAGGATTCTTCTTGTGCCATCATGTGGTTGGAAGCTCCAGAATCTATGAGGAGAGCTTTTGTCTTTGAAAAACCAGCCATCAATGCATGACAATCATCAGATCCACTTCCAGAATCAGACATCTTTGCTTCTTTTGGAACAACAATTTGGTTTTGTTCAAGAAGCTTGGTTAGAAGATCAATCTTCTTATGTATGCAGGCATGCTCAGGATGGTTTCCTCTCTTGCAGTAGGTACAATTTGGTCTCTTTTGTTTGTCATTCTTGGCTCTTGAAGGTTTCTTTCCTTTGCCTTTTTGTCCCCCTTTTGCATTCGCTCCACTTGATTCACCAGCTAAAAGAGCTAGATCTCTGGAGGTTTTCATGGCACCCATTTGAAACAGTTTGTTCTCTTCTTGAGTGAGAGCTTCAATGAAGTCACTTAAGGTGGGAAACTTCCATCCAGGGATGGACATTTGAACAGAAAGAAAGGTAGATACAAAGACAGAAAATTGAGATCCAAGTTTTCTCAATATAGAGAGTATCAACTGCTCATCACTTTTAGTGATGCCACATTGCTTGCAATGCAAAACCAAATTCTAAAATTTGGAGAAGAAATCTTGGATGCTCTCGAAATTGCTAGGTTGAAGGGCAACCAATTCATTCTCAAGAATGTAGCCTCTCAATTTGTCTTGTTTGACAAATAGACTCCTCAATTTTATCCATAAATCATATGGAGACTTCAATCCATCAGTATGAAACAATAGATCATCAGATATATGAAGGCATATGAATCCAAAGGCTTCATCCATTTTGTTTAGGTGCTTGACTCTCTTTTCAGCTTGATGTGGTATGGCATCTTTTTCCTCAACTATTCTAGTAAACCCTCTTGATTGAAAGAGTATTATCATCTTCCTCTTCCATTCGAAATAATTGAAAGGAGTGAGAAGTATAGAAGAAGGAGCATTCGAATTGCTCATCTTGATTGCTTGAACAAGTGCAAATAGAAAGCTACTGAATCTGCTGCTGCAACTGTTGGAACTTCAAAATACCTGCAAAAAACTCTCAAGAATGGAGGTAGAATATACTCTCAAGGATTTGATACCATGTGAAATTGCCCACATAAGATCCAAAGAGATGATGTAAACCTCACAGTGAAAGAATTAAGGAATTAAGGAAGAAGAGAGAAGCAATAGAACATAGATCCAATAGAGGCAGAATAATTACACACATTACATTAATCATAATAGTAACCGGGTAAATATACAATGCTGAGTATGAGGATTCGAATTCACTAGGTGTAATTAGAATTATCCTTCATGCATAGATCCATAATCAGTGGAGAGTCATCAGTGCCAAACTAGGAGTCTATCTCATCATCAGTGAAGTCATCAATGCACAATTAGTGATCAACTGGGAGTCAAACTGAGTCTAACTGAGTGTGGTTGGTGTAACTGGCACATGAAAGCACTGATATAGTGAAGGAGACTCAGTGGGGGGCACTCATGGAGCTAACTGGAGTCAAAACAGTCTATCTAGTCACACTGGAGGTCCAAAAGAGTGATAAGGTCAATTAGGAGTCAGTTAATCCTTAAATCAAGGAAGAACTGAAGATAACTGAACTAAACTGGACTGGCAGATGAAGAAAGGCACCCTTCTCATGCAATAACTGAAAAGAGGGTGCACTAAGCTCTAGGAGAGCTAATACTGATCCGAGAGAAGCTCCTGGGGCTAGTTTTCCGAGGGCTAGGTGCTGGTGCTGCAAACCCTAATTGCATGCAAACCCTATTTGCATGCAAACCCTAATTTTGCATACAGGACTGAAAATGACAGAAATGTTAGAAGGACTAGGATGGAGTATAGGAATATCCTAACAAGGAGTTGTACTTGTTTCTCGGTTTACTCCACTGATTGGTTAAGCTTCCAGTCATTATGGAGCCCTTTGTAATGCATCCTACATTGCATAGTTTATGTCAAGTCTATGCTGCCTAAGTCTATCCATCTGCTCATGCTCTTGTGAAAAGGAAGTCCTGAACCCAGAGTCAGTTACTCCTTAGATATCTTGACTATTGCATGGAGACCATCCTTATCGAGTCAGTCCATTTCACCTGAGTTCTTCCAAATCTTTCAATGTAGCTGGTACCTCATGCTGGTTGATGGGGGATGCCTTAATTCCCTCCTTCCAGCGAGTCTCGTTCCATCAACTTCAACCCATTTATTCCGGAACTTGAGGCTTGCAATCATTAGTGGCAGGTTCTCTCGCCATTGACAGTTTTGGGAATACATCAATGTCCCCTGATTGATGGATTCATCCTAGTGTTTGACTTCAACTCATTTATTCACACTCTGATGATTGTGCTCTGTGCCTTGATGCCCATTTTCATTATTGGTGGGTTATCTCGCGTCTATTAACGGTATACATCATTGACCGGTAATCAGACGATGTCACATCAGGTTCGACCTCAACTCCTTTATTCACTTGATGGGACTTGCACCATCGAAGACTTGTGTAGAAGACCCCAGGCGATAGTGGCATTCAGTATGCTACTTATGACTATGACTTTACATCTGAGATATCACCTCTCAGATATCAGTAGTTTGTACCTCTAGTTTGCACCAGTTGTTTCCTTTTCAGCAGGATACCATATCTTACTGTAGAGGGATCATGGCTATGATCACTTATGACATGTATTCATTATGTACTGCCTATTCATGGCCATTGTATCAGATTGTTGTACTACCAACATGTATTAAGGGATACTATTGTATTATGACGAGTGAGCTGCTCTTTCCACTTATGTCTCCATCCATCCACTTCTGAGATTTATAATGCATTTCAGCCATTGTAGCATTAGTCCCTGACCTCACACACTAGGGGGCATCTGTTACAACGTAATCTTCCACCTTGTGAGAATCATCACTCTTTGGCCTAGAGGATCCATTTCACTGACTCAGAACCATTTTATATCCTTCAGACACTATTTTTCCCTATTTTTTCCCTTATATGCTAGCTGCATCACTATAGCCAGCGTACCCGCGAGTTGCATCACTATAGCCCGCGGGTATCATGTAAAATGGTAAAAATCACTAGTTTATTACTTTTTACTCCCAAAAAGCGGTCATTGGGTGACCTTTGACTCTCCATCTTCCCAAGAAATGCCTCGATGTGTCCTTTCACTTACCTTTGAGAGGACTATACATTGAGCACATATGGATTATGGATGGGAGAAGAAAGAAGAGCAAGAGAACTCTAGTGGATTTTTTCCCTATCTTGAGTCTACACTCATTGATCCTTGTAGTTGTGAACCCTTTATGTTCACCTTCCAAACTCCTATCTAGTTTGAGTTTGCCATTCATGGAGGATTGAAGTGGTGGAGGCACAAGTGGATTGATCCAGATCTTGGTTCAGATTGGTTACCAACAAGAGGTCGTATCACATTGTACTTCTTCTTTTTTATTAATAGAAATACTCATATTCTCGTCCATTAATGTTGTAAATGTTGTTTATCTTACATTGGGTTGCATTTACTTGTTATATCATGGGCCATTGCTATTGATGATGTTAATATTGTTTATATATTATATGTACTTGTTGTACATTGGCTATCAAGACTAATTTGTAGATTAAAGTGCACATATTGAAAAGCTCCAACGAGGATCTACATCAAATGTTTGGATCAAGGTTGGTTATATTCTTCATTATCTTGGCATTGTCATTTATAATAGCATAGTTCTGAGAATTGAGTTGATTTCTGGTAGTCATCTGTCTGTTGTGGTCTACCCCAAGCCATAGTGAGTTTTCTCCAACACACTCATGGATCATCCCCGATCCACTTCCGCTGGGAGACTTCAGCTACATACACTCTGAGGTACTTAACTTCACGGTGAAGTCGTGCAAAGTATTGGTAAGCTCTGCAATTGTTTCCTTCGCCTTATTCTCAAACTATTTGATGGTCTCTAGCATTTCCTGCGAGACTTCTTGTTGGGCTTGTTCTTTCATTGTGCCCTCTGTGGTCTGAAGTTCTACAAACTTCCCATCAATGTGCTCCATTAGAGAGAGCGCTTCTTCCTTTATGGGCTGCAACTTTGCAGAAGCGGTAGCCTCTCTTTCCCTTAACTCTTTAAGTTCTTTTTGCAGCTTTTTTACCTCTGTGAATTTTTGCACCTTTTGCCTTGCCGGAAAAATCTTCATTTCTACGTTTGTGGCATCAAGCTCTTGTTGTCTTTGCTGCAGATCACTTTGCAACTTCTGAAGGTATGGATCCTTATTTAATCCAGCCAACACTGTGTTGGCTTCCTATAGCATATTTTGAAACCTCGCCACTTCGGCCGAGATGCTGTCTATTGTGGCCTTCACCTCTTCACTCCTAGCTACGCATTTATCTGGGGGGTGCTAGGTCGCTAAGCTTCCAAGTCTGCAATTTTTCCTTTGTAGGAAATTTCCATGTCCATCATTTCCGCCGTAAGAGTTTCCACTCTAGCCCTAATCTCCCTTCACTATATAAATAGAATATTATAGGATGCTACCACCAATGGTGGCCTTAGATCCAAGTTTATTATTATGACTATAACCTTTCATTGAATCAGCCTCCATCGAGGTTTCCTACCTCCAATGGCTCTTCTAGGATTATTTCTGATGATAGTCATATCAACCATTGAATCACCCATAACGTATTTAAAATATTTATACCATCGTTCACCTCATTCGGCTCTTCTTCACATTTGTCGATTTTGGTGCAGACAGCCGATAATGTTTCTTTCAGCCTGCGGATATTCTCTTGAATATCAGACAATTCCCTGGTGCTCCGGGCTGATTCAAGTTTTTGATCGTCGAAGCTCTTTTGTAACTTGACATTCTGATCATGTGAGGTAATGCCTCTTTCTTAAATTTCTTCCACCACCTGCATGTGAAGATTGTGCAAGTCCTCTATTGGAAACATCCCAACATTGAGGTCAAAGTGTTTCAAGTTCCTGGCTGCTTTGGCTACCCGTTCATTGGTAAAAATAAGGTGCGTTGGCTCAATATAAACCAGCCAAGGGTGAAAGTTCAAAGTAGGGGATTGCCTCTTTTGCCTGGTTCATCCACCTAATTTTCCCTTGGAATCTGACTCTCGAACCGAGTCCTGCTGGACTTGTCTAATCTTCGCAACCATAATTTTTATTGATTCGATGGTCTGAAGGAGGCTTACTTGTACCTCTTTCATTTTAGCCTCCTTTACAGCGAGCGTTTCCTCCCAGATTTCATGTACCTTTGATGCGATGGTCTCGCAGTCATCCTCATGCAGCATCGGCTGCAGCTTTGGCTTATTAGCCTTATGCTTCTTTCGATGTCCTTTTGCTGATGATGGGCTTATAGTTGCTTTCCTTTTATTTCTCGCCTGACCTTCAGCCTTGTCATGCTCAGTCTCTTCTTCCTGCTCAATTGTTGTGCATTTTTCTTCCTCCAGATCCTCATCTTTGGCTTCTTCAGAGGTGGACTTGACATCCTCTGGGATGTCCACCTTCCATTCCGCTGGGAAATCTTCCATCATCTAATCTATTTTTACGGCATCCAACTGATATAATCCTGGGTACCATAATTTTGTCTCAGCATCAGCCCTTGGCTGAATGTAAGTGAAATGCTTATCGGCCTGAAACCTGAGCCTTCCTCTATACACAGTTGTTACCTGCTGGGAAACGCGAAGTGTTCTCCAAATAACATCGCACAGCTGTTCATAATAGATGTAAAACATATTGTTATTTTTTCAATGTCGATTCGGCTTCGCATTTTCCCATAGCTTGGCATACCGCATTCCTTTGTAATCTCCTGGGAAGACTGTATGGCCCTAGTAGAAAACTAGCTCTTTCCAGCCAACGAATGCAATCGGAACTAGGAGCCAACTGTAATGAAATGGTGTTCCCCTATCCCGAGTCTCCCAGACATCGTCCAAGAACTCATTCAGTAAGTACTTTTCCCAATTGTATGCAGTTCCATTCTTCACTTGGGAAGCGAGGAGGATTTCCGTGGCCGACACCTCTGTTGGTCGCCATTTTCGTAGTATCTTCCCTGCTAGCAGCTGAATCGTGAAGTGCATAGCTTCATCATTGAGAGTGGTTGTAATGAAGCCATGTTTTCCCTTTATCAAGGAAAATTATTCCTTCATTCTTACCGCAAGCTCTTTATCTTGCATCTTGTCGACAAACTCGAGTGCGGGATATACGCCTCTCTTGTTTAGCAGTGTGATCCCGTGTATCAAAATCGATGTTTATATCAATTTTCTGGTCTAACCATAGATACCCTAAGTGTGTGCATGAAAGAAAGGTGCGCATTACTGCACTCAGCTCTGTACTTCTGTCGAAATGAGGGATGTACAGTAAATTAAGCAACCCCGACGGTTCTAGTGCTTGAAGCCAGTCCTACACCTGTAAAGTTTCAATGCTTGTTTTCTCATCACACCGGCGAGACATGTACTGGTCAGGCTGAAACTATGGGTATTTCCTTTCCTTCGTCTCTTTCACTTACAACAAGTCGTTGTCGTCAAACTTGCAATCCTGTATTTTTCCCAAGAGGTTCTCGATAACCTTTACATGGATTGAAATTAGCAACAATGGGATGTCATAGTGGGAATTTCTTTCTAGGTCAATGGGTGGTGCATCGTCTCATTTTTGTGTCATGTACTTGTGCACCAGACAAATGGGCCGAGCTCGAGGTATTTCTGATGGTGGTTTCGGCACACCCACTGGTGTCGTCCTCTTTGGTTATTTAACTGGTTACTTGTCTTTCTTCATTCCAACTGTATTCCTTGATGAGCTTTGGGACAACGTGCCTTTCTCTACTGCAAACTTCCTGCCAGGTGTCGACATTACTCATTGAAGACCTGACTGTTTGAATATTCTCACAACTTCTTCAACTGTGAAGGGCTCGGTCATTCACTTACAGGGCGCTCAACGTGCTTACTGTTAAAACTTCGGATTGAAAGAGATGAAAGATAGCAAGTAAATGGTAAAAGCCCATAAGTGCCGAGTTCATAGCTATTTATAGATGCCACTTGCCTGAAACTCGTCGATTAATCATTAGTGGGCCATTCAATGTCGCGTCCTTTTGAGAGATCTCCCCTGATATCTCGGTCTTTTCCACCAATGATTATATCTAATCCGACAATATTTCTTTAAATGTTGAGATTTGTCGGTGCCACCAGGCTGTTTAATACTTAAATTAGACATTAACTGCCAAGTCCGTCGGTCGGATCTTGGTGAGATTTCTATCATTTCCATCATTTATTATGCTCGAATGGATAAGATTTTCTTTTAATGCGGGATTTTTTTCGGTGTTGATTTTTGGATAATGGCTAACTAACCGACCGACAATTGTGACGGTTATCTTTTTCGTCAAAATGCGCTGGCGGTTCTGACAAAAGATTCTTGTTCGGTTCCTCTGCACACTCATTTTCATTCATTCTTAACTTCGCAGTTGCGCTTCCATCTTCCACTTCACATTCAATTTCCTTTGTGCACTGCGCAGTTCATATTCCATGGAAATTCGATTCTCCAAAATTGTGTGCAGAGTCCTTATTCTGTCATTCATAGTGTCCAATTTCAACTACACCTGACACTTAGAATGCCTTCTCTTATTATCATTGAGGGCTTGGCAAAGTAGGACTATCCCTGTAGGGTTTTAGTCTACTTCCATTTATCAGAAATGGTAGGTTTTATCCGGCTAATGTGGCTAACTAAGCTGTGCCACCGTTAGTAACATGCATGACAATATATGGCCCAATCCAATGCATTTTAAACTTTCTAGGAAACTTCATAAATTTACTATCGTAGAGGAGGACAAGGTATCCTACCTAAAATAATTTGTCCTTGATATGGCAATCATGCCATGCTTTTTCTCTGTCCTTCTGCACTTGCTGGTGAAAGCCTGCAACGAAGCAATCTTCCTCCAGTCCGACCAAGTGTAGAAGCCTTTCTTACATTGTATCTTCATCTGCTATACCTGTGAATGTTGCAATCCTCAAGCTTGGTACTATGTACTCCATCGGCATCACAACTTCTTGTCCATATGTCAATCTGAAGGGTGTATGTCCAGTCAACTTATTGCAAGTTGTTCT
The DNA here is from genome assembly GCA_027924585.1 of Larix kaempferi. NCBI lineage: Eukaryota > Viridiplantae > Streptophyta > Pinopsida > Pinales > Pinaceae > Larix > Larix kaempferi. Next base: position 3,547,474 of record BSBM01000913.1, on the reverse strand, counting down.
GTATGCCCATATCACAGTTGGTATTCACATATCCCAATCATCCCTATTTGTGTTGCATACCTTGGTCAGCGCATTTTCCAACACTTTGTTGAATGCCTCCATAGTACCATTAGCTTGTGGATGATATGGTGTGAATTTCTGATCGTAGATCTGGAATTCCCCAGTCAGGGTTTCAATGGTTCGATCCAAATAGTGAGTTCCCTGATCACTCATTAAGATTTTCGGACAACCAAACCTTGTAATGATGTTCTCAAAAATAAACTGTGCGGAAGCAATTGCGCTACAGTCCTTCACTGGTTTTTCTTCTGTCCATCTAGTGAGATAATCTGTAGGTGTAATGATATATTTCGAGCCGGTTCTCTTTCCTGGTGGATTGAAAGGTCCCACAAAATCAAAAGCCCATTTATCAAAGGATTGTAAATTCAGTTGTGATCTTAATGGCATTTCATCTCTGCGCGATGGATTTCCAGTTCTTTGGCACACATCGCAAATTCGACAATGTTCTTTTGAGTCTTTGTGAAGTGTAGGCCACCATAGTCCTTCTCTTAATATTTTCTGTGCAGTAGCTCTTCCTGTGTAGTGACCTCCAGAAACACTTGAATGTGCCTCAACCAATATAAATGGCTTTTCGTGCTCTAGCACACATCTGCGCAGCACTTCATCCGGTCCTAACTTGTATAGTTGTCCTGCGATGATGGTGAAGTCTATTGATTTTACTACTAACTACTTCTTTTGCTGCATAGTAAATTCTGTTGGTGCCAACCCTGTAGTCAATAATTCTACAATGTCTTTGTAATAGTCATCTGCGATCTGGATTGCAAATAACTGCATGTCAGGAAGATTGTCTTCAAGATTTGTAGGTTCTTCGTCTGACTCAATTCTTGAGAGATGGTCAGGTCCTAGGTTCAGTCTTCCTAGCTTAACAATGATTTCAAAGTCATACTCCTAGAAGAGTAACAACCACCTGCATATCCTTCCTCCTAATACTAGCTTATTGACCAAGTACTTCAGAGTTGAATGGTCAGTGTGCATGCAGAAGTGCAGACCTAGCAAATAGTGTATGAACTTTTGCACTGCGTATACCATAGCTAAACATTCTCTTTCTGTGTTCGTGTAATTCTTTTCTACTGAAGACAGTTTCCTCCTTGGAAATGCAATGGGACAGTTAATGACTACTTCACCTGGTTGAGCGAGCACAATGCCCAACGCTATAGATGAAGCATCGACATGTACATGAAATGGTTTATTCCAATCTGGAAAAATGAGAATCTGTGCAGTGACCATTTTTCTTTTAATGTATCAAATCCTTTCTTGCAGTTTTCAATCCATATGAACTTCACTTCTTTCTTTAGAAGTATCTCCATCGGTGTGGTTATCTGCGCATAACCCTTGATGAATTTTCTGTAGTATCCTGTATGTCCCAATGTAGTGCGAAGTTGCTTGACTGAATTTGGTGTTGGTAGATTCACAATGACTGCGATCTTTGGAGGATCAACCATCAGACCTTGCTTACACACAATGTGTCCTAGTAGAATACCATAGGGTACACAGAAGATACCTTTCTTCAAGTTCAATGAGAATTGATGTTATCTACACTTTGCTAACATCATTCTGAGGTTTTCATAATGGTTCTTTAGTAAACCAAATACAGTCCAGTCATCAAAGTATACTTCTAGGAACTTATGGATAAAATCCTCGAATGCAGCAACAACAACTCTTGAAAATATAGCAAGTGCATTCTTCAAACCAAATGGCATAACTTTGTATTGGAATGATCCCCATTTGGTAGCAAATGTAGTTTTATGTCTGTCTGCTGAGTCAATTATGATCTGATGGTATCTAGAGAATCCATCAGTGAAGGAGTAGGCCTCATTTCCTCCAACATTGTCTAGTACTTCATCTGTGAATGGAGTGGGAAATGGGTTATGTAGCCAGGAATCATTGAGCTTCATGAGGTCTACGCAAATTCTGATTTCCCCTTTTGTTTTCTTATCCTGGATAACCATAGGGCTTATCCATTCTGATTCTTCTATTGGCTCAATTATTCATACATCAAGCATCTTATTGAGCTCTGCCTTCACTCCTTCCTTGTATCTGGGATTCAGTCGATAAGGTCTCTACTTAATGGGATTCAAGTCTGGATTGAGAGGTATCTTCATGACTCCCAAGTCGTCCAAAATGTCTTTCATTTCAGAGAACTTTGTTGGAAACAAATCCTGATACTCGCGTAGAAGGTCTGTGATCTGCGCGACTGTTTCTTCATCCCACTAATCCCCGATAGATGTGAACTTTGGTTCTTCATTCATGCCAATGTTAACTTTTCTTGTTTTGATAGGGCTGCTCATATCTGGAATTTCTAATGGAGGTCCCTCTTTATCGCGCGCTCCCTCTGATTCAGGTATATTGATATTGCGCAGATCCTCATCATCATTGTCCTCTTCATCTTCTTCATCTGCAGCGATGTTGTAACATTCAAGAGCATGTTCTATCTGTCTTTTCCATTATGGTTTCTGATAAACATGTAACTGTATATCTTCAAATATCTTCTCTTTGATAATATGCAGAGCCTCATTTATGCTTGGACAGTCATCTTCTAAGCTGAAAGTTCTTTGGAAGTTCGCAATCATGATAGACCAATCTGTCATTCCTCTACGAAGCTCTGCGTCTGTATACCAGTTCTTTGGAATCTTCTCTAATGTGTGTACGAATAGATGGACCCACTCTGCTTGAGGTCTATGTTCCCATGTTTTTGAACAAATCTCTATGTGATCTCTTGGATTTGTTTGTCCATTATACTTTACCACTGTCAACGCAGCTTTCTCTGTGTATCTGATTTCCATCATGTGCTTGCATTGTTCCTGTGTTTTTATATTATGCTTATGCGCGGCCCACCATCTAGTAGGTGTAGCACACAGTGCTAATCTAATGCTGACAACTTATATTCATCTGGAATCATAGTATATTCTTGAAAAAATGCATGAATGCTACGCAAGCCATCATAGGTAGGGATTGGACTTACCTCTATTCCAACCCAGCATAGTGATTTTGTGATCTGCGCACATCTTCTTGCAGACACTTTATGCAATCTGCTTTGCCAATTCTCTAGTCTTGCATCTGATTCTGATATGCAAGAACTATCACAACGCAAACTCAACGTTCCATCAGTCATTGGGTTGATATAGTCTTCTTGATTTGCTGTCATCTTGTAAATTTGATCTAGATCATGAGCTTTGCATTCTTCTCTGATCGGATCAGTGTATCTAGGCCCTTGTGAAGGGTTCAAAGGTGCGATGTCCCTGATATATGCCCCTTCAAATATCTTCTATTTCTTTTTCAAATTGATGATTGCGAGGTTATCCATGGCCCAATATATCCCCAATAGTGAAGGATAGGGTTGGCTATCACCTACAATTTCAATAACCTCGAAGTCTCCATGACTTCGCACTCCATCAATGTTAACGAGAACATTTGCTAATCTCCCAAAGGGTATGACCTTCTGCTGATTCTCTAGTCTCAACTATATGGGTGACCAAGAAAAATTCGACTTCCCAATTTGTTCCCATGTATGCTTAGTCAAGACATTAACTTCTGATCCTAAGTCAAGGATGATCTCATCCATCTCAAAATCTCGAATCTACGCATTCAGTCGCATTTCTCTGCCAGTTCTTTTGTGTCTCTTGATATGATGAACCACTCTGTGTGCTTCATTCACTATACTGTGCTGCTTGTAATTGCTCAGTAGGCTCTATAATTCTGTTAAGGCATTCTTATGCTTCAACAGTTTCATGCAGCTCTGTAACAACTACGCAACAGGGATCATTGCGTCTACTGTAGTATGCGTATGATCATATGAAGCTGGCATATCTTTTACCGATGAAGTCTCACTTCGCAATTGTATTCTTGGAGTTACAGGTGTTGTTTCTTTGAAGGTTTCCCTTGCTTCCTTGATGGCTTCTTTCTGTTTTTTCAACTCGAAAGCAGGTGTTTTTCCTGTCACTTTTCTTATCCAAGCCCCTTCAGTAGGATTTTGCTTAGCATGGTAATTCTCAGAAGTCAAAGCCTCTTCTCTTTAATCTTCACCTATGGTAGCTCCACTTCTCGTCACAACATTAATGTTATAATCTGTATTCCTTCTCTCTGCTGCGATCATCTATATATTCGGGTTCTACCCTTCTTGTCTTCTTTCTTGCATTTTTGCTTGCAAAACAGGGCATGCCTCAATGACATGATAAACTAACTTACAATATTTACATGTAGTACAAGCATTGGTACAATCTCTGGATAGATGAACAGGCTAACCACAGTTATAGCATACTATCTGACCTCTTCCTCTTCCTTGGCCAGTGTTTCTTCCTCTACCTCTGTATCCACCACGTCCTCTGTATGCGCCTTAATCATACTACGCATTATCATTGTTATGCGGTGTTTCTTCTTGAACTCTGTAAACATCATGCTTTCTCTCTATCATGAGTTCATATGCTCTACAGTTGGTGTCATCATGGCCAACTAATTTACAGAATGTGCAATATAGATTATTAGGTGTTTGCACATATTTATGAATCAAATAACAATCTTCTGGTCGATGTCCTCTGCATTGACAGCTCTCACACCATGGTCCTTGCTGTTGATTTAATGGGTTTGGTGCTCCGCTGTTGATATAGTCTTTAAAGACCAGATAGTGTTCTTTGGAGTTACCTTCTCCCTTGCACTTTGTACACCAAAATTCTTCTTGGATTTATTTTCATTTCTTGATGTCCTATAGTTGTAATGTCAGGTTTGCTAGCTAGGTCTATATTTGAACCATACCCATGCTAGTCTCTCCTATCGACGAAGCCTCTAGTTTCATCGCAATCTCTAGAGCCTCTGTTTGCAAAGCAACCTTCTGTTGCATCAACGACAATCTAATGTGTGGAAACAACGCAGCTATGAACCACTCCTGGTGTTGTTGTGGTGCTATGTCAAAGCTAACTTGATCTAACAGTGCCTTGAATTTCTGATCAAATTCCCAGACTGACTCAGTTGGTTTCTGTTTTATTTCTTTTAGCTCTGTGATACACTGTGACTCTGATTTAGGTTTCTTGAATTCTCTGAGGAGCGTAGTTCTAATATCCACTAGAGTTATATTCTATCCTATAGAATACTTCATAAACCATGTCAAGGCTCTATCCCTGAATGTTGTAACTACCTATGCTTGTCTTATAGCATCATCATTGACTTGTTTGAAATTCCACACGGCTTCACACAGAAACCAGTGTTTCTCAGGGTCTTCTAGACCCGTTCCTTTGAATATCGGCAGTTTGATATCATCCATCATTCTCCTTCTAGGAGGCGCATTATTCTGTGCGGTGTTTTGTGTTGTGTTAGGGATACTACTACTCAGAATCGTCTTAGTACTCACTCCTGCAGTGTTACTACTACTGATGTTCTGTGGATTAGCAGTATTGTCAACTGGAGGATTCTGTGGAGTGATGGGCTAATAGGTAGCTACGAGAGGTTGTGCTTCGCTATCAGGATCAACTTGTAACTCAGTGTCTATAGAGATGCGAAGCTCATGTTCTTTAGGGTTATTTTCTGTACTAGCCTTGTATCTTTTACCACTTCTTAATGTGTGAATATCTTCTTCGGTATCACTGTCTCTATTACCAAACATTACAGAATCAAAACTCCTAGATATCTTACTGCATTCTTAAGACACCTTTTTTTGCTAAAATCATTTTGATATATAGACTCAGATTGTTCAGGTACTTACCTCTAAATCCCTTGAAGAAATATGCCTCTATTGCACTTTAGGACTTCAGGGTGTCCACAACGAACTTTGTAACATAGTCTTCTAGGACACTGTCAACCCAAAAGCCGACTGCTCGCAATATTAGACTATCTACTGCTTTAAGTCTCTGAATGATATCTAGGGTCCACTCGGTAGGTACTCCTTCTTGGAAATAGTTCTTCCGCTCTGCGAGTCTTGATAACCAATCGTGTAACTCATTTCCAAAGGATGCTAAGAAAACTTCGTGGATACCAGAGAAGAGGTATCTCTGTAACCACTCTTCCAGGGACAAGCGCGAACTTCTGTTTTCTTGCTTCGTGAAGTCTTTCTCTATCTTGGTGATCCAATTCTAAATCTTTGTTCGCTCAAGATTCCAATTTTCGGAGCTCATCACCAGTTCTAGCCTGGCAACAGAACCATTTTTTGGCTCGTATTCTTGTTCTTTAGATTTTCAAGACTGACCCAGGTTCTGCGTGGTTCAGGGAACCAACAAAACCCCTTTTCACTGGCCCTTGCAGAAACATTCTGCGAGCAGACTGAGGCCTCACCCGAGGTGAAGTTATGGGGAGGTTACGAAATCAAGTTTCCACAACCAAGTGATTTTCGGTTCGGACTGGCTTGCGATGCAGAGATTCATCTCTGGCGGCTCTCCGATTAGCGAGCAACGCACTACAAGACTCACGCTGCGGAGCGGATACTCAACAATAGGATAGAGCAACTGAAGACTGCGCTACCTCCTTAACAATCACACATCTTCGACATCCCTTACTTACTGTACATTGTGCATTCAACAAGCATATTAGGTTGTATACTTTATGACTTATGCAATACGATGAACTACAATGCAACTGCGGACTTCCGGTGCTATGCTTCATGGAATCGCACTACACAGACTTCGCTGACTGAAGTGTTTACCCAATTAACCCATGCATCCATCATGTTTAGAAATACTTGCACCTTCAACATTCACTCATATACGTTCAATACTTAACATATTATTCCCATCATTCGCTCATATGGAGAATACACATAAAAGCAAAGATACATATACTCATAAGCAAGAAATTAACCATTCAACAAAAGAAAACACACATTCAATCACACAACATGAGGATTTAACATGATTCACCCCCAGGATGGGAGCTACGTCCACAGGAACTGTTGTTTCTAATAAATGGAAAGGGTTCAACAGTTCTAGTCTGCACACTCAGCTGCAGACTCTCTTCTCCCTTCAGTGGGTCTCTACGCACACAATTGAAGAGCCTTTTTACAATAGTCTCTCAACAGAGATCCACAAAACTCACTTAGAGCTCAAAATACAACAAAAGATCAACCCTTCTCTTACAAAAGTTCCCTATAAATAGATCATGCCCGTAGGTCACGTCTTTACAATGCAATGGGCCAAAACCCTAAGGTTACCCAAAACTGGTGTGGTTACCCGCCAACCCAACCTGTCATAGTCGATAGCTTCTCCACTCGCTTCTTGCTGCCTTGTTGGGCCACTCATGGCTCACACACCCTTTTGATCGCCGCAGTCATCATAAAACGGTTATAATTGCATCATTCCATGTCGCTCTCCACCCCTCTGTCCTTCCTGTCACTATCGACTCATGACTTAGCTTCTAACAGTTTTTCCGCCACTCTAACTGACAGGTCACTTTCATCTTCCTTCATGCTGCTTGTTACCCAACTGTCGGGAATCATGGAGTTGCTTACTCAAAATAGGTCGCTTTCATCTGCTCGACCTTTGCCCAATATAGCTATTAAGCTGGCACTACACACCAGCAAAACTGTGCGGTGCTTAGACTTCGCACTGCTCACTGCACATATTTGACTTCGCAACCCAAACTGCACTATTGAAAAAACTATGCCACTTGAACTTCGCAGTCCGAACTGCGCAAATTCCAAAACTGTGCTTATCAAAAATGTTCCAACTTGGGCCATGCCCAACATCTAGCCATTGTCTATTTTGTCATTTTCTACTTTTTATTATCTTCTCGGGATATTTTATTTCTCTGTAAGTCGTGATAAATTTTCGTCCCAAAAATGAACATTTACAATACATATGACATGTTAATCATGAGTGAATTCATGCTGAGTGTGGGCTTCTCCCATTGTTGTATATTCAATCCTTAGACTTTCAACTCCTTGCTCAACTTGCACAGTGTCCACAGGTTTCTCTCCAAGTTGTTGCATCGCCAAATCCTCTAACAAGTTCTCCTTGACTAAACCAATGGATGCAAAAATATGTCCTACAAAAACTAAGGAATATTGAAACATATATTATTATAATGCATGTCTATATTAGTCACAATTTTTTCAATCCTCGATTTTTACTCTCCCATTTTTGTTTCCAAGTCTTTTCAATCCTTAGTTTTTACTCTCCCATTTTTGTTTCCAAAGTCTACTTGCTTTACCAATCCACTCTCCATTTGAATACTAATTTGTGAGATCAACTTATGTAAACCATCTAGTTGACTAGCAGCATGCTTCTCAAAACCTTTCAAATCTCATTTACCCCACAATTATATCAACTCCCATAATGGTTATGCTCTACCATGTTTAACCTACATAAAGGGTCATTCAACAAATCCCACCAATGTTCACCTGCAAGTCCAATCCCAACTAATTCTTTATTGTGAAAGGGATTTGAAACAAAAGCTTGACCATTACCAGAGTGGTTCCAAATGTCACCTACCATGAGATCGTCCTAAGCCCTAGCCTCCATTGTATTTGAACTGCAAATTGACAAAGAGCTCCAGAGCAAGGTGAACCCCAAATCAACCAAAACCAACATCTAGAAACAATAAAAGCACCCATACAAAATCCCTCCTACGCCATGATATCCCATCATATCTTAGTTATTATACCAATAAAGCATACAAACCTAAATGTGAGAGGGATACAAAGGACCAAGGAGGTTTTATGACTCCATCCTTGAGCCTTCTCAAAGGACAAGTGCCATAACTATGCTAAGCATGCCATGGAAATGATATAAATGGTTCATGCTAAGGAGATTCTTAAGGGATTAATAAAATTTTGGGGTGACCCCCATTTTTTTAATTAAAAACGAGAGTTACATGTATGACGAATGTGAAAAAATTCAATTCCATCAAATTAACGAAGAAGGTCTATGGTTCTCTCATCATTCAAGACAAATTTGATCCAAATATAATTGGTCTTTCTTACCTACCCAATGACTAGTTTTGAATCCCCAAAGATCAATCTTCTTAATATTTGGATCACAAAGGAAGGTCGATCCAAGATACAAAGCATGTATTTTTACTTGATTATTTGTTCACTCTCAATCCCCAAGCATATGTCATTTATGGTTTTTCTTTGGAGCCAAAAAACACCCCACCATTTATGGTGCAACTTGACTAGAGTAATATTGTGTTTTTTATCTTGATTATGAAAGGATAATGGGACAAACTAGTAATTGTCTAACCTTTCATTTGTTTGTACCATAGTTGAGAGAGTAACAAAAGGAGGAGGGCACTATAGATGACCCATGGAAAATCTAAATAGGTGCAAATTTGATTATTATCTCGGTTTTTGGTTATACGTAATGTTATCAATATGTGACAATCTGTTTATATTATTTGCGTGCGCATGCACACACACACACGAAAGTTAAACAATGCCATCTCATACAATGGGTTCTACATAAGTTGGTCATTAGTGAATAATGGTGTGTGTATTGAGTGTGTTTCCTCTATTTATTTTTAAGGTGTGTGGAGTACATAGAACATAAACATAAGAAATCCCCTCACTTCATTTTGGTATGGTTATTTTAGGGAAATATAACTTCTAAGATTAACTATGCTTTTATGTTTTTCATCCATGTTTGCCAATTTCTTACCTATGAATGCAAGTTTCATACTTGTAAGTTAAAATCTTTTTAATCTTTTTTAAATTTTATGAATTTGATGGGATAAGTATTACATCAGGAGTTGCATGATGAATCTAGTTGAAGATTCAAAACATGGACCCAAAAATCCAACCATAGTCAATCTGGAAAATTGTTCTATTTACAAAAATCACCACTAAAATCTTAAATACTTTGAACTTTCTAAATAATAAAAATTTCATGTGATTATTATAAATGTCAATAATATACTTTAGTTATACTTATTTTCATACATATTTTGCCTAAACTTTAATAAAAATTTTATCATCAAAACAATATTTTAATATAATTTATTATTTTATATAAATTATTTAAAATAAATATTATTTTAATTTTTTAAATATTCATTTAAATAAAAAACATAAAATATACAGCCTATAAAAAATATATAATTCTATATAATAATGTAAATTTTAAAAAATATTTCTGATTAGTATTGAATACATTAAACTAGTTACATGAAAAATGATGGATTCTCTCACAAGAAGGACATGAACTAATGGAACAACACTTTGTCCTTATTTTGATGGGAAGTGTATTATTCCGAGGTAGGCTATGTTTGATATATTTTAACTAAGATTTCCTACTATGTAGGTTGAACATGTTATACAACTAGATGAGAACCCGACATTGTTCTCATTTTTTGGGGGGCCAATTTTAGTAACTGTTTTGGCCTCCGTTTCAAAAAGGGTGTATACTAGTAGCACCATTTTTCATTTTGAGCCATTTTTTTGTGATTTTGAAACTTCTTGGTCATAAGAAAATTATAACTTTTAGGAAAAATGGTCATTTTTCAAACTTTACAAAAAAATCTACATTTAATAGCTAGCTATAGTAAAAAAACACACACATTTTTGAATTTTTGTACGATTTAGAAGCTAGTTAGAACGAAAAATACATGCATTTTCAAAGTTTTTTCATTAAAATTTTATCTTAAAGAAGTCATTTTTTGGGCAAATTTCTAAACAAAATGCGAAAAAAAAGACGATCCAAACCATTTTTCAACGTATTTTTTGTTATTTGATGTATAAAAATGATACTCTTTAACATTATTTTCCATAAAGTGATGATTCACATAAGTTGAAAAAAACGTATACCATATATTTCTAAATAGCATATTAAAAACATAATAGTTATTCTCAAAATAAAATCTTCAATTCAAAACATTACAAAATATCTTATCAAAAAATTGTCAACTTTGACATTTTCCTCAACAATATGAAACTAATCAAGAATATACTGCATCCCGAACTCTTCATTGAAATTGACATTTTCTACTGGTTGGATCTCTTCCTGGACCTCAATTTCTTCTTCCATTGGGTCCTCTACCTTTGCAAAATGCCCAAAGTGATCTTTTCCGAACATCCCTTTTAAAGGAGGCTGAGGCTCTTTTGACATCTTTGCCACAAGTGACTCACTAAATTCTCCTTTCTTCAAACCAACTTCCTGCATTTCATCTGGAAGAACTTTCATAGCATTAATTCTTTGCTTGATATAATTGCTCTGCAGTAGATCATTCTCAATGGATATGCAATTTCTTCCTTTTTGTAATGAACATGCTATTGTTGTACCTAATCAACACATACAAAACAAAAAAAGTTAAATAACATAATGAAACATAAATTTAAAAAATGTATATTACTGAATTTAGATTACGGCACTAGTTTCATATGTAACATCATAAATATTACCTGATCCCGAGAACAAATCTAAAACCCAATCTCCTTCTCTTGAAAAAGTATCTATGAGATAATTAATCAATGCTTGTGGTTTCTGGTAGATGTTTACAGTCTCTCCTTTCAAATCTCTTTCTTCATATGTCAACTTGTTAACCACGGCATTATAAGACAATATTTGACTATATTTTCCTTCACTCTTTTCATTGATTAAAAGAGTATCATAGGTCTCATCTTTTGTCCAACATGCAAGATGTATGTTTTCAATATCACTCATAAATGGATCAATGTTGGAGCTACGAATGTTAGGCTTATGCCTGTAACAAAAATAGATAAGAATCTAATTAAATTATAGAAAAATAATTTAATGTTTTCTAAATTCAAATGTTTAATAATATACTACAAATATCTTATAAATACAATTGTTTCCTTAGGTTTGCTTAATCCTTGAATGTTGTTAGCACTGCTCCTCCTTGTACATCTGAATGGAAAACAATAAATCTCCATAGGGGTGATGTTGTGACGTTTAGAAATCCTGAAACCACTTTACTCAATGACTGGTATGTATAAGGCTCACAATCATAAATAATGTTTTTGATATTGAATCCATGAGGGATGTCTGCAATAACTACAGAGTACTCCTTTTTGGGAACAAGATTTGCAATGTTTGCACAATCACCCAAAATCACTTTATATTGCACAATGTCGAGCCCATTCCAAATGTGATGATCAAGTGTGTAATCAAGTTCAACATTTGCAAGATGTTGTCTTCTTTGTTGTTCTATTTTTGCTCTTTGAATATGAATTTTGAAAGACTCTAGTACTGAATTCTTCTTTGAAATCTTTGAAAAAAAAATTATATATATATAAGTAATAAAATAGAAATTAATTCACTTAGAAATAAATAAAATAGAAAATATCATAAACCATCATACCTTTTTGTATGCAACAAAAAATGCTTTTAAGCTTTCCATGGAGCTTGAATCTGGATAGTTGCATTTGACATCATCCCAACTCTTCTCACCCAACATTATAACCATATCCTCTTTTATTTTCATGTAAACCTTATGACTACATGATGTAAAAATAAATGGTGTTAACAATGACATCTAATAATAACACAATGCTTATTTACTAAAAAACCTTAAACTCAAAAAATAAACTTAAAAAAATAAAAACAACTTTAAAACTTACTTTTCTAAATCATTGCACATTTATTCCATGGATAATTCACCTAACTTTACACGTGATAGTATTGTATATATAAGTGTTTCATCCTTCACACCTTGCAATGATCTCCAAGGTGTTATAGTCATATCTTCTGGCAAGTTCTTGACATCGGGACCTCCTTGACTACTGCTCCATGCAATTGCTTTACTTTTTATTACCTTCTGATTTTTTCGACCAATATTCTCCCACATGCTAAATATGTCATCAATCAAATCCCATATGGGGCCGATCTAAATGCCAAATAAAAATAGTTATCTACAACTCTGAATGCATCACTTCCTTTCAAACCTTTCTGTTTCACATTGTCCTCTTTAATAGGAATTCCTATTTCCATACAACATTGTTTCCGGAAATCTGCATCAACTTTCGATCTATCCCCACCACATATTTGTTCAAATTCATTGTGGATAAATATAACTCTTTGAATGAATGTTATGGACATCCTATAGTCACTATCTGTGTTGTGATCCCATGCCAATAGTTTTGCTTCCACATCTCTTAAACCAACGTAAATGATGCATTTCACTATTTGAAAAATAGGGTTTTTTGGAAACTCTTGCATCAATTCTCTTCTAGCCTCCGCAAAATGATTTTCCCCCACAACATATGGTAGTTGTAATCAAAACTATTTGATTCTTCAAATGCATCTCTAACAGGAACATCTTTTGGGTCAACAAGAACTAGGTAGTCAACCACATGTGCATAGGGATTGTGCCTCATCAATGATTTCAAGTTATGAACATGCAAGCGATGTGGTTTCCTAATTTGATATTTCTCTTGGACTTCTGTGTGTCTATAAATTTGTTTTACATTTAAATCAAATGTATGTCCATTGTAAACCAACTTATCCCTCTGCAATTGATCTCGAATAGTATTTTGTGTTGTCTTAACAACAACATCATCCAGATCAACACCTGGAGTAATGATTTCCAAATTGTCCCCTGAGTTCTCACTATGATTTTCTGTTAGTTTTTCATCATTTAATTCAATATGATCTAGGATCTTAACTGAGAGAATAACATGGAAAACAAATCAAACACATGAGACAAGAGACACAAATCATTTCACCGGGGAAACCATAAAGGAGAAAACCCCGCAACTTCCTCAGAGATAGAATGAGCAATAATGCAAAACCCCAAAACAAAGAGATAATCTCCAACAACTTCCTCCTCCTCCACTTGTGCGAACTTCTCCTCTCTCTCACTAATGCGAAGTGAGTGAGTGTGTGAATGATCAAATAGAGAGGAGCACCCTCTCTATTTATAATTTACCTTTCACTTAGCCTTAACCCCAAACAAGTCAGACCCTAAGTGTAACTGACTGGACGACTTCTCTAGGAGAGTCTAATAACCCATTAATAACTTAACTCTGGGGTCTAATGCCCCGACATACATGGGAGGATTGACCTCAATGACTTTACATGACCCAAGTACAATAATGACTTCTCCGACATGAGGAATAAACATCTCCGTCGGAGGTACAATAATAAAATACAAATACAATATAAAATATACAAGTGAATACATTCCAAAGTTACAAATACATCAACAATCCATCTTAACTAGGAAGGTATTCTCTTGACACAGTTCATCAGCACAAGTCTTCATCTCTGGATCAAAGTTTGATCATCATCGTCATTGCTGTTGTTATCTCGATCATCAATCTCCAATCTACTCATCATAGGAAGTTCTACAAAGCCATCCCTTTTTCATGTTGGATGTAGGCCTAGCCTCCATGTATGTCTTCATCATCTCTATGAGAAAGCCATCAAGTAGGTACATCTCAGGACTGATTACACTGCCTTTGCAAAACATGTAAGATCTCCTAGGACTGATTATATGCCACTACAAAACCTGAAGGAGCATCTCAAGACTGATTATATGCCTCTGCAAAACCTGTGTACCCTACTGTCGTCTCATCAGCTTCAGATCATCTCATCATCAATGGAGCACAACACTTATCTCATCAACAACCTAGATGCACATAACACATCACTTACACTCACCGGCATGGGAGGAAAAACCTACAACCATCCTTGAAAGGCTCGACACTTATATCTACACCATGGGAAGACACACCTAAACCATGCGAGAATGGAACTGCCCTTGCATCTATGCCATGGGAAGACACACCTCAACCATGCAAGAATGGCACAACACTTACATCAGCAGCCATGGGAAGACACACCTCAACCATGTTGGAATGGCTCGGAACTTATATCGTATCCATGGGAAGACACACCTCAACCATGCTGGAATGGCTTGGCACTTATATCAGCGACCATGAGAAGACACACCTCAACCATGCTAGAATGGCCCGGCACTTATATTAGCGACCATGGGAAGACACACCTCAACCATGTCGAAATGGCCCCAACCCTTACATCTGCACCATGGGAGGACACACCTACCACCATGTGAGAATGGATTGTGTGCATCTGTGTCTTCCAGACTCATCACTTCCCCTTAGAAGGAACCTAGATCTGAAGTACACCAAGATTCTCTCTGAAGTACTCAAACTTCACTTTGGCCAGCAGCTTGGTCAATATATCGGCTATCTGCTCATCCGTCGCAACATACTAGAGCTTCACTACTCCTCTCTGCACCATATCCTTGATATAGTGGTACTTGATCTCGATGTGCTTCGACTTGTCATGGAACACTGGGTTCTCAGACAACTTCACACAACTTTGGTTGTCACAATATATACAAGTCACATCCAACCAGAGATCAAACAAATCAGACAGTAGCTTCCTTAGCCATACTACCTCACAACTAGCCGAACAAGCTGCGACTCTGCTTCGGTTGTACTCAGTGCCATGCAGGATTGCTTCCTTCTAAACCAAGAGATCACACCTGATCCCAAACTAAAGCAACACCTCGAAGTGCTCTTCCTATCAATGGCACTGCCTGCCCAATCTAAATCAACATAACCCTCCAAGTTAATATTTTGATTCACATCATACTTGAGCCCATAATCAACCGTACCCTTCAGGTACCTCAGAATATGCTTTACAGCAATCAGATGAACATGTCTCAGATCCGTCATGAATTGGCTCAATGTGTTCACAACAGAGAAAATATCTGGTCTCGTATTCGTTAGGTACATCAAGGACCCAATCATCTAATGATACATCGTGGCATCAACCGAATCTAATGAAGCATCACTCAATAGCTTCAGGTTCAATGCCATAGGTGTGTCCATAGCCTTGCATTCCATCATCCCGAACCTCTTCAGGATCTCTACTGCATACTTCCCTTGTCCAAGGAAGATTCCATCCGCATTCTACCACACCTCCATGCCTAGAAAATAGTGCATCATACCCAATTCCTTCATCTCAAACTCGGCAGCAAGATTCTTCTTCATGTCGGCAATAAACCCATTCTCACCTGTAACAAATAGGTCATCCACATATAGTAGGAGTATCACTGGATTTCCTTCCTCAACCTTGTAGTAAAGGATGGAATTCGCTTTACTCTTGGTAAAGCAAAAACTAGTCAGGAAGCTGTCTATCCTGCCATACCATGTCTTGGGTGCCTGTTTCAAACCGTACAAGGATTTCTTCAGTTTGCACGCATGAGAATCCCTGTCATGTTCTCAAACCCGAGTGGCTTATCCACATACACTTCCTCTTATGTTGTCTTGACATCCATCTGGTGTATCTTCCATTTCATCATTGCAACCAGAGCAAGAACTATTCTGATGGAAGTGTATTTGGCTACATGTGTAAATGTCTCCTCATAGTCTATCCCTCCTTTATGGGAAAATCCACATGCCACAAATATTTCCTTCTATTTCTCTATGCTTCCATCTGCAACATGCTTGATCTTGTAGATCCATTAGGAAGTCATAACAAACTTCCCTACTGGTCTCGGGACCACATCCCAAACATCATTCTCCATCATCGACTGGTACTCCTCGATCATGGAATCCTTCCATTCTTTCTTCTCAGCTGCTTCCTCATAGTTGGAAGGTTCTTTGTCAATGATGTCACACAGCAGGGTTGCATAACTGGAGAATGGTCTCGGTCTCTTGTTTTTCTATGCATTCCATTTGGAGCACCATATCTCTCTGCATCTTGAATTGCTTCTCGTACCCATGCTGGTTTTCTCTTGTGAGAATTCTTCTCACGTGGTGGATCTATAGGTTCCCGTGGGTCTTCCATCTTGCGTTCTTCATATTCTTCTAGAATCGTTTCTTCCATTTACTGTATTTCTGATCCTGGGAACTTTAGGTTCTTCAATATCTTCAATAGGTTTTTTTATGTATGTTGATTCTTTGTCGCTTGTTCTTCGGAACAAGTCTCTCTTGTAGGTGATGGTATACGATCTTTCCTACAAATCAAGTTCAATTGCATGATTAGAAACATTTCATAGTTTTCATGTTGATGTATATGTAACTTCGAAATGTATTTCACATATATGTATATTGTATTCCTATAGAGATGGTATTATTCCTCTATACGGAAGTGTCGTCATTTATATTGTAAGTGTCGTAACTTATACTTGATGGGTTATTAGACCACCTTGTTGGGGTCGGCCCTGTATAAGTCATGTGGGTCAAAGGGTTATTAGACAACCCTATTGGCGGTCGGCCATGTGGGTCAAAGGGTTATTAGACCACCCTAGTGGGGGTCGGCCCAGTCAGCATTATGTTAAGTGGTTAAGTTGAGGCCGACCTAGTTGAGTAAAGGTCAAGTCAAGTTAGTGTATAAATAGAGAGTGTGTCTCTCTCATTTTACACATTCTATTATCTCACTCACACTTTGGAGAGTGGTGCACTTGTGGAGGAGGAGGCTTTGCTGCTAGGAGAAGACTATCTCTTGTATTCTGATTGTATCATTGCTCTATCTATCTCTGAGGAAGTTATTGGGGTTTTTCACCTTTATGGTTTTCCCCAAGTAAACTCGGTTTCTATTGTGTGCTTGCATTATTGTGTCCATGATTAATATGCTATAGATATGTTGTATATGTTGTTCTCTCAGTTAATATCTTAGATCAGATTGAAGTAGATTTTGAAAACTTAACATGGTATCAGAGCTAGCCTGAAAGAAGGCATGATATGGCATGTATGACACGTGTTGCATTTATGATGCTAGGGCTTGATATAGCAAAAACCAGTCATCGTAGAACATTCGCTATAAATCCATTTTGGCAAAGTTTTCGGATCTGAAACTTATACAAGTCAAATATCAGATACCCATGTACCTTGTTTCCAAAGGAAAACCTCTAATTCGTTGTACTTTGTGATTTATGATCTGTACAATATAGGGTTTCTACCTCTTCCAGATCTGAGTCAAAATTAGGTGACCTTGGGAAAAAGGTCATAACTTGGACTAGAAAGATCCAAATGAAATTTCGTAAAAAGTGACAGGTAGTACACAGATTGAGATATCTCAAGAAAACTTTTCAGAGGCCGAAATTGAACCAGTGACATGTAGCACGCCGTACAAGTTCGCTCTCTTGTATTATCCCATAAACAGGTCATGTTGTGACACTTGGAATAACTCTCTCTCAGAGAATCCAATTGAGTTCAGACCTATCGATATGGAAATATAACAGGTCAGGATATCTCAAAAAAGTCTTTCATAGGCATAAGTTGAACCAGTGACACGTGGCACGCTGTACAAGTTCGCTCTCCTGTATTATCCCATAAACAGGTCACGTTGCGACACTTGGCATATCTCTCTCTCAGAGAATCCAATTGAGGTTAGACATGTCGGGATGGAAATATAACCGGTTGGGATATCTCAAAAACATTTTTCAGACCCTGTGGATCGAAAAGTTTGGAGTTACACCAGAAACAATCAGGTACATATTTCTATCAAAACAGAATTATTTTTTAGCACCTTCATTCATGGCTTCCAGAATTTAGGGTTTCGGAGAAAGTTGGAATTTTTGTAATCGGAGACCACGGCTGGATGCTACTCATCAAAATCGAAATTTAGAGACCAAGATCAGATTTTTTGGTTGGGCAGAAGGTCGGGCTTGATCAAACCCCAGTTCCGAACTTTGATCGGAAAGATGGAAAATTAGGGCTTCTGCAAAAACTGGAATTTTGGAAATCTGTGACCATGGCTGGAAGCTACTCAAAAAAATCGAAGCTTAGAGCTTTGAATCAAATCATTTGGTTGGGTGAAGCTATGGGAAACTCAAACCCTAATTCAGGGTCCTCCCTAGTGAATCCAGAAATCTAAAAGGCAATTTCGAGGGGTGAAACTTTGCAGTTTTCAAATTCTGAATATATCAACTTGATCATCTCATTAAGGCACATATTTCTATCCTTTCGGAAGTTTTCAATTCAAAGTTTGAATTTTTGGGGTTTCTCTGACAAACCCTAATCCAGCTTCAGGTCCATTTCTTGCAAATCAAGTGGATTGGGTTAATCCTAGAAGAAGATGGATTGGTCACCTGCATAAGTGAAGAAGTTCCTGTTTCAGAGGGAGATGAGGCTAAGGCCTTACATAAGAAGATTACAAGCAATCTCGACAGGTATGACTCATCGAGGTATGTTTCAAGATTTGTTCATGATTAAGTTTATGGTATGCTTGTATTCACGTTATTACGGTTAGTACAATTTTGATTTTAGACTTGTCGTATCACCTTAATAAAATTATGAATGCACGATAGAAGATATTCATTGATTAGGGTGTTGACACTTATGATTGTACTAATGCATTATGGTGTTGTATGAGGTTTATGTTGTCTGCTAACATGAAAGGCACACCAAGAAAGACAAATCATGTTCTGGTTCAAGAACATATGATCATGATGACATGAGGACAAAGATTCATCCATTGTCATGGATCTCATAGAAGATCCATTTATGAGGTATGTATAACTTGGTTTTATAATGGTTAATCTATGAGATATACAGGTTACTAGCACAAGTCATTGAAGAAGAACAAGAAGACATCATGTGAGTATGTTAGACATAACTAGCTAGCATGCTAATCCAGATATGTTTTTCCTATATCAAGATAGAATCCTACCTTGTGTTAGGATCTTATACTATTGTGTTGTTGATAATGATTATTCATGAAGTCATAGGTTTGAATAGTCATGGCTGTATGCATATTATGTTTCTTGCCATAATTGATGATATGACTAACCAGAAGAATCATGAAGGTATAGGTTTGAGTAATCACGGGTTTATGCATTGATGATTTAACTAATCAGAAGAGTCCTATGATCAAATAAGAATATGCATGAGTAAAAGAAGACTTCTTTGAAACCTTGAATACTAATGTTTATTATCTATGAATGATCATGACTATACATGTTTAAGACTATTGTGTTTTGATAGTATTAAGATTATACCAATAAATGTGTGATTATGTATGAGACCTCAAGGATAACACAATGATGATACTAATAAGCATGCATAGTGATTAAGGATGGATGTAAGTTCAAGGATAGGTAATCCAGGAAGCACAGATCAAGAGGGAGCACTCTTCAGCAGCTCCTGCAAGAAAGCAAAGACTCAAAGGGAGTCCACCCAACAAACAAACATAGATAAGTATTTTAATTACCACTTCTTACATATTTGTTTGTTTAAATAAAATTGTTCAATGATACATATGCTTATGTTCCTACACTTAGGATATGTATTTTTCATATTTGCATTAATGAACAAGATACTACTAATATGCATATGATGGGTAAGTGGCCTATGGCACTATACAATATTCCATTGCTACTTATCTAGAATGAAACCTCTTTGCTGACATGTTGGGAGTTGTGCACACTGTTAACAATGTTCTGGTAGAGACTGGAAGGCATCTAGAAATTTATGGAACATGGATAAATGTTGTATTGATGCATTGGCTAAGATAATTGCATGACTGTATGACATATTTCTTTATGTGTAAGAAATTGTCTGAAAATTATGAGATGTTTCTAATCATGCAATTTAACTTGTTTTGTAGGAAAGATCGTATACCTTCACCTACAAAAGAAGGACTACAACATTTGTTCAAACAACAAAATTATCTATTGAAGATATTGAAGTTCCCATGATACGGGAAGAATGCCATGATCCGTCGATCATGAAGAACGATGTTTGGGATGCGGTCCCAAGAGATGAAGGGAAGTCTGTTGTGACTTCCAAATGGAACTATCAGATCAAGCATGCTGCAGATGGCAGCATAGAGAAATATAAAAGTGATGAAATAGAAGATACACCAAATGGATTTCAAGATAGCTTTCTTGAATGGTGTGGTCATATATATGTGCAGATAGGATAGACAGCTTTCTATCCAGTTTGGGCTTTACCAAGAGTAAAGCGGATTCCAAACTTTACTACAAGGTTGAGGAAGGCAATCCAAAGATACTACTTTTGTATATGGATGACCTGTTCGTAACAGGTGAGGATAGATTGATTGTCGACATGCAGTGGAAGCTTGCTGCCGAGTTCGAGTTGAAGAACTTGGGGATGATGCACTATTTATTTTTGGAATGAAGGTGTGGTAGGATGCAAATGGAATCTTCCTTGGACAAGGGAAGTATGCAGTAGAGATCTTGAAGAGGTTCGGGATGATGGACTGCAAGGCTATGGCCACACCTATGGCATCGAACCTAAATCTTCTGTGTGATGCTTCATCTGATCCAGTTGATGTCACGATGTATCGTCAGATGATTGGGTCCTCTATGTACCTGACGAACACGAGACCAGATATTTGCTTAGAACACATTGAGCCAGTTCCTGACGGATCCGAGAGATGTTCACCTGGTTGCTGTAAAGCATATTCTGAGGTACCTAAAGGGTACGATTGATTATGGGCTCAAGTATGATGTGAATCAAAAGTTTAACATGCAGGTTTATATTGATTTAGATTGGGCAGGTAGTGCTGCAGATAGGAAGAGCACATCTGGGTGCTGCTTCAGTATGGGATCAGGTGTGATCTCTTGGTTCAGTAGGAAGTAGTCCTGCGTAGCACTGAGTACAGCTGAGGCAGAGTATGTTGCATCCTGTTCAAATAGTTGTGAGGTAGTATGGTTTCAGAAGCTACTGTCTGATTTATTTGATCTCCCGTTGGATGCTACTAGAGTTGTGTGAAGATGTCCGAGAACCTAGTGTTTCATGACAGGTCGAAACACATAGAGATCAAATATCACTATATCATGGATATGGTGTAGAGAGGAGCTGTGAAGCTCCTGTACATTGAGATGGACGAGCAGATTGCAGATGTGCTGACGAAGCCACTAGCCAGGGTGAAGTTCGAGTACTTAAGGGAGAGGCTTAGTGTTCTTCAGATTGATGACACTTCAAAGAAGAAGTGATGGACACATTTGTAGAAGCCATTCCAAGTATGTTGGAAGGAGGATCCTTCACATGGCTGTGGATGTAAGCACTAGATGATGAGCATCAGGACTATGCTCCAGTTGCTGCTTTGTATATGCATCGGGAGGATGATGGATATGATCAGTTGGATCATTTATATGTATATACACATCATGTTGGATGCTGGATATGATCAGTTGGATCATTTATATGTACATGTATGTACGCATAATGTTGGATGCTGGATATGATCAGTAGGATCATTTGTATATGTTTTGTATATGCATTATGTTGGATGCTTGGACCATGTATCAGGTGGATACTGTGTATGATCAGGTAGATCATGTATGTTGATAAGTATCAGGTATGATCAGGTGGATCATGTTTTTGTATTTGTATCAGGTGGATACATTGTATGATCAAGTGGATCATGTATGATGATATGTATTAGGTAGATACTTGGTATGCATCAGGTAGATGCATTATATGATCAAGATGATCATGGATGACGAGCTTCAGGATGTTGCTCCAGATGACATGCAGCAAGATGTTGCAGTGATGATGATCGGGATGATCATGTGTACATCAGGATGATGTATGGTGAGTATTACATTGATACTCTGTGGCCGTGGAACAGGTTGTGCAGATAAGCATGTAATTTGTGCACTGGGAGATTTGCAGATAGTCTTTCGAGGTTTTGCCTATGGCATGTAATTTGTACCCTGGGATATATGGCAAATGCTCTTTCGAGGTTTTGCTTGGGAGGACATATAATTTGTGACCTGGGAGATCTGCAGATAGTCTTTCGAGGTTTTGCCTATGGCATGTAATTTGTGCCCTGGGATATCTGGCAGATGCTCTTTCGAGGTTTTGTCCTATGGCATGTAATTTGTGCCCTGGGATATCCGATAGGTTGAGCTGTGTGCTCGTAATCAGTCCTGGGATGCTCTTTCGAGGTTTTGCCATGACCACATGTAATTTGTGCCCTGGGATATCTGATAGGTTGAGCCTTGTGCTCGTAATCAGTCCTGGGATGCTCTTTCGAGGTTTTGTGGTGATCACATGTAATTTGTGCCCTGGGACATCCGATAGGTTGATCTTTGTGCTCGTAATCAGTCCTGGGATTCTCTTTCGAGGTTTTGTGGTGGGGTCACATGTAATAAGTCCTAGAGATCTGGACAGGATGAAAAAGGCCTTAGATGCTCTTTAGGGTTCTTGCTAGTCAAGAGAATCTTTTAAGGTTTTGTGACGCACGTAATAAGTCTTGAGATTTCCACAGTATGGCCAGTGATGACGAAGACCTGCACGTGGTGGGCCTACATCCAGTATGAAAAAGGACTGCTGTAGAACTTCCTATGATGAGTAGATTCAGAGATTGATTGAGATAGCAGCAGCAGTGACGATGATCCAGAGAAGATGACTTGTGCTAGAAGACCTTTGTCGAGAAATACCTTCCTAGTTAAGAGGGAGTGTTGATGTATATGTAACTTTGGAATGTATTTCACATATATGTATATTGTATTCCTATAGAGATGTTATTATTCCTCTATATGGAAGTGTCGTCATTTATATTGTAAGTGTTGTAACTTATACTTGATGGGTTATTAGACCACCTTGTTGGGGTTGACCATGTATAAGTCATGTGGGTCAAAGGGTTATTAGACCGCCCTATTGGGGGTCGGCCATGTGGGTCAAAGGGTTATTAGACCACCCTAGTGGGGGTCTACCCAGTCATCATTATGTTAAGTGGTTAAGTTGAGCCCGACCTAGTTGAGTAAAGGTCAAGTCAAGTTAGTGTATAAATAGAGAGTGTGTCTCTCTCATTTTACACATTCTATTCTCTCACTCACACTTTGGAGAGTGGCGTACTTGTGGAGGAGGAGGCTCTGCTTCCAGGAGAAGACTATCTCTTGTATTCTGGTTGTATCATTGCTCTATCTATCTCTGAGGAAGTTATTGGGGTTTTTCACCTTTATGGTTTTCCCCAAGTAAACTCTGTGTCTCTTGTGTTCTTGTATTATTGCGTCCATGATTAATATGTTGTAGATATGCTGTACATGTTGTTCTCTCAGTTAAGATCTTAGATTAGATAGAAGTAAATTCTAAAAATTTAACATTTCAGAACAAATTCTTACGTATAATTATCTTAGCCAATGCATCAATACAACATTCATCCATATTTCGTAACTTTCTAGATGCCTTCCATTTCTACCAGAACATTGTTAAGAATGTGCACTACTCCCAACATGTCAGCAAAAAGGTTTCATTCTAGATAAGTAGCAATGGAATGTTGTACAGTACCATAGGCCACTTACCCATTACTTGCATATTAGTAGTATCTTGTTCATTAATGCAACGTTTCTAACATGCATGATATACATCCTAAATCTAGGAACATAAGTATGTACATGAATAAGCAACATCATTTAAGTAATAATATATACAAGAAATGAAAATTCAAATACTTATCTTTGTTTGGTTGTTGGGTGGACTCCCTCTCAATCTTTGCTTCTTTACAGGAACTACTATAGTGTGCTCCCTCTTGATCTTAGCTTCCCGGATTATCTATCTTTGAACTTATATCCATCCTGTGCCACTATGCATGCTTAATTGTGCACTAGTGTCATCATTGTGTCATCCTCAAGATCTCATACATAATCATACATTCATTAGTATAATCTCAATACTATTAAAACATTATGATTCTAAATAATCTTAAACATGTATGGTCATGATTATTTCATACACAGGTAACTTATCACAAGCGTTAGTATTCAAGGTTTTAGGGAGTACTTCTTTTACTCATGCATATTCTTATTTGACCATAGGAATCATTAATCAAACTTAGAAGCATAATATGCATAAACCCATGATTACCTAAACTTATAACTTCATGAATAATCATTATCAATCATACAAAAGTATACTTATATAAGATCCTAACACAAGGTAGGATTCTAACTCGATATAGGAAAACATACCTGGATTATCATGTTTGCTAGTTATGTCTAACATACCCAAACAATGTCTTATTTGTTCTCTTCAATGCTTTAGAGACCTTGTGCTAGTAACCTGCATATCTCATAAGTTAAGCATTGTAGAACCAAATTATACATACCTCGTAAGTAGAGATTCTATGTGATCAATGACTATGAATGAGTCTTTGTCTTCATGTCATCATGGTCATATGGATTGTCTTTCTTGATGTACCTTTCATGTTAGCAAACAACATCATCCTCATACAACACCACAAGTGCATTACTACAATCATAAGTGTCATAACCCTAATCAATGAATGTCTTATATTATCCACATGCATTCATACTTATACTAAGGTGATCAGACAATCTAAAATTAAACATGATTGTACTAACCTCAATAATATCAAGACAAACATATCATGAACTTAATCATGAAACAAATTTCAAAACATACATGTATCTCACCAAGTCATACCTGTCAAGATTGCTTGTAGTCTTCTCTATAAGGGTAGAACCATAACCATCCAAGGTAGATCACTTGTAAGTATATTATATAGGTTCATGGTTCTAGTATGATAGAATATCAGTTCCATTTAAACCTCCTTCATTGCTGCCCTATCAGTCTCCCAACTTTGATAGGGTTTCTTCTTACTTGGAAACCCTAATTTTCAATCTCCTTCCTCCCACAACATTTTGATGGAGGATTAATATCTATGATGAATGGATTCCAAATCAATTTTAAAAGTTTATAATGTTGAATTAGGTGTCTCCAACATTGTATCAGGTCATGCCATACCTAAAAACTGAAAATACTAAGTGAGAGCTTCTTCCTCCTCTTCTTTGATTTCCTTCGTTGAGCCATTTCAGATGTGTCATATTGTTTCTGGTGTATCTCTGAAATTTTGGATCTGCAAGGTCTAAAACTTCAGATTGTGGTAGCCTAACCTGTCATCTTTCCAACCCCATAGGTTTGAGCTCCATTCGATTCTCCATCAGGGCGATATGCTCAATTTACCAACATGACCTGTTTAAGGGACGAAACAACATAGCGAACTTGTACGGAGTTCCACGTGTCACTGTTTCAACTTCGGCCTCTGAAAATTGGACCTCTGAAACTATAGTCCGTGCCCTAATTGTCACATTTTATGGAATTCCAGTTGGAGCTTCCTATTCCTAGATATGACCTTTTTTCCTAGGTCACCTGTTTAGGTCTTCATTCTGGAAGAGGCAAAAACCCTAACTTGTACGGATAATATCTCAGAAAGTACAACGAATCTGAGGCTGAAATTAGGACACACGGTATAGGAAAATTTCATCTTCAATCTGTCCAATTTTCAGATCCTAAACCTTCGCAAAAATGGATTTATAGCGAAAGTTCCATGATGACTAGGCTTTTCTATACAAATCCCTAGCTTTCAAATTGTCACAAGTGAGACAAGTGTCGTAAATGCCATACATGCCTTCCTTCAGGATAGCTCTAATACCATGCTATTTTTTCATCATTTAATTCAATATGATCTAGGATCTTAACTGAGAGAATAACATGCACACCAAATCAAAGACAAGAGACAAGAGTGTTTGGGTACACAGGGTACTACCAAAGGACCGAACACCAAGAGCAACCATTTCACACAAACAGATCACAGATCAACACACAATGTTTTGATGTGGTTTAAACCCTCTTGAGGGAAACACTCCACGGCCCCGGCCAAATAGCTTCTACGAGACAATTTATTTTGCAAAGAAAGAAAGTTACAAAATGAGCTTCTCATAATCGATCAACCAAACAATGACCCTTCATGCTCTTTAAATAGAGATCATGGACCAATCGGGTGTTAAGCCATGGATCAAGGTTAGGTATGATCTAAGAGAAGTTGAGCCATCGGATCACTCTATGTTGGGAACATATTGTGACTGTCAGATTAAGTATTTACAAATGCATACTAATGCATACTAAAGAAACACACTATCCCTAATGGATATATTACACAAGTTGATCTTAACTAACTCCTAAGTGTCTAAATATCCTAACATCCCCCCTTAAGAACAACTTGGGATAGGATTGAAGGATTTACAAAAGTGACACTATTAGGAGAAGGAAGGAGACATTAGAGCCTATCCCCCCTTAATGACAAGTTCCCGAACTCCTAACATAGATCGAAGTTTAGAAAACTTTGCTTCTGTAAGAGACTTGGTGAAGATTTCTGCAACTTGATCATCTGTAGGGCAAAAGAGCACTTCGAGAACACGATGATGAACAAGATTTTTGATGAAGTGCATATGTAGCTCAATGTGTTTGCTGCGTTGATGTAAAACTGGATCTTTGGCAATCTTGATGGCACTTTGATTGTCACACCAAAGTGGAGTAGGCTGCTGTTGCTCGAATCCAAACTCTAAAAGGATCTTTCGAAGCCATAAAGATTCCTGGCTGGCATTAACTACGGCTCGATATTTTGCTTTTGCTGAAAAAAGAGCAAGAGCTTGTTGTTTCTTACAAGCCCAAGTGATAGGTCCAGATCCCAGACTTAAAACATAACCTGCAGTAAAATTTTGATCATTAGGATCGCCGACCCAATCTGAATCAGTGAAACCAACCAACAAAGGTTTCCCCCCTGTACTGTAATGAATCCCAAACTGAACTGTACCTCGAATATATCGAAGTATTCTTTTAGCTGCTTTCCAATGACTTTCATGAGGTGTCTGCATATAACGGGCAACACGACCAACGGCAAAGGAAAGGTTAGGACGGGAATGATTCAAGTATAAGAGACTACCAACAAGCTGACGATACAAGGTGGCATCGAATTCAGGTGAAGTACAAGTGGCAGAAAGTTTGACTCCAGACTGGAAGGGAGAAGGGGCTGGTGTACAATCTTCTATGTGAAAGCGACGAAGAAGGTCACAAGCATACTTAGACTGAGAAAGAAAGATTCCTTCTTTGGTGTGCAGGACTTGGAGACCAAGAAAATAATGAAAATGTCCTAAGTATGACATTTCAAAATTTTGTTTAAGACTAGATTTCACATGGGTTATAAGCTTAGGGTCACTACTAGTAAGAATAAGGTCATCAATATATAGAACAAGTATGATGAGATGGTTTCCTACTTTCTTGGTATAGACATTGGGGTCAGAATGGCATCTAGAAAAACCAGTGTCAAGGAGAAAGTTATCCATTTTGGCATACCAAGCTCTAGGAGCTTGCTTAAGGCCATATAAATATTTCTTAAGGCGGCAGACAAGGCTAGAGTTATTATGAACATATCCAGGAGGTTGTTCCATGTAAATTTCCTCCTGTAAATCACCATGTAAGAAGGCAAACTTGACATCCATTTGATGGAATTCCCAGTTATGTAAGGATGCAAGGGAAAGAACAAGGCGGATGGAGTTCATTTTTGCGACGGGACCAAAGGTTTCA
Source organism: Larix kaempferi (assembly GCA_027924585.1). Taxonomy (NCBI): domain Eukaryota; kingdom Viridiplantae; phylum Streptophyta; class Pinopsida; order Pinales; family Pinaceae; genus Larix; species Larix kaempferi. The sequence goes on along the minus strand of BSBM01000913.1, from coordinate 3,519,213 downwards.
TTGTAGTCAATCCCTTCAACTTGGGAAAAACCTTTGGCAACTAACCTTGCCTAAAGTCTTTCAAGACTTCCATCTGATGCATACTTAGTTCTATAGACCCATTTACATCTGACAAGTTTTCTTTTTTTTGGAAGAGGTACGAGATCCCAGGTATCGTTCACCATTAAGGAACGATATTCTTCATCCATGGCTGGATCCCAATCTGGATTCCCTGAAGCTTCTGCAAAAGTTTCTGAATCATGATTCTTGGAAACTTGAGCCAAAAGAGAAGAGGCTCGCTGAAACTGAGAACGTGTTCGAAGTTGATCTCTAGGATCACTGGCAAGATCACCAGCTGCTTCACATGTTGAACGGACCCATCAAGGAAGCACTTGTGCTGGTGCAACTGGAGGAACATGAGCAGGTGGAGGTGGATGTTCATCCTCACTGTCATCATCAGAAACTGGAGTTGGAAACCTGTCAAGGAAGTTGGAAGAAGAAGAAGAAGGCACAAACGCTGAATCAGGATCGCAGGCCAAAGATGGAACAATCGTCGAGTTAGGCTCGTAGACCAAGAGATTTTCATCAAATTTAACATCTCTTCTAAGGATTATATCATGAGAATATGGTTGAAGAAGTCTATAACCTTTTACATCTTCAGAATATCCAACAAATATGCACTTTTCACTTTTAGGCTGCAATGCTTTCCGTTTTTCATCCGGAATGTGAGCCCATGCTTCACTACCAAACACACGGAAGTGACTTACATCAGGTTTAGTTTTACTCCCTGCTTCTTCCGGTGTTATACCTTGTAATGCTTTAGTGGGGGTGCGATTAACTATGTAATTTTCATAATTAATGGCTTTAGTCCAAAATTGAAGACTTAGTCCCTTAGATTGGATCATACAATTAGCCATTTCTTTTAAAGTGCGGTTCTTCCGCTCAGCTACACCATTTTGTTGTGGTGTATATGGAACAGTGTGTTGTTGTTGGATGCCTTGTTTAGTGCAGAAAGTAGTGAACTTTTTGTTAACATATTCTCCTCCATTGTCAAATCTTAACTTAATAATTTGATGACCAAATTGCTTTTCAACAAGGGCCTTGTAGGCCAAGAACATGTTAAATACTTCACTCTTATGTTTTAGGAAATAAACCCAAGTGCGTCTGGTATAATCATCAATGAAAGTTAAGAAATATTTGAAACTAGAAAAGGAAGCAGATGGAAGGGGACCACACAAGTCACTATGCACAAGCTCCAAGGGAACCGAGGCATGCCAAGAGGCACGTTTGTCAAAACTATCCCGATGATATTTTCCGAGTACACAACCGGAACAAACACCATCCTTGTAAGATACCATCGGAAGAACTATCACCATATTGTCTTTACATAGTTGTTGCAATGAGCGATAATTTAAGTGACCAAATCGCTCATGCAAATTTTGCTCAAGTTATCACTATGAGCAACAAAAACTGAAGGGAAAGGTGATGACCCAAAGTTGTTAAACTTGTACAACCTGGTAATATCATCAACAATTCCGGTAGCTAGGACCTATTGAGGATCTTTAAAATCCTTGATTACAACTTGGTGAGGTGTAAAGGTCACAGTTTTACCTTCACCAGAATGAGTGATCTGATAGACTGATAACAAATTGCAAAAAATTCTTGGAACACATAGTACATCACTAAAATGACCATTATCTACTGGAACTATTTCAGCTCCTACAACACTTAGAGATCTATCATCACCAACAAATATTTGTTTGATGTTACATTCATGCATAGTAGAAAATATGGCTTGATCCTTAGCCATATGATAAGATGCTCCAGAATTAATGAGCCATTCATTTGAAGTAGAAGAAGAAGATGCATTATAAGAATAACTAGAAGCACAAAGTGCATGTCCATGAGAGGCAGATTCTGAAGGCGAATCTAGGCTGATGTGGTGCTTCTTCATTGCTGCATCCAAGGCTGCCATCTTCTTGAAACACTTAGATTCATCATGATTATCTTTCCCGCAATAGTTGCAATGACGCTCAGTCTTCTTGCCTTTTGGCTTGGATCCTTTGTCATTTTTTAAAGAAGGAGCTGACTGAGAGCGTTTTGGACCCTTGTTTGACTCATTATTGCAAAAATTTTGTTTCTTAGGAGGCTTGGACTTTTCTTTCTGTTGGGACAATAAGGCTTTCCCAGATGTATCTGCATTGTTGATTATTCCAAGATGAATGAGTTTATCTTGCTCTCTAATCAAGGAATCACAAAAGGATTCAAGACTAGGCTCTTGATAGCTAGCTTCATTCAAGGATTCTTTCATGGAGTAAAATGTAGATACAAAAACAGAATATGCAGGTCCAAGTTTGGAAATAATATGATAAATGCATTGTTTGTCTTCCCTCTTAATCTTACATTCTGCACATAAGAGTTTAAGAGTTTTGTACTTAGATAAATAATCTTGAATACATGAAAAGACACTTGGATTTAAAGAAATCAACTCTTTTTCGAGTTGGTGACCTTGAATTTCATTATGTTTACCAAACACAGATTTCAACTTGTCCCAAGCAGCATCAGGTTCATCAATTCTAGATATGTGGAATCGCAAATCAGTAGAGATTGACATCCCAATCAATCCACGAGCTTCGTCACATCTATTTTCCCATTTTATTTTCTTATCATCATCAGTGGGTTCTGTTTCTTTCCCTGAGGTAATTCTGAAAAGTCTCTTACTTCATAGAACATCCTCCATATGAGATTTCCATGAGAAATAGTTGGAACTGTTAAGTAGAATATCACAAGGGCGGCCATATTTGTAAATTAATGGCTGTAAAAGTAGAAATTAATAGTCTGGATGTGAAGAGCTTAGAAAAAGAGGCGGTTTCAAAAAAACCGGCACTGAAAACTGACTATGTATAATAAAGTTATGCTTGAACAAAGAAATTGTTGAAGATGTCCCCAATAGTGACGTGGCAGCTTGAGAATGTCCAGCAAAAAAAAGAACCCCCCTTTTCCCAAGATGAACCTTTTGACAATCGCTTTACAAGAAAGTTCCTTTAAGTGAACCACTTTTGTAAAATAAGTGATTTCGCTTTTACAATGATATTACTTTTAAATAGTGCAACAATAAAAAAGAACTTAAGTGACTCACTTGTATTTTTATTTTTTATTATTTAAGTGAGATGCACTTTTACAATAAAGTAACTTGAAAATAGAAATTGCATGCACTTTTTCTTTTAAAAGTAACTTCTTAAGACTTGAACTCAAGACCTAATAAGGAATAAAGCAACTTTGAATCAAGTGAGCTAGATTAAAATGTATGTAAAATATGGGAATGAGGAAGGGTTTTTTTTTTTTTTAACTCTTCTTGATCGGTTTGCGTGCTTGCCCTTTTTCCTGCAAAAAACACCACAAATCGAAACAAAAACAAAAATTTCCACACTTCTGGAATTAGATCTCGTTAGCTTGCCCGGAAAGTCTACATTTTCTCTCGGTTTCTGATTTTCCGAGATCGCGCAAGGTGCATGGCAAAGAGCATACGCAGCCGAGAAAAAACACTTTCCCTTTCTGTTTCTGATTTGCCGAGATCGCTCAAGGTGCACGGAAAAGAGCATACGCAGATGGAAAAGCAACAATCCGAACCCAAAAAAAATCTAACAGTAAAAATAATAAAATATGATATTTTTTCTTTTAAAAACAGAAAATAAAAAAATGCGTCACTGTAACATTATACCTTCAGATTTGATGAAATACGCGTTTCTGGAGCAACCGGGAACCATTTTCGATCAAATGAAAAATATTTTCCAATAGAAACGACACTCCGGATGCAATGGAACACCTTACATAGCCCAAAAATGCACAAAAATACCAAAACCAGAAACCCTTTCGAGTTTCGTCAACAACAGTTCAAGATCTAGATCATAACCGAAAGCGGCTCTTCATAAAAGCTCTAATACCATGTTTGGGTACACAGGGTGCTACCAAAGGACCGAACACCAAGAGAAACCACTTCACACAAATAGATCAAATATCAACACACCGATGTTTTGACGTGGTTTAAACCCTCTTGAGGGAAACACTCCACAGCCCCGTCCAAATAGCTTCTACGGGACAATTTATTATGCAAAGAAAGAAAATTACAAAATGAGCTTCTCATAATCGATCAACTAAACAATGACCCTCCATGCTCTTTAAATAGAGATCATGGACCAATCGGGTGTTAAGACACGGATCAAGGTTAGGTATGATCTAAGAGAAGTTGAGCCGTCGGATCACTCTATGTCGGAAACATATCGTGACTGTCGGATTAAGTATTTACAAATGCATACTAATGCATACTAAAGAAACACACTATCCCTAACGGATATATTACACAAGTTGATCTTAACTAACTCCTAAGTGTCTAAATATCCTAACAAAGAGACACAAAGCATTTCACCGGGGAAACCATAAAGGAGAAAACCCCACAACTTCCTCAAAGATAGAATGAACAATAATGCAAAACCCCAAAACAAAGAGATGATCTCCAACAGCTTCCCCCTCCTCCACTTGTGTGAACTCCTCCTCTCTCTCACTAATGCGAAGAGAGTGAGTGTGTGAATGATCAAATAGAGAGGAGAACCCTCTCTATTTATACTTTACCTTTCACTTAGCCTTAACCCCAAACAGGTCAGCCCCTAAGTGTAACTGACTGGGTCGACTTCTTTAGGAGAGTCTAATAACCCATTAATAACTTAACTCTGGGGTCTAATGCCCAGACATACATGGGAGGATTGACCTCAATGACTTTACATGAACCACGTACAATAATGACTTCTCCGACCGAAGGAATAAACATCTCCGTTGGAGGTACAATAATGAAAGTTCAAATAAAATATAAAATATACAAGTGAATAAATTCTGAAGTTACAAATACATCAACATTTTCAGCATTGGACTGAAAATTTTCTTTCCTCCTTTTATGTCTTGAAGCAATTGTATCTAAAAGAACAACTTGTTGATCAGGAATGAAAACATCCTCATCCATATGTCTTTTAGAAGACTGTATATTTCTCTTACCAGTAGAAGTAACATTGTCATCACCAACAATTCGTCGATCATGTTCAACTGGGCGAGATATGCTTTTGAACTTCATTTGATTGTTGGATTCATTTTCCTTTCTGTGCTTGTACTTCTCTAGGAACATTTTGCACTCGATTTTGCTTTGGTGTTTCTACCTTCTTCGGTGCTTCTCCTTTATGAAGAGGGGCATTAATGATATCCATTGGATTTTCTTCTGTAGAATAAATTCCATTCAGAATATTTGAAAGTGGCATAGCAAAATACTGCAAAATAAAAAATTATTTTATTAAATCTACTACACTATCATATAATTCAAATTATAAGAAATTCAAAAAGATATAAAAATATAGAAACTTACTCTCTTGCACTCAATTTCGTGCATGATTGCTGCACAAAATTATGTGAAAATTTCGTCGATCTTATAGTTTGAAACCTTCAGAGAATATCGGATTTTGACAAAGGTTTTAGCTTGTTTCACTAGTGCATAAACAATGCCTTTACTCGGCACCAAACAAATATCTCACAGCAATCCCAATGAGTGATAATCATTTTTAAGATATTCAAATCCAACACAATATAGGTGAATACTGTCTGAGTTTCCTTGATATTTCTCTTTCATATACCAAGAATAGTCAAGTTTCTCTTCAGTTGGTGCATGTTTCCATTCTCTAACATTCTTAGCTTTTAATTCATCACTGGGAACAACTTCATCACGCGCAACATTGTCAGATGGCTCAACTATTTTTTTCAATGACTTCATTGACGATCTCGCTTCAAAGATGTTTACAGATATCTTTCTCGATGTCATTTTCCCTATAGTCAGAAACAAAAAAAACAAAATTAGTGTATGTTTTAAAAAAACAAAATCGCAATACAAAACAATTGTTAACGTATAGTATCCAAAGAACTAAGAATTTGATGGCTTAACATAGGACTTGGGACATGTATTGATGACCCCGTGGCTAATGCATAGCCCTTGGGAATGATACGGGGTGCCCATAGCATATCCCAAGGGTTATGCAATGGACATTGGCCATTGCAGCCATTTGCATATCCCACGGGCTATGCAAATGGCCATGGGTCATTGCATAGCCCACGGTCTATGCAATGGGCGCCCGTTGGGTGGCCCATTGCATAGCCCATGGGCTATGCATTGGGCACCCAAAGGGCGCCCAGGGGGAGAGCGGAGCTCCTCCCTGCTGCCAAAGGGGCGGGTTTTTAACCCTCCCATTTGGTAGTGGGGAGGAGCTCCGCTCCTCCCCTCGGGCTCTCAGAGGGGGTCAGGTGGCAGAGCTCAATTCCCCCCCAACCCCCTCTAGGAGCCCACAACGCCCCCTTGTTGGGTGGTGTGATTCTGAGAATCATTCCGCCCGATGGGGAACCACTGTGGGCGCCCAGAGGGGGTCGGGATGGAGTGGAGCTTCGCCCCCAGGCCCCCTCTGGGTGCCCACAACTCCCACCCTATAGGGGGGCGCTGTGGGTTCCCAGAGGTGGCAGGGGAGAGCGGATCTCCGCCCCCGGGCCCCCTATGGGCACCCATAACGCCCCCCGTGGGCTATGCAATGGGTGATAAGGTGCTTATGCCCTCGACGCCCTCCCCCCCACTTCCGCAAAAAAAAAACCCAGATTTTATAGAGGGCATGCTAAAGCCCAAAGTAAAAAAATTTGCATTAAAACATAAAAAAAAAAAAATTAACTAACCTTGATAATGCTTGAAGCTATTCGATGGTCTCCAAATCCTTCTGGATCGTTGTTTGCAAATGGTGACTATAGAAAACCAAACTGCGTTAATATAGCATAAAATAGGTTTTTTTTACCGTTTTATTAATGTGGGATTAAAAACTGTGTAATTAGATAATGCATTATTTCTAAATATAGAGAAGAAGACATTAAATGAAATTTGGCTAGTGTTGTGACTTTTGGTTTAAAAAATTAATGTAAATAACTAATATTGTATTAAGCAGTTTGGATAGCATTGTTTAAATGTCATTTTATTAGTATTATTACAATTGTTATACGATAAATTAAATTACTTTTACTAGTGTGATAATTGTGTTTGAAATGTGTGATTTATTTTGTAGGAAATTTTTAGAGGGGAAATTTTGAAGTGAAATTTTGGAGGGAATGTTTGGGAGGGAAAATTTGGGAGGAAAAATTTCGTTCTTTTAGCTATAATATTGTTGGGGTTGATAGTTGCACCATTGTATTTTCGGGTGAGGAGTGTGAGAAAATTTCATTCTCTTAAACTTTTTAGTGAAAAGTCATGGACTCGTCTGAATCAATCTCAATGTCTAAATATTATGAAAATTTTGTTTTAAGTGGGGATTTGAAAGGCATCAATGATGATTTACCTTCAAGTGAAGATGTTAAAGGCATTACTGATGATGATGAAGAGCTTCCTCCATTTGGAGATTTTAAATACACTGAGGAAGATGATGAAAATTTTCCTCCAAGTGACGATTTTCAAGGCACCAATGATGATTTTGCTCATGGAAATGATTCTCAAAGCATCAACAATGATTTTCCTTCAAGCCAATATTTTACTCCAAGCGAAGATTTTCAAGGCACAAACGATGAATTTCCTTCAAGGGAGGATTTTCCTCCAAGCGAGGATTTACAAGACAACAAACTTGATTTTCCTCCAAGCGAGGATTTTGATGGGATAGATAATAATTTTGGTGAGTATGAAGGCACTAATGATGGTGTAGATGATTTTCCTCCAAGCGAGGATTTCAATGGCACTGATAATGATTTTCCTCCAAGCGAGGATTATGATGGTAGCGAAGACGATTTTCCTCCAAGCAAGGATTTTAATGGTAGAAATGATGATATTCCTCCAAGCGAGGATTTTAATGGGATGGATGATGAAGTTGGTGAGGATGAGGGCACCAATAATGGTGAAGATGAATTTCCTTTGAGCGAGGATTTTAATGGCAGCAATGATGATATTCCTCCAAGCGAGGATTTTAATGGGACAGATGATGAAGTTGGTGAGGATGAGGGAACCAATAATGGTGAAGATGAATTTCCTCCGAGCGAGGATTTTGATGGCACCGATAATAATTTTCCTCCAAGTGAGGATTTTGATGGCATAGATGATGATTTTCCTCCAAGAGAGGCTTTTAAAGGGACAAGTGATGATTATGGTGAGGATGCAGGAACCAATAATGATGAAGGTTATTTTCCTCCAAGCAAGGATTTTGATGACATTGATGATGATTTTCCTCCAAGCGAGGATTTTAATGAGACAAATGATGATTATGGGGAGGATGAACCCGACAATGATGTTGATTTAAACTCAAGTGATAAACTTGATACTGATGCGGATACTCATTCTCCTACTAATTTTGGTGATGATAATCTCAATGAGAGGGATGATATTCCTCACATTGACGAGGATATTCATTCTAATGAGGATGATTTAATGGTTGATGAAACACAAAGGAAAATTGTACCAATGAGCAAGATTAAGTGTAGGACTAGACCATTTTATATCAATCCAAAGCATTCTAGTTATACAAGGTCCAAGAAATATTTTCTCACAAGTCCCAGTTCTATTACTGATTTGATTTCAAGTAAGTGTTCCCAAAAAAATTGTCTAAAAAGAATACACTACAATCATGCTTTTGAGAAAATACGAGCATATCTATCAATGAACAAAAATATGCAAAATTCATATTTGGTAGGGTGCATGATTTCTACAAAGGTAGGTTATGATTATCAAATTGGAAGTTTTATGCTTTGCAGAAGGGCATTCAAAAGAATCCACTCAATTGGTAATCTTGGACTATCAAGAATCCAGACAAGGCTAGAAAATGATCCTACATTTTATTCTAAAGAGTATCATGCACAAGCTAGTGGGCCATTAACAAACATTGCAATGTCATGGTTGCATGACTTCTTTTCTAAGGATGGAGAGAGTATGCCAGATAGAGAAACCATACACATTCCAGATGATTTCTCAAGGCTAGAAATCTACATCTTGTACAAGGCATTTGTTCAAGATGTTGAAGGAAATAACAATTTCATTAGATATTCATATTTTACAAGACTATGGAAAACAGAGTTCAACAATGTCCATATTCCTAAGAGGTTAAGGATGGGGGTTTGCAGTATATGTGCTTCTCTTAAACAAAGAAGGGATAAATTAGAAGGGATAGAGAGAGGTATGTCTGTAACAACTTTATTTTTTTGCAATAAATATCTATTACTAAAGGTCATAAATGTTTTGTTTTTATTTTATTTGTAGATTATGTTGTTTAAGAACTTCAAGCACATTGCAATCAACAATCAGTTGAACGACAAAAGTTATACAAACATCACAATAAGTGTTATGATGAACCACATAAGTATATGGGTTTGATAATTGATGGCATGTATCAGAAAAAAAAAAAATTAAAGGAGGAAAATTTTATTCAGTTTCACTTGGTTGGTTGTATGGTTTTTAATGGTCAAATGTCTCTAAAGGTTTAATTTACAGCTCCCAATATTCATAATGATGCAAATCTGATGCTTACCATAATTCACCATGTGCTGACTCATTGGTCTGGTAATCATCCTCGAGTTCTATATCTGCAATTGGACAACACCAGCCGGGAAAACAAAAATTAGATCATGTTTGCTTATCTGAACATGCTTGTTGAATTGGGAATTTTGCAAAAGGTTAAAGTTGGTTTTCTTCTTGTTGGGCATACACATGACCATATTGATCAAATGTTTAGCCGTTTTGCAATGACATTGGGGAGAAAGAATGTTGGGAGCCTATCATCATTAACTGAAATTATTAGAAAAACATATAGTCCAAAGCATGTTGTGCTAACATTGGAGGAAACTATTGACATGCGAAGATTTATTTTGGGATCGCATGGTGAAGAGAGGTGCATTGAGAAACTTAATGACATTAGCTTTCAACATCAATTTCACATACAACAAATTGATGGGAAAACACTACTATGGGGTAAGAAGTACTCAACAAGTGCAGAATGGGGGCCTACATCAGGTTTAGCATTTCTGAAATTCATCCCAGGTCATCAAATGTATGCTTCAAAGTTATCGTTGTTGCAATCAGCTGTTGAGATTCAAAATTCACGCTGACACAATAGAGATGTTGATTCTTCTCAATGCTTGGAAGAAATCAAAAATTCTATCAAAGATACATATGACTATTTTGAGGTTGTTGATTCTGTTTGGCGGGAGTCATTTTTCATGGAGCAAAATGACATAATTACAAACTCTACAAATGGAGACATTTTTTTGAAGACTCCATTTGGATGGCCACAAAGTATGTCAAATGAAAATGAGGAGAGAAATGTTGAGCCTAAAGGTGTTGATCCTTCTCAACCAGAAGAAAGGGAAATGTACATTGGGTCTACAAGATCAACTGCATGACATGAGGTGATGGACGACCTTTACATAGGCTCAGTACAATATATTAAGGAGGGTTGCATGATTGCAATTTTGGCCACAGAAGATCCACGTGGTTATCCATTCTGGATCGCAAAAGTTATGAAGGTCAATAAAGAAAATGAAGAAGTTATATCTATTGAAGCACATTGGTATGCAACAGACACGCACCCATTTCATGGTGTGTACAAGATGGAGATGGTGATAGAGAAAAGAGTTTGCAAAAAGAGAAAAAGAAAGGGTCAAAATGTAAATCATCGCCGAATAGACATTTTGAAATTAGAGGATGTTGACATACTAGTTTATGACTTCCAGTTGACAAGGAAAGGCACTCTTCGCTCCAAGAGTATAAAGATTATCAAAAGATTGTTGGCACCAAAAATAGTTGCAACATGGGAGTCTGCTAAACCAAGGCATAGATCTAGAAGGAATATGGCATATGAAATGTTGGGCGTACATGAAGATTCAGATGGCGCACTCGTTGATACTAGAGAAGAATACGGGTCATCTACATCTTCATCCAGTCATTCATTTGAAGAAAATGTAGATTCTGATGGTGTGTCAGAATCCATGTGTTGATTTGAATATTCACACATGAAACATTTTTTCAACTTTGATTAATATGCCATTGCTTGTATGGAAACTCTAAAGGAGTGCTTGAATTTTTATATGAATTACTTCTACGTCTTATGGTTTATTATATGATTTTCCGATGAATTACTTAAATTTTTGTATTTTATATGAAAAGAGTGGTCAAATTATTTATTAAATAATTTGTGTTTAACTCAATGCATTTTTTATACAGTGTTACTAATAAATTAAATAAGCACAATTTTCAATTTTGATAAAATCATATAAAAATGCCACTTTTTGAAAAAGTGTGCTACTGGTAGCAAGCGTTTTCAATTTAGAGCTTGATTTTAAGGTTTTTGCTAACAACAATAACAAATGTTTCGGTTCATTTCTATATTTTGACCCCAAATCAAAAAGTGGTGCTACTGGTAGCACTATGTTTTGATTCAGGGTTGTTTTTTGGTGTTTTTTATGCAAAAATATGGGTTTTTATGGCTAGAGTTCTCATTTTGAGTATATAGTTCTCGTCAAGTTGTATAACATGTTGTTGGTGATTTAATAGATGTTGGAATATTTGAATACTTTTGGGTTTGCAATATATCAATTACAAACTGGAATATGATATCTTTTGGGCTATGTTAAGAACTTCTATATATATATTATGAATTGGTTTCTTATTTTAAATTTTGTTGAAAGATATTTTTAATTTCGAGGATATTTTGAATAATTTTTATTTTATTAAAAGAAATCAATTTTATGTATAAATTAATCGTTTAGTTTTTTATTAAGATGGATTACATTATATGTAATCATTGTTCTTTATTGAGATGATTTTCATTCTGGAGTGTTTTTGTAAAAATGAGTTTTAGGCAAGTATTAGAGAGTGATAGTCAAGTAGAGTTGTAAAAATGAGTTTATAAATACTAAATAGTGATAGTGAAGTAGAGTTGGTACACATTGTGTATGATAGTAAAGAATAATAATGTACATACAGGCAACTATTTTTCTTATTTTTTATTTAGATGATTAAGAGTTATCCATACATCAATTACTGGTTATTTTTTATGTTCTTTTTTCTATAATTGTTTATTTTGAATTTGGAACTACTCCCATAGAATCAATTTGGATAGTATACTTATCTCATACTTGTGTAATCTAGGAAAAACATAGGTGCTAGTCCACCCCAAATTCTAAGATATAAACACCTATCAGTGTAATTAATATACAGAGAGAAAACAATTACCAACATGTATGTATAATAATAAATATACATAGTTAGATTTATATCTTGAGATGAAAGTGTGCATGTATTTGTGTGTGTACACATCCATACACACATATGCACATGTAAAATTTCACTCCCACCATCATACATGCACAACGTCACCACTACCACATGGGTACATATAATCACATGCAATCCTTCACCCCCAAGGTGGGTGGGGGAGTTGTAGCAAAGATCTTCATCTATCATAAACTTGAGATACATGATATCAAAGTTTTGATCAATCCATAACTCTAATCATTTTTTTGAGTATTTAAGTCAAAATTTAGAAAAACATTGAGAGTATGTTATACCATGCAAGGAACTTGGAAAGTTGGATCATGGTGGAACTTTTATCATCCCTAAAATTTCTAAATTTCTATGAAATTCTTGTGACATTTGTAGTTGAAACGATGATCATTTTTCTACAAAATTAACTTACTCCGATGAGAAGATGGTGTTGGAGTAAAAGGGTGTAAGTGCATGTGCATGTGTGCACACATATGGTGGAAGAGTAAAGATATGCATGTGCATATTTGTATATGTACACTTATAAACCAAAAAATGTACATGAATATCTATATAATAAAATTAAACATATATAATATTTTTAATAAATTATTAACAACAACTAGTTAGTATTAATTATTTTAATAAAAATGTATGAAATTGAATGGTATTCATATTTTATAGTGTTTAAATTTTTATTTTTTTAAATAATTATGCACTAGTAAAAACCCTTATCTATATTACACCTATATTGAATATTCTACGAATTCCAAATTGTTCTAAATTTTAATACACTAAAACCCTATACACAAAATTATGTTACTATTATTTAAATGAAATAAATTTATGTGAATAAAGTCAATCAACTATAATACATTTCACAACATATACCAAACAATTCTTAAGAGCAACTTCAAGTTCATTGAAACATAGACCAAACATTCAAGTTCATTGAAACATATAACATTCATGTTCATTGAAACATATACCAAACAATTCTTAAGAGCAACTTCGAGTTCATAAAATGGAGTTTAGGGTGTAATAGAAAATGACACCATTCAGAGAAATCACAAATCCTCTCATTGTTTACCATCAATCCTTACTCTGAAACCAAGGCATGAATAGAGATGTTTACCATGGCCTATGGAAGGCCCCACAACTAGCTTTTTCAGTAAATTTGAATAAAAATAATTTTGATTTCTTGTTCATGGATCTATGACTCAAAGTTTGCTCATTTTCTATGCTTTTTGAAGGTTGTCGAGCATCTTGATCTATCAAGCACGACTGTCGAACATCTACCAAAATCTCCTCTCCCACCTCGTGTAAAATACAATTTCCCATTGACTATGAAGCTTGCTTGATCTATCAAAAGTCCACATAGCTCCAAGCTTATTAGACAAACATAGATTGAAAGTACTGCAACAACTGTCATAAGAAAGTCTCCATGCCACTAAATTGGGATCCAAGATCCATTTCAATGGATGTGACCTAACATCTTAGAGAGCATTTCTAGCCACAGATGACCCATTCTTATTCAGCTGAACAAATGATTTTATTCAAGCCCCATCACTTTTTCTTCCATTCACTAGCCCCACATTGGAGTCTAACAACACAATCCATGTCTTCAGAAGTACCAATGCTACAAAGGAGATATGAGAAAGCATGCCATACCACATACATGAATCTCCAACTTGAAATGTTTTTTTTTCAAATTCTCCATGCTAAATATCATCGAGACTCATAACTACCAAAATCTTAGTTATACCGCAAATAATGCCAAGATTAGAGTGTTTTGACAAGTTTGGTGACTCTGTTTATGGAATCAAACTACAATTAGGATTTCGATGTGTTCACGTAGCTGTAGTAGTCATAGTTCCATAATATATCTGGGATGCTTGTTCCTCTTCTTCATCTTCTGCATTCCATAGTAAATGGGCATATGATCCAAGAATAGTGCTACAAAATAGATCCAATAGTGACATAAGATCAATTAAATGGTTTCATATATTAGAATCCATAGATCTAACACATTTTTATATCCATTTGAGATATAAAGCATCCCTCCCTTTGTACATGGGGGATGATTAAATTTATAAGTTTCAGAAGCATCATAATGACACATTGACTACCCATCAAATCCCCATTTAGGCATCTCTAGACTTGTACTAAATCAATTGTAACTAGAAATCATCATCTCAACATCGATCCCAAAATATGATAAAATCCAAACAAAGCAATGCAGGTAAAAAATGAACAAGATAACATGAATGTATAAATAATTGGATAAATCAATAAAGAGATGGAAAAGATACTAACCATCCATCCAGAGTAGCTTCAACAACTTGATCATGGTAATATTCTGAACAAAGTGCATCTTTATGAACATCCCATATGAGATTGCCATAAAGAGAGAGAGCATATGCATCGCCAGGGTTGACAATTATGGACCTCCCATAATATTCCTCAGCTTTTTCGAGATCATGCAGGACCTACATAAACACAAAACCAACAGTATTGAGAATTTTTATGCAAGAATAAAAGTTTTATAAATAGTGTTCCTTTTATATATATAAGATGATGGATCATATGCAGTCAACAAGGATAATATGCTTAGTTATATAACAATAGCTTAAGGCTATTAAATTAAAACGAAGTTCAGATTCCTCAATACTAACCTCGCATAATTTGTTAACAGAAGTGGATTTATAGGATCTTCTTGCAGCATTTTCTTATATTAAGCATATGTTCTATTGGAATATGATTCAGACCCACCTCCCCTCCCTCCCCTCCCTCTTCCACTTCCATATTCACCCCCAAATCCTCCATTAACATAACCCATTTAAGTTTTATATCCAACAACGTCCCTATCGCACACCAAAGCCACTCCAGTGCCTTCAAATATATTTCCTCCCATCAAATCCTCATCCCTCATTCAAGAGACAAAATGCCCCCTCACTCCGATGTGTTCCAAATACTATCATGTTTTTTATTCGAGATTCCTCGTGTGGGTTTCTAGTGCTCCGAAACCCAATGAAATCTCGATATGGGAATCCTCAAATTCCTCTTTGAGAGCCTCATCCAATAATCCATTGCTCCGAAAATTTTTTGTAGAGATATTTCTATAGTGTTCCAAGGTATCTGATCCCCACCTTAAACCCATCCTCCTTGAACATGCATTATTTCTATAGTGTTCCAAGCTATCTGATCCCCACCTTAACCCCATCCTCCTTAAACATGCATTAGATAAGGGGTTATGTAAATCAAATTCAGACAATGTCCATTCAAAACTAGGTTGTACATTAACATGATTAACCCACTGAAATTGCCAAGGCCTGATAGTTTGGTGAAATGGAACCTATGGTGGGGTGGGTCACCATAGGTCTCGGGTTCCTTTCCTATAGGGGCCCTGGGATACCCTTGATTCATAGGGGTGAATAGCAAGGTAGTGAAAAAATAAAAATAAAAAAATGACATGCAATTGGGTCAGCTGAACAGATTTACGCGAACTCAATTCTAATTCTGGCTGAAGCCCAATGAGGTAATTCATCCTAGGACTAGAACAACTACGTAGAAATCATGAGATTAACTCCTCAAAGACCTAATATAGCCATATTTGAATATTTCAGTACCTTGTTCATGGAATCAACAACCCAGGCGGTGCAGATACAGAGTTTGCACTGTACGAGTCCAATCTACTAGGTCGGTTTGAAAGTATATTAACCATGGTTAAATGTATCTGATATACAGTTAAATCTGAGAAGAATTTTCTATCACATAGTGGAGCCAGGTATGCTACATGTGTCCATCTCCAGTTGTAGGACTCACAATGGGGATTGTTTACCAGGGGCACCTGCCGGGTCGCTGGTTTTCCATATTCTGAAGATGTGTCACCAGATTGTACATTGAGCATGTACGACCAAGAGAGAGACATATGGGAGGGAGGCGGTCCATGACTAGTTGGGTTGGTGTTTAGCTTAAGTATCTTGTCTGTGTGTAAGAGAGGTTTGGAGCTTTGTGACATTTTCATGGAGTTATAGTTGTTGTGTATAGGCTTTCATACATTATGTGTTTTGTTTCGAACCCACTTTTAGGATTATACGCCTTGGTTTGGAATAATCCAAGTGCTTTGCTAACCAATAAATCTATGATTTGATCCAAACAAATTGGAACCAACCATAAGTAGCCAGCTAACCAAGAGAGGTACCTTTGAATGGAAATGAGCTTCCAAACAATAAGTGCAATGTATGTGAAGGAAAATTTAGTGGAGAGGAGAATAATGTGGGTTCTATTCTTTGAAGGAAATCCATTATAGAGCATTAGAAATGAAGGTGGAGATAGGTATAGATTAGTTGTCTCCCACCCTTAAAATATGGGAGGGAGCGTGAAGTCAAGACTCCACATGGAGATTACAATTTATGTTTTTCCTAACTTGAAACTCAAAGTGATGGAACTTTCAAATGAGTACGATGTAATTATTAAAAGGACTAATGTAAATTATAAATGGTGATATATCAATTTCCATTATGATTTGACAAGCTGCAAAGGAGAAAGGACATTTTGGATGAAAGTGGACATGTGTATATTTTTGCATCCACTTAGCTAGTGAACATGAGCATGAAAAGTGTGTTTGAAGTGCACTCAAGTGTAATTATGAGGGTTTTCCTTCAAAACGAGGTGTAGCTAAATCCTGGTCGAGGTCGTCTAACAAAATACCGAGAAAGGTTGACAATTGTCATCATATCTAATAAAATTGTAACAAAATACTGAGAAAGGTTGACAAT
Organism: Larix kaempferi; assembly: GCA_027924585.1. NCBI lineage: Eukaryota > Viridiplantae > Streptophyta > Pinopsida > Pinales > Pinaceae > Larix > Larix kaempferi. The sequence goes on along the minus strand of BSBM01000913.1, from coordinate 3,502,155 downwards.
TGTCATCGTATCTACTAAAATTGTTACAAATGTTTAAGATTTAAATTTTTATGGCATTGTACTTCATTGGAATTTGGAATGCTTCATGGTGCAGGATGGGGTTTCAGGATTTGTTACATCAGCAAAGGTGCGCTACAAGCCCATCCCTCTTCTCTCCATGTGGAGATTCTAACTATCCACCCATTTACACTTCACGTCTTTCAAGGTTATATTGGAAAAAAATAGTTTTCATGATTTATTTTGAAAATTTAATTGTTTATATCGTGTTTTGGGGAGTATATGCATAGTGTAATTCATTAATATATGACCCATGTCGCATGAGTATAGTCCAATTTCTTATGGTTTATTTAATTGTTTAATTTAGAATTGAAAAACAAATTTTTTTATGATTTTTCTTGAATTTCTTTTATTTATAAATATTGATTTCATATTTTCCGTCATTACTAATTGTTAAATGTACAACATCATGAGTAATTCTCCAAGCCAATCTTGTGCAACCAGGATTGGTCCTCATGTGTTGAGGTAGGGAGCTTGAGTTGGACTCAATAACTTGGAGTAGATTCTTGAGTTGTACTCAGGAATGACTAAGCCTTCAGCTGTAAAAGGTTATTCCTCATGTGTTGAGGTGGATGCTTTGATGTATCAAAGTGATGATGTTGTAAATTCTTATTGGACGAAGCTCAAGACTTGTGTGCCAAGTCATATTTTCATGTGGACCTCCAGTTATAGAGGTAGATGATTTTCATGTTGAAGCATTAATGTTGTCTGATGTATTACTAATCATGGTCACTAATTGCTATTAAGTCTCCTTTAGAGACTAGCCACCTCTAGAGTGAATTACTTTAGCATATGATCATTTGGCGTGAGAGTAATATAATATGATCACAGCATCTAACAAATATTCTTAGTATAATTTGATATGCTAGGTAATTAAAGTTAACACATATTGACCATGCAGCAAAGATAAGAGATAAAAATAAATGCAATAGAAAAACAGAATTTGAATTGCTCATGAGATGACTAAGTGAACTCGAATTATTAAGCTTTAGTTAAAGCCACAATGTATGCCTCAGTTAATGAAAGAACTAACAGTGGTCACTACAAGTAAACCAATCATCATGATTTCAGTTAATAATAGTTAACTAAGTGTTAATAAAGAAGTGCTAGTTAACTAAAGTGTTTTGCACTTTAGTTAAACTAAAAGACGACACTTATGTTAAAATAAAAGACAACACTTGAGTTATGACAAGTTTGCATGACGACACTTAAGTTAGCCACCTAACTAAGTGAGAAATATTTTAGTTAAGGGGTGATTTCATCCTAATAATCAGTTCAATGATTTAATGCACTACATGAGAAGTGGGGCACACTTCTTCATGCAAGATTGATGCATCCACATGGAGGGTGAGTTCATACTGAAGTCAGAAGATAAAAATATAAGTTGATGCATGTGAAGAATGTATAAATATGTTATACAGGATTGATGAATTCAATGTGAAGTGAATTCTCTTCTCCCTTGAAGGAAAAGTGCTTATCTTTATGAAGGATATTATTCATGCTTGTTATTAATGAGTTGGGCACATGGAAAGTTGATACAGTTGATCTCTATTCTCTATTGCTCAGTATTTTCTCTTATCTAGTGCTTGGGGTGTCGAAAGCATTCTGCTATTTTGTAAAGGACATTCTCTTCTATCTATCATAATTATACTCTGAATATTTGATGGGGTTTTTCATCTTCATTTTTTTGAGTATTTTCCCCAGGGTTCATCCTGGGTGATGGTTGAATGTTTCATGTTGTTGAATGGTTCATTGATTCAAGTATTCAATATTTCTACACTTAAAGTTTTAAAGTTCAAAGCTCATCATATTTTCTCAAAAATTAACATGGTATTAGAGCTCAGGGCATGAAGGAACTAAGATTTGTCAAGCAAGCTTGAGCCTACGTAGATCCTGAGGAGTTGAGCACAATACTTGAGATCCATGGCATCAATCTATGTTCGACTGGAAGACCGTCTTGAAGGCACTTCAAATTTCAACAATTGGAAGGCAAGGGTGTTGAACATATTGGAGGAACATGAATTGGATGGCTATGTATCCACTATGGTGGAGGAACCTACATCTAATGTAGGGCGCATCAACTTCAACAAGAACCAAGCTAAATCCAAACAGATCATCTATGATTTGGTAAAGGACAATTTGATGTCTGTGATCACTCCGTTGAAGACCGCAAAGGAGTGTTTTGATACATTGACAAACCTATAGGAGATGAAGGCCCCAAGTCAAAACAGGGCATTGAAGAATAATATTTGAAACCTAAATATGGAGAAGTATGAGACATTGGCCTCCCTATTCACCAATATCTCTTAGGTAAGAGATCATATTGCTAGTATTGGAGCAGTGGTGGATGAAGATGATCTTCCTCATGGGAGACATTATTGGATGTGGTAAATGGTCTAGATGTACAAGCTAACTTTGAAAGGTTGTGGCATGACTTCCTCCAAGAGGAGGGGCTAATCCAAAGCAAGTTGGTGTGCATCAAAGAAGAAAACCTTGCCCTCATGGAAAGGATGAATAAAGGCAAGGAGAACTTATCTCAAAAGAAGTTTTCTCATTGAAAGAAGAATGTATAAAACAAGGACTTTGAAAAGTCGAAGCTTAGATGATACAACTATGATAAGAATTTCCATTATGCAAGGGAGTGCAAAGCAAAGAAAAAGGGAAAAGAAAGGTTTCATGCTTCTACCGCTATAGAAGATGAAACTACTCAGAAGAATGCACCCGAAGAAAAGGAGACAAGGAGGGAGTATTACTTAGTCTCGGCACTTTTTGGATCCATCATCACAAGTGAAGGCACATGTTTGGTTGACAGTGGCACATCCAAACATATGAATAGTTATAAGAGCACCATCACCAATCTCAAGGAGAAAAAGTTTGCATGCAAGGTAGAGTTGGGAGACAACACAACCTATTCGATCCAAGGAGTTGGATCCATCTCCTTCCGACTGAGTTCAAGAGATATTTTACATGTGGAGGACATTATTTATGTTCCAAGCTTGAAGAATACCTCCTGTCAGTTTTGGTTCTTGAAGATAAGGGCTTCCAATTTATCTATAATCAAGCACTATTATGGCCAAAGAACAAAGACGTGAAATATGCAGCAATGATTGATGTTAGAGAGGAAGGTACTACAAGGTACCCAGGAAGTACATTCAAGCTATAGTTCACAACACTATAATTCCATGCGAGCTATGGCATAGGAGGCTTGGTCACCTCCACTACAAAGCGCTACAGGATTACAGCAAATGGTGAAAGGTATGCCCATATTTGATTTTGAGCATGATAGTGTATATAGGGGTTGTGCACTTGGGAAGAATGTTAAAAAGAGTTTCTCTAGTAGTACTACTATATCTAAAGGGATTTTAGATTTAATACATTCTGATTTAGGTGTTCCCATGTCATCCCCTTCATATTATGTATTGTTTATAGATGACTTCTCTAGAAAGTCATGGATTTATTTACTAAAGGCTAAGAGAAAAACCTTTAGCAAGTTTCAGGAATTCAAAGCCTTAGTTGAGAATCAGATAGGGAAGCACATCTATGCTTTGAGATATGACAATGGAGGTGAATTTGATTCACATGTGTTTAATGAGTTCTGTAGTGATGCAGGAATTTGTAGACAGTTAACTGTACCCTACAACACTTATCAAAATGGGGATGTCGAAAGGAAGAAAATAACCATATGTGAGGTTGCAAGATCCATGATGCACAATCAAGACCTGTCTACCTCATTATGGGAATATGAAACCAGTACAATAGTATATATCCAGAATAGAATTCATCATGCCATTTTGGATGAGAAGACACCTAGAGAAGTGTTCACTGGTGAAAAACCAAATATTTCGCACTTGAGGATCTTTGGGATTCATGTATACATCCATGTGCCGAAAGAGAAGAGGACAAAGATGGAGCCATCAGGAAAGAAGGGAACCTTTGTTGGTTATAGAAAATCATCCAAATCCTATAGAATATATGTGCTAGGTAAAAGAAACATTGAGGTCCATCGAGATGTGACCTTCCATGAAGAGGCAACATTGAAGCAATCAAGCCTATTTATTCTCCCCATTCAGATGTTCAAAGGGAGAATCCAGCAGAGTTCTCAGATTCGCTAGCTCCTCATGAACCAATAGAACTGGTTGATGAACCTCCTGCCAAGAAGAGGTCTGCATGGTGCCGAGATATAGTACAAGATGAAGAAAGACATGGAGAAACATTAGGATCTTCCAAAGAGTGAAATAAAGTTGGCAGACATTTAGGGTATGTTCCACAAATGAGTCACATCAGTGAATTAGAGCCTTCCACCTATGAAGAATATGCAAAGCAGCAAGTATGGAAAGATTCAATGGTAGAGGAATACACGTCTATTCTAAAGAATGATGTTTGGGAAGTTATTCCTAAAAGTAAAGGGAAGTCCATAGTTACTTCCAGATGGATATACAAGAAGCATGTTTCTAATGGCGGTATTGAAAAGTATAAAGCTAGATTGTTTCCTGAGGTTTCTCTCATAAAGAAGACATAAACTATTAGAAGACATATGCTCCTATGTCCAGGTACACCACTATTTGAGTTGTGATCTCACTTGCATCTGTTCTAAGATGGAAGCTTCACTAGATGGATGTGAAGACAGCCTTCCTCGATGGTGAGGTTGAGGAAGAGTTTTATATTCAGCATCCTGATGGGTTTGTGGTTCATGGGAAGGAGTCCCATGCATGGAAATTGAAGAAATCCTTGTATGGGTATTCCATAATTAACTGCTATCTTTAGAGATTGGGTTTCTCTAAGAGTGAAGCTGATCCAAATTTGTACTTCAAAGTAGTGAAGAACCAACTGTTGATATTGGTTCTATATGTTGATGATTTGTTCCTTACTGGAGAGGAACAACTGATTGCTTGGTGCAAGAGGGAGCTCACTTATGAGTTTGAGATGAAAGAATTAGGTCTTATGCACTATTTTCTTGGCCTTAATATTTGGCAAAGAAAAGATGAGATATTTATTTCTCAAGGGAAGTACACTGTTGATATATTGTGCAAGTTTGGCATGATGGATTGCAAATGCATGAGTACTCCTATGCTTTCCAATTAAAGGAAAATACATGAGTCAGATTTTGGATTGGATCCAGTGGACCCCACTTTGTATAGACAACTTATTATTTTGTTGATGTACTTGATACACTTGAGACCAGATATATGTTATGATGTGATTATTTTGAGTCAATTTATGTCTGATTTGAGACACAAACATTGGGTTGTTGCTAAGCATGTGCTTAGATACCTTCGAGGTACGATTTCTTATGGACTTAGATATGCCTCTAGTGGAGGTGTATTGTTACTTGGTTATACTGACTTTCACTGGGGTGGTATCATTGTGGACCGAAAGAGTACATCTGGCTATTGTTTTAGTTCGGATTCTGTTATGATCTCTTGTTCCAGCAGGAAGCAGGGCTCTGTATCCTAGAGTACTATAGAGGCAGAGTATATTGCTACTAGTACTTCCTACCAAGAAGCAATGTCACTTAGGAAGATACTTTCCAATTTGTTTGGTGAGAAGCTTGAGTCTACAATCGTTCGTTGTGACAATCAAAGTTGCATCAAGATTTTTGAAAACCCTTTGTTTCATGATAATTCAAGGCACATTGAAATAAAGTATCACTTCATTAGATACATGGTCTAGAAAGGTACATTGAAACTTCAGTACATTGCTACTGATGAGAATATTGCAAATGTGTCAACAAAGCCTCTGTCAGTGACGAATTTCATGTAGTTCCGAGACAAGCTTAGTATGGAAGATAATGCCTCCCTCACTGAGAGGGAGTGTTAAATGTAAAGCATCACAAGTCATTCTCCAAGCCAATCTTGTGTATCTAGGATTGAGCCTCATGTGTTGAGGTAGGGAGCCTAAGTTAGACTCAAGAACATGGAGTAGATTCTTGAGTTAGACTCAAGAATGACTAAGCCTTCAATTGTAAAAGGTTATTCCTCATGTGTTGAGGTGAATGCTTTGATGTATCAAAGTGATGATGTTGTAAAGTAGGTACCCATGGGGTATACCTCTAGTTATAGAGGTAGATTCTTTGCATGTTGAATCATTAATGTTGTGTGATGTGTTACTAGCCATGGTCACCAATTGTTATTAAGTCTCCTTTAGAGAATGGCCACCTCTAGAGTGAATTACTTTAGCATATGATAATTTGGTTCAAGAGTAATATAATATGATCACAACATCTGACAAATCTTCTGAGTATAATCTGATATGATAGATAATTAAAGTTAACACATATTGACCATGTAGTAAAGAAAAGAGATAAAGATAAATGCAATAGAAAAAGAGAATTTGAATTGCTCATGAGATGACTAAGTGAACTCAAATCGTTAAGCTTTATTTAAAGCCATAATGTATGCCTCAGTTAATTAAAGAACTCACAATGGTTAATACAAGTAAATCAATCAGCATGATTTCAGTTAAAAATTAAAGGAAATCTGTGGTGGAATTTTTAAATTCGATAGTTTCAGTAAATAATAGTTAACTAAGTGTTAATAAAGAAGAACTAGTTAACTAAAGTGTTTTTCCCTTTCGTTAAACTAAAAGATGACACTTATGTTAAACTAAAATATGACGCTTGAGTTGCGACACTTGCACAACGACACTTAAGTTAGCCACCTAACTACGTGAGAAAGCTTTCTGTTAAGGGGCAAGTTCATCCTAAGAATCAGTTCAGTGATTAATGCATTGCATGAGAAGTGGGGCACACTTGTTCATGCAATATGGATGCATCCACATGGAGGGCGAGTTCATACTAAAGTCGGAAGATAAAAATAGAAGCCGATCCATGTGAAGAATGTATAAATATGTTATACAGGATTGATGAATTCAATGCGAAGCGAATTCTCTTCTCGCTTGAAGGAAAGGCGCTTCTCTTTGTGCAGGATATTATTTTTTCTTCTTATTAATGGGATGGGAATATGGCAAGTTGATACAGTTGATATCTATTATCTATAGATCAGTATTCTCTCTTATCTAACACCTTGGGTGTCGAAAGCAATCTTCTATTTTGTAAAAGACATTCTCTACTATCTATCATAATTATACTTTGAAGATTTGCTAGGTTTTTTCATCCTCATTGATTTGAGGATTTTCGCAAGGGTACATCTTGTGTTATGGTTGAATTTTTCATGTGATTGAATGGTTAATTGATTCAAGTATTCAATATTTCCACACTTAAAGTTTTAAAGTTCAAATCTCATCATATTTTCTTAAAATTTAACACCAATTAATGATGTTTATTTAGTAATGATGTGACAATGAACTTAATGTTCATTTATTATGTTTTTTAAAAGAAAAACTAATATATTTATATTGATATGAAAATGTTATTGTCACATCCCCTCCCATCAGCCCAAGCAAGGGACAGGACATGACTCTGATTCCGGGCATCTAGCCCCATATCCATTAAGCAAAACTCATTGATAATAAGTAAACATATACATATGCATAATGTAGAAACACAACGGAATAAAAATCATGTTTAATATCTAACATACATTCCACATTTTCATGACAGCCATTAAAATACATTGCAGAATTTATCACATGAGAGTACTTATCTTAAAACGAAGTAATCCCAAGCAACTGGATATGCAACTGCAACGTTCCACCCAACCATAGGCCAGTTGTACTTATCAACCTCTTGATACAACTGCCACCCCCGAGTTGGGCATGATTTCTACAAGGAAAAGGGAACAATAGACTCACACATAGCCAAAATACACCAAAATCAGCCAAGCCAATCCACAGTTGGGTTTATCAGGATGCTAGGCAATGGAAAGGAAGAATTGCTAAGCTAGTGAGCTCAACCACAGAGCTATGGATTCCCACAAGATCTATATAGCTTGGCACCCATAATGCCTACACACCCCACTCAAGGAAGTATTCCCTTCACCAATACACAGTCCCTCTGGCCATACCTTCCATTCTAGTGTTGTCCAAGGTGTGCATAGAAGAGTAGCCAGCCATTTTGATCTCTCTGAGAGGTCACTCCCCTCACTAGGTTTATCAAGCCAATTCTATCCACTACCACTCCAAATTTCTTACTCACAGGTTCAAGCCAAAACAGGGATGCACAAAACAACAAAACCACAATTGCTGGGCATGAAGAAAAACGTTTTTCAGTGGGATGTCCAAAATGGGGTTTCCATTAGCTGCAGAAAAAAATGTTGGGCAACCAAAAATGAAATGGCAATTGGGGAATCACCCTGGGAGAGCAAAATCGTTTCCAAAAAACGTTTATGGGCATTCAAGGGACAAAAACGACCTCCATAAACCCCAAAATCGTGGCTCCCTTCCTCCCAGCCATTGTGCTATACAAAAACGAGTTCCCAGGCATGGAAAATGCAGGAAAAATGGTGAAAAACGTGATGGGGAAAGCCCAACTAGATCAGACTGCATGAGAGAGTAGAGTCCATGGGTGAAATATGGCTTTGGGCACCATTTCATGGGTGTTTTCTTTCCCAAGAAGAAAAAATATGAATTCCCAGGTTGATGGCTTGCCCATGCACGAAAATTGGCTGCCATACCTCTTCATTCCCAAGGCATTAACTTACTCAACCAACTCTTGGAATAATTAAATGATTGGGTGCATAAGCCAAAATGGGTAGTTGGGATTTATGGGTTTTCTTAATGAAATTTGGCTTAACACTATTGGCTCAAAGGTTTGAATAATTTCCCCTCCCTATTCCTTGTGAAATCATGCCCCCATCTCTTTGTTGCCTTGCATAGCTAGTTGTGGGTATTTCATTAAAATTTGTATTTACATGATGTCTTAATTTACGGTGTGCATGTCCAGCACAAGAACCATAGGCATCTATTTTTTTTAATTGCCGATACATACAAAGCTAAATCGATGGCAGGGCCTTGGCCTTGAGCTCCTCACCATGATTAAATAACGATATTTACATCATTTACAATTTTAATGCAATAGTGTCAAAATCAGGATATTACAGTTATGGTTTAACCAATCAACAAAAGTTTCAAGTTGTTCATAACATAGCAATTTCAAAAATATGAGTTTCAAAACCATAAAAAACTTATCTAACCATGATATATTTTGTCTATGTCTACTTCTTATTATCTGCTGAGAGTATTTTATATCTCTAAAAGTCTCAATAAATTATCTCCCAAGAAGAGACATTTACAATAAATATGACATGTTAATCATGAGTGAACGCATTCTCACTGTAGGTTTCATCCATTGTTGTATCTTCAATTCTTGGACTTTCAACACCTTGCTCAGCTTGCACATTGTCCACAGGTTCCTCTCCAAGTTGTTGCATCGTCAAATCCTTAAACAAGTTCTCCTTGACTAAACCAATGGATGTAGAAGGATGTCCAACATTCAACTAAGAGCCACGGAAAATTCATAGGATACTATTATAATCAATGTCTATATTAGTCACAATTTTTTCAATTCTCAGTTTTTGCTCTCCCATTTTTGCTTCCAAGTCTACTTTCTTTACCAATTGACTCTCCATTTGAATACTAATTTGTAGAATTGCTTTATGTAAACCATCTAGTTGACTGGCCATACTTCTCAGAACCTTTCAAATTTGATTTACCCCACAATTATATCAACTCCCATAATAGTTATGCTTTGCCATGGTGAACATGCATAAAGGATAATTCAACAAATCCCACCAATGCTCACCTGCAAATCCAATCCCACTAATTCTTCATATTGAAATGATTTGAATAAAAACCTTGACAATTACTAGAGTGGTCCCAAATATCACCTGCCATGAACCTAACCCCTATCCTCCATTGTATTTGAACTACAAATTGGCAAAGAGATCTAGAACAAGGTGAAGCCCAAATCAACCAAAACCAACATCTAGAAACAATGAAAGCACCCATACAAAAGCCGACCTATGCCATGATATCCAATCACATCTAAGTTATTACACCAACCAAGCATAGAAACCTAAATGTGAGACAGATACAAAGAAATGAGGAGGTCTTATGACTCCATTCTTGATCCTTCTCAAAGGACAAGTGTCATAACTATGCTAACCAATGCCAAGCAAACAATATAAATGGTTCATGCTAAGGATATTATTACGGGATTGATAAAATTTTTGGGCCACCCCCATTTTTTTATTAAAAACCCTTTGTCCAAACAAATAACAACATTAGCTAATCCATCTACTTGAGAGTTGCATGTATGACAAATGTGGAAAAATTCAATTACATCAAATGAAGGAAGAAGTTTTATAATTCTCTTATAATGCAAGATAATTTTGATCCACATATAACTCTAGTCTTTCTTACCTACCCAATGACCGATATTGAATCACCAAAGATCATAGTCTTCTTAATATTTTGATCACAAAGCAAGGTCAATTAAAAAATACAAAGCATGTATCGCTGCCTAAGTATGTTGTCACTCACAATCCCCAAGCATGTGTCATTTATGCTTTTCCTTTGGGTCGACCCCCGCCCCCCAACACACATTTATGGTGCAAGTTGATGAGAGTAATATTATGCTTTTTATATCAATTATGAAAGGATAATGCAACAAACTATTAATGGTCTAACCCATTAATTTGTTTGTATCATAGTTGAGAGAGTAACAAAAAGAGGAGGGCACTAAAGATGACTCATGGAAAATCTAAATAAGTGTACAATTGATTACTTCTATTCATTTTTAGTTATACTTAATGTTATTAATAAGTGACATTTTGTTTATATATACACACACAAAAGAACGTTAACCAAATTTCATCTCATACAAGGGGTTTTGTATAAATTAGTCATTAGTGAATAATAGTATGCGTATAAATGTGTTTTCTCTCTTTATTTCACACATACACAAAAAAGTTAAGCAAATTTCATCTCATATAATGGGTTTTGCATAAATTGGTCATTAGTGAAAAGTAGTATGCATATGAATGTGTTTTCTCTCTTTATTCATGTGTGGAGTATACACAACATAAACATAAGAGATATCATCATTTCTAAAAATATAGCTTTTAAAATTAACTATAATTTTTATCAATATTTACCCATTTATTTGTCCATAAGTGCGTTTTATTCATACTTGTAAGTTAAAATATTTTAAACTTCTTAAATCGCAGTTCCATTTTATTAAAAATAAAATCACATTCATCCAGGTATATAGCCTTATATATAGCTAATAGCATGTCAAACCATATGAAGAGTACAATACCAAAAAAAAGATAGAATAAGTTGTCTTTTAGTAGCACTATAGACTTTTTAAGAGCCATATTCACCCAGGCATATAGCATTATTGCACCGAGTGTAAATGAGGTGCTTACAACCCAGTATGGGGGAGATCCTGTAACGGATGTCACATGTAACGTTTTCAAAAGTAATAAAATGTAAAAAGCAATAGTATGGGGGAGATCCTGTAACGGATGTCACATGTCACATCTGTAGTATGGGGGAGATCCTGTAACAGATCTCGCATGTCACATTTGTCACGTTTGTCACGTTACGTTACAACCCAGTATGGGGGAGATGTTGTAATGTTTGTCACATTTGTCACATTTGTCACATTTGTCACGTTACGTTACAACCCAGTATGGGGGAGATGTTGTAACGTTTGTCACATTTGTCACGTTTGTCACGTTACGTTTCCATGTCGGCTCATAACTTATAAAAAAAATCAAAAGTAATTAAAAATTTCATGTTCGCTCATAACTTATCAAAAATAAAATAAAATAAATAATTAAAAAATTAAAAGAGAGGGATCCAATTTCTTGAGGGGTAATTTTTTTCTTAATGTGTAAAAAATTTAAGATAAAACCAAAAAAATTACACCTCTAGAAATTGGATCCCTCTCGGTGCTTGATAGATCTGGGTTTGAGATGTATCTATGCTAGTATATAGCCAGTAGCATGTCAAACCACATGAAGAGTACAATACCAAAAAAAAGATAGAATAATTTGTCTTTTAGTAGCACTATAGACTTTTTAAGAGCCATCATTTGACATAACATATTCATAACAGATAAAATCTATTGTTGGTTCCTCAACTTGATATGAGTCATAGGAAAAAAAAAGATGTAGAAAACTAAGACTACATAACAAAGTAAACCGGTAAAAAGACGCCATCCATCCATCGAAGGGAAAAATCATAGGGGGAAACCCCAACCCCCTTCAAAAATCATCTAGAGGGAAGAACACGAGGCTGCCTTACTCTGAGGGAACCCTTAATAGTATGCTATTGACCTGCATGAATGTCTAGAAACACCTAATCCCATGCATGATCCAAAGTTGATTTGTGGACCCTTAATCGAAACTTGGGAAAGTGGCTCCTAAATAGACCGCCATGAACCCCAACCGCCAATGAGGAAGGCTTTCTGGATCTAAGGAAGTATCCATGAGGGTCTATGGCTAATCCAATCTTCTGTCCAAAAACCAAAATTAAGACAAATTGTAAGGACTTTGAAGGAGTTTTATCCTCAACATAAAACATCAAATCCACCATGATGGGAGAATCCATCAAAGGAGGAATGGCTTGAACAACACTAGTGTTTGACGGACAATCTACCAAGAGCGGACTCAAGGCATGATCTCCCTAGCTCAACGTGAGTCTAGAACAAATAGGACAGAATATAAACCACTCTCCTAGATCTAATTAAGGATCAAGGAACTAGATACATTATTGATGTATATGTAACTTCGGAATGTATTTCATATATATTTATTGTACCCTTATTAGAGATGTCTTATTCCTCTATAAGGAAGTGTCTTCATGTGGATTGACAAGTGTCGCAAGTGTGTGTACTTGTCAATGGGTTATTAGACCACCATGTGTGGGGTCGGCCCTGAAATATATATTATATTATGGATGTATCTAGATAGACAAGTCGGCCCCATAGTGTAACTGGGAAAACATGTTAGTATAAATAGAGATCGGAATATCTCTATTTGTATAATTCGGAAAGTCACACTTCTCTCACTCAAAAAGTGGCACACTAGTGAGGAGGAGAATCATCTGCTACTAGGAGACTATCTCAAGTGTATTTTGGTTGTACGTTGGTTGAGCCATTGCTCTCTCTATCTCTGAGGAAGTTGTGGGGTTTTTCACCTTAGGGTTTTCCTCATGGAAACTCTGTGTCTCTTGTCTCTCATGCTTTTGATTCTTGTGATGCTTGTCATGCTTATTGTGATTGTTATGCATTGATATACTGTATATGTTATTCTCTCAGAAAATATCCAAGAGTATTGTGAATTAACGCTCAAAATTTAACATGGTATCAGAGCTAACCTGAGAAGAAGACATTTTGCAATGACGAAAACTTGAGTTTCTTGTTTATTGGGTTTCTCTACATAGATTTTGGAAAAGCAGCATAGTAGATTGACTCTACTCATCAAGGAGAATCTATCTGTCCAATCAGAATTCAATTCTGAGCATTTTTCAGATTTGGCCCTAAAAATTAGGGTTTCCACAAAAATAGGAATTTCTGGAATTTGAAGATATAGCTGGAAGCCCCTTGCAAAAATCGAAGTTTAGAGCTTTGGATCGAGATTTTTGGCTAGGTAGATCTCCGGGAAACTCAAACCCTAATTCAGGGCTCTCCCTAATGAACCTGGGAGGACAAAAAGGAAAATCTGAAGGGTAAAACTTTGTTGATCTCAAATTATGAATGCACCAGGCTGATCAACTCATCAAGGCACATCTTTCTATCCTTTCAGAAAGTTGAAATTCACATTTTGAATTTTTAGGGTTTTTCCGACAAACCCTAATCCGAGACCAAATCTAGTTTTCAGCATTTCAAGTGGTAAGACCTAAATCTTTTCTATTTCCATTTGAAGTACTCTTTAAGATGTCTCACCACACCAAGCTTGAGGATAAGCTTGAAGGGGATGATAACTTCCGAGCTTGGAAGTATAGGATTGGGTTAATCTTGGAAGAGAATGAGTTGGACTCATATATAAAAGAAGACATCCCTATCCCAGAGGATGAAGAGGCCAAGGTATTGAATAAGAAGAACTTGGTCAAGGTAAAGAGAATCATTGTTGATTCTATTAAAGACCATCTCATACCCCATGTATCTTCTCTAAAGACACCTAAGGAGATGTTTGACTCTTTGACCAAGCCATTTGAAGGAAAGAACATAAATCGGAAGATGACCCTATGGAACCAATTGAAAGGAGTAAAGTTTCAGAATGGAGAAACCATTCAATCTTATTTTTCTAGGGTCTCCTAGATTAAGGAACAACTGGAAGCAGTAGATAAAATAGTGGAGAATGGTGAAGTTGTCATGACCACTCTAAATGGCCTACCTAGGTCATGGGACTCCTTTATTCAAAGAATCTGTGCAAGAAAGAAGTTGGTATCATTCAACAGACTACGGGAAGAATGCTCACAAGAAGAAGCAAGGCTTGTGGCACGAGAAGAAAAGATGGGGATTGAAGATCAAGATCTTGCAGCTCACACCAAAAGAAGCAAGCCCAAGAAGGAGCACTCTCGCTACAAGAGATCCTATCAAAAGAATAAGAAGGATCTAAGATGCTTCACATGCAATGAGAAGGGTCACTTTGCTTCAGATTGTCCCAAGAACAAAAGGGATAATAACAACAACTCCAGCAAGAAGAAAAAGGGCAACAAAAGAAAGTTCCATGCTCATGCTGCCGAGGATGATGAACCTCCAAAGAAGAAGGTTAGGGCAAAAAGTGATGATAGTGATGATGACTCATCAAGTGAAGAAGAGTATGTTCTAATCTTTGCTCTCACAGGTACTATCTCCCATGGTTTTAATGATTGGTTGATTGATAGTGGGGCTTCCAAACACATGACTGGATTTAAGCAATCTTTTGTGAATCTATCTGAACATGAATCACCCCATAAGGTGAAACTTGGGGATGATTATCAATACCCAATCAAAGGAAGTGGTGAAGCCTCCTACAGCCTAGATTTTGGAAAATATTTGAAGATGAAAGAAGTCCTTTATGTACCTGGGCTCAAGAAGAACTTACTCTCCATCTCTGCTTTGGATGCAAAAGGTATGAGGGTTGCATTTGTGGATGGCCAAGTCCTAATGTGGCCAAAGGGAAAGACCATAGATGATGCAGTAGTGATTGGAGAGCAAGAGGGAGGTTTGTATAAATTGAAGGGACAACCTGAACATGCCATGGTGCATGAATCCATGGAGCCAAGTGAACTTTGGCATAGAAGACTTGCTCATATGCACTATAGGGCACTTCCAATTGCAAGCAAGGCTGTAGAGGGTCTTCCTGAAATCAAGACCAAACATGAAGGTGTTTGCAAAGGATGTGCAAAAGGTAAGAATATTAAGAAGGCTTTCCCAAGCAGTGAAAGCAAGGCAAAAGATATCCTGGAAATCATCCACTCAAATGTATGTGGTCCTATGTCATCCAGTTCTCTTAGTGAGTATGTTTACTATGTCTCATTTATTGATGACTTCTCCAGGAAGACTTGGGTATACTTCTTGAAGAACAAAGATGAGGTGTTTGATAAGTTCAAGGAATTCAAAACCTTGATGGAGAATCAAATTGACAAGAAGATCAAAACATTGAGATCCGACAATGGTGGAGAATTCACCTCAGGTGACTTCAAGAAGCTTTGTAGTGATTCAGGGATTAAGAGGGAGTTGACTGCTCCTTATAATCGTCAACAGAATGGGGTTGCAGAAAGGAAGAGCAGAACTATCATGGAAGCAGCAAGGGCAATGTTGCATGACCAGGATCTACCTATGCATCTGTGGGCAGAAGCAGCTAGAACAGATGTATATGTGCAGAACATAACACCCCACAAGATATTGGACAAAAAAACTCCAGAAGAAGTCTTTTCTAGTAAGAAATCTGAAGTCAGCCATCTCAGAATATTTGGTTGTCCAGTATACACTCATGTCCCAAAAGAAAAGAGGACCAAACTAGATCCTTCAGGAAAGAAGGGTATCTTTGTGGGTTACAGTGAATGATCGAAGGCTTATAGAATATACTTTCCAGGTTTCAAGAAGATTGATGTCAGTAGGGATGTAACATTTGATGAAAACTCAGCATTCATCAAATCAAGGAAGGAACCTATCAAATTTTATGAAGAACCTAAGGAAATTAGATTTCAAGACACTACCATGACTAAAGCAATTCCAGAAGTTGTTCGTGAGTTTGAAGATCTGCAAGAACCTATAGATCCACCCCGTGAGGATAACTCTCACAAGAGGAAACCTACATGGGCTAGAGGGCTCATTCAAGATGCAGAAAGATTTGGTATTCCACAAGAAGAACACAGAGCAAAGAAGAGAACCAGATCACATACCAGCTACGTTGCTTTACTCTGTGACATTATGAACAAAGAACCTTCCAGTTATGAAGAAGAAGCGGAAAAGAAAGAATGGAAGGATGCCATGGTTGAGGAATACCAATCAATAATGAAGAATGATGTTTGGGATGTTGTCCCAAGACCTAAAGAGAAGTCTGTTGTGACTTCCAAATGGATCTACAAAATCAAGCATGTTGCAGATGGCAGTGTAGAAAAATACAAAGCAAGATTCGTAGCTCGTGGCTTCTCTCAGAAAGAGGGAATAGATTATGAAGAAACTTTTGCACCTGTAGCCAGGTATACTTCCATCAGAACAGTACTTTCCCTGGCTGCAGCAATGAAATGGAAAATACACCAGATGGATGTCAAGACTGCCTTCTTGAATGGTGTAGTTGAAGAGGAAGTATATGTGGAGCAGCCACTCGGTTTCGAAATACATGACAGGGAATCGTATGTATGCAGATTGAAGAAAGCCATGTATGGCTTGAAGCAAGCTCCCAGAACTTGGTATGGTAGGATGGATCGTTTCCTATCTAATTTGGGCTTTACCAAGAGTAAAGCAGATTCCAACCTTTACTACAAGGTTGAGGAAGGGAATCCTGTGATTCTACTCCTGTATGTGGATGACTTATTTGTAACAGGAGATGACAGACTGATTGCAGATACTAAGAGGAAGCTTGCTACTGAGTTCGATATGAAAGATTTGGGAATGATGCATTATTTCCTAGGTATGGAGGCGTGGCAGAGTGCAGGTGGGATCTTCCTTGGTCAAGGAAAGTACACAGTAGATATCCTGAAGAGATTCGGGATGATGGATTGCAAGGCCATGGCCACACCTATGGCATCGAATCTGAAGCTTATATGTGATGCTTCATCTGAGCCGGTTGATATCTCTATGTATCGTCAGATGATTGGGTCCTTGATGTACCTGACGAACACGAGACTAGATATTTGCTTTGCTGTGAACACATTGAGCTAGTTCCTGACGGATCCGAGGAGTGTTCACCTGGTTGCTGTAAAGCATGTTCTGAGGTACCTGAAGGGTACAGTGGATTATGGGATCAAGTATGAAGCGAATCAAAAGTTTAACCTACAAGGTTATGTTGATTCAGATTGGACTGGCAGTGCTGCAGATAGGAAGAGCACATCTGGATGCTGCTTCAGTATGGGATCAGGTGTAATCTCTTGGTTTAGCAGGAAGCAATCCTGCATAGCACTGAGTACAGCTGAGGCAGAGTATGTTGCAGCCTATTTAGCTAGTTGTGAGGCAGTATGGCTACGGAAGATACTGTCTGAGTTATTTGATCTCCCATTGGATGCTACTGGTATCTTTTGTGATAACCAGAGTTGTGTGAAGCTATCCAAGAACCCAGTGTTTCATGACAGGTCGAAACACATAGAGATCAAATATCACTATATCAGGGATATGGTGCAGAGAGGATCTGTGAAGCTCCTGTACATTGCGTCGGACGAGCAGATTGCAGATGTGCTGACGAAGCCACTAGCCAGGGTGAAGTTCAAGTACTTCAGGGAGAGGCTTGGCGTTCTTCAAATTGATGACACTTCGAAGAAGAAGTGATGGACACATTTGCTAAAGCTATTCCAAGCATGTTGGAAGGAGGATCCTTCACATGGCTGTGGATGTAAGCATTGGATGATGAGCATCAGGATGATGTTCTGGTTTCTGCTTTGTATGGTCAATTGGATCATTTTTATATGTATGTATGCATCATGTTGGATGCTGGATATGATCAGTTAGATCATTTATATGTATATGTATGTACGCATCATGTTGGATGCTGGATATGATCAATTGGATCATTTATATGTATGTATGCATCATGTTGGATGCTGGATATGATCAGTTGGATCATTTATATGCAGGTACCCATCATGTTGGATGTTGGATATGATCAGTATGATCATTTGTATGTATTTTGTATATGCATCATGTTGGATGCTTCGACCATGTATCTGTATATGTATCAGGTGGATACATTGTATGATCTGGTGGATCATGTATGGTGATATGTATCATGTATTTGTATTTGTATCAGGTGGATACACTGTATGATCAGGTGGATCATGTATGATGATATGTATCAGGTATATACTTGGTATGCATCACGTAGATGCATTCTATGATCAGGATGATCATGGATGACGAGCTTCAGTATGTTGCTCCATATGACATGTAGTAGGATGTTGTAGTGATGATGATCAAGATGATCATGTGTACATCAGGATGATGTATGGTGAGTATTAGGTTTATACTCTATGGTCGTGGATCGAGGTTTTTCCTATGGCATATAATTTGGCCTTGGGATATCTGGCAAATGCTCTTTCGAGGTTTTGCTCTAGGAGGACATATAATTTGGCCCTGGAAGATCTACAGATAGTCCTTCGAGATTTTACCTATGGCATATAATCTGGCCCTAGGATATCTGGCAGATGCTCTTTCGAGGTTTTGTCCTATGGCATATAATATGTCCCTGGGAGATCCGATAGGTTGAGCTATGTGCTCGTAATAAGTCCTGGGATGCTCTTGCGAGGTTTTTCCATGACCACATATAATCTGTCCTTGGGAGATCCTATAGGTAGAGCTGTGTGCTCATAACAGCCTGGGATGCTCTTGCGAGGTTTTGTGGTGACCACATACAATCTGTTCCTGGGAGATCCTATAGGTAGAGTTGTGTGCTCGTAACAGCCTAGGATGCTCTTGCGAGGTTTTGTGGTGAGGTCACATATAATATGGCCCTGGGAGATCCTATAGGTAGAGTCGTGTGCTCGTAATAGCCTGGGATGCTCTTTCGAGGTTTTGTGTTGCACGTAATAAGTCTTGAAGATTCCATAGTATGGCCAGTGATGATGAAGACCTACAGGTGGTGGGCCTACATCCAGTATGAAAAAGGACTGGCTCTGTAGAACTTCCTATGACGAGTAGAGTTAAAGATTGGTTGAGATAGCAGCAGCAGTGATGATGATGATGATGATGATGATCCCGAGAAGAAGACTTGTCTAGCAAATCTGTGTCGAGAAATACCTTCCTAGTTGAGAGGGAGTGTTGATGTATATGTAACTTCGAAATGTATTTCATCTATGTATTTCATATATATTTATTGTACCCTTATTAGAGATGTGTTATTCCTCTATAAGGAAGTGTCATCATGTGGATTGACAAGTGTCGCAAGTGTGTGTACTTGCCGATGGGTTGTTAGACCACCATGTGTGGGGTCGGCCCTGAAATATATATTATATTATGGATGTATCTAGATAGACAATTCGACCCCATAGTGTAACTGGGCAAACAGGTTAGTATAAATAGAGATCGGGAGATCTCTATTTGTATCATTCGGAAAGTCACACTTCTCTCACTCAGAACGTGGCGCACTACTGAGGAGGAGGATCATCTGCTACTAGGAGACTATCTCAAGTGTATTTTGGTTGTACTTTGGTTGAGCCATTGCTCTCTCTATCTCTGAGGAAGTTGTGGGGTTTTTCACCTTAGGGTTTTCCCCACGGAAACTCTGTGTCTCTTGTCTCTCATGCTTTTGATTCTTGTGATACTTGTCATGCTTACTATGATTGTTATGCATTGATATACTGTATATGTTATTCTCTCAGTAAAGATCCAAGAGTATTGTGAATTAATGCTCAAAATTTAACATACATTTACCTTGTAGATCACTTATCTTTTTCTCCTTGAACGCTGCTCCAAGCTTGACGATCTTCAAATCCGAGCTACAAAACCTGTCAAGATAACAAGACAACAGAACAAGTAGAACACATCTATACAATAATAGATCTAAGTAAGCAGTCAAGCAGGAAAACGACACAAGATATCATTAACACAATGAGATTTTGGTGGAAAGCAATTATATTACTGTATTGAAGAGAGAAGTACAGAGGATAGAAAGATTACAACCATTGACTTGACGTAGAAATCCTCATCCGATCAAACCAAATCCAAAGCCTCCCAAGGAAGTGTGAGTCTCCCAATAGATGAGTAGAGATCTCTCCTGAGATGATTTCACCAGCATGTAAACACTATAGACTTCCTCCCCTTAGAATGGGAGTGAGCTTCACTTATATAGGACTAAGTGGATAGGATAGGTTGAGATATGGTAGGAGATAGATAGGGGATCCTTCCAAGAGGCTAGGAACCAAATACCAGCTCTCCCAAAAGGTCAGGGATAGGGATAAATGTCATCTAGGTTTGAGAATGAGCTCGAAGGATCTATTTTTTTCTATTAACTGACATCGTCGTAGGCTTCAAGAAGACAACCTGCGACGTCATAGGTTGCATGAGGAAAACCTGCGACGACCTCCCTAAACCTAGTATGAGTGGATTTGTATCTCTTCCAGGTCAATAACTTAGTCAAGAAACTTTAGGGATGATTACACTAAGTCTCATGATGGTAATATTTTTGCTGTAACAGAATGCCCCCCAAAGCATGAAGTTATTGAAATTGGACATGTGAAATGCTTTGACAGAAGGAATGGAAATGGTTTGTCGGACGAAGGATGCTGCTGCAGTACAACTGACTGTGAGTACACAGTCTCATATGGCATACAACATGGCTGCCGACCAATACAATGCAGATCCATGGTAGTAATGACCGATTGAACACAATCATGGCTACTAGACACAAGCGTAGATCCATGATGAGATGATAACAAACCTGCAACCAATACAAATGTGGATCTGTGTGATATGAATCAATACAATCTCCATCGCAACCTATGTAAAATATGACTCCCTAGGGTCTTCAAGTCGAACCCACAATGATACGAATCTATCCATGTCATTACAAATGTCGTGACGTCGAACATGGTAGAAACCACTTGATTACTGTTCATTGATGTATACCGTTAACAAGCACGAGGGAAATCACCATTGATGTCAATGATTCCCAAGGTATCACAGTACATATCACTATTCACTATAGACTTTTTAAGAGCCATATTCACCCAGGCATATTGCCTAATTGCACCGAGTGTAAACGAGGTGCTTACAACCCAGTATGGGGGAGATCCTGTAACGGATGTCACATGTAATGTTTTCAAAAGTAATAAAATGTAAAAAGTAATAGTATGGGGGAGATCCTGTAACTGATGTCACATTTGTCACGTTTGTAGTATGGGGGAGATCCTGTAACGAATGTCACATGTCACATTTGTCACATTACGTTACAACCCAGTATGGGGGAGATGTTGTAACGTTTGTCACATTTGTCACATTACGTTACAACCCAGTATGGGGGAGATGTTGTAACGTTTGTCACATTTGTCACGTTTGTCACATTTGTCACGTTTGTCACATTACATTTCTATGTCGGCTCATAACTTATAAAAATAAATAAAAAGTAATTAAAATTTTCATGTTAGCTCATAACTTATCAAAAATAAATAATTAAAAAATTAAAAGAGAGGGATCCAATTTCTTGAGGGGTAATTTTTTTCTTAATGTGTAAAAAATTTAAGATAAAACAAAAAAAATTACACCTCAAGAAATTGGATCCCTCTCGGTGCTTGATAGATCTGGGTTTGAGATGGATCTACGCTGGTATATAGCCAATAGCATGTCAAACCACATGAAGAGTACAATACCAAAAAAAAGATAGAATAATTTGTCTTTTAGTAGCACTATAGAATTTTTAAGACCCATCGTTTGACATAACATATTCATAACAGATAAAATCTATTGTTGGTTCCTCAACTTGATATGAGTCATAGGAAAAACAAGATGTAGAAAACTAACACTACAGAACAAAGTAAACCGGTAAAAAGACACCATCCATCCATCAAAGGGAAAAATCATAGGGGGCAACCCCAACCCCCTTCAAAAATCATCTAGAGGGAAGAACACGAGGTTTCCGTACTCTGAGGGAACTGTTGGAGCATAGGCCGTAGATATAGTAAAGCTGCGAATTTTGAGGAAAAAGCACAAGTGTTGAAGAGAAGAAGTGCTAGTTTTGAGTAAAAGCACCCATTTTGGGCAGAAGTGAACAGTGCGTAGTACGGCGCCAGATGGACGAGCTCAGCGTAGATTACAGGCCGGAAATCACAGAGCTCGCACGCACACGTCAAAAGAGAGTGAATGTGGCCGAGTAGAAAGTTCAGCTACCACAATAAATGAAGCGACGGAATAGAGGGCTCAACTACCCTCATTAAGGCTAAGTACATAAGTTATGGTTGCTCTGACCAAGGAAGAGCAACGGACCAAAGCATTGAAGGTGAAGGACAAGGAGCAGAGAACGATGAAGCGGTGCCCATACCCGCAATCTACGCCGGAAGTCATGGAACCTGCAGGAAACGGCGACATGACTGCAAGCGGCGCCTACAGTACACCTAGCCATGTCCGTGGTTAGGGTTTTTGGGGATTACTGTTGGGAAAGGCCCACAGTTTTGTAAAGGTGTGACCCTCAGGGCCACCTATATATATGTGTGTAATTGTAGACGTTAGACGTTAGACGTTGGACGTAGAAAGATTAGAGGTTAAATGTTTGATGAGTTAGAGATTTGATAGTTGTAGAGCCAGTCAATGAGTTGCAGATAGTCTAGGTTGATGTCTGAGTCATTGTAATCTCAGCAGAAGAAGAGAGTGGATCTAAGAGAAGGGCTCCCAGCTGTGTGCGTCGATTTTCCCGAAAAGATATAAGGCTGCAGCTGTGTGCATAGCAGGACTGTGTAATTCCCACTTTGAGATAATATAAGATACAAGTTCCCGTGGACGTGATTTCCCCATGGAGGTGAACCACATAATTCTCGTGTTATGATGCTGTGTTGTGTGCATGCATGTTATGTTTTACTATCTGTGTTTACATGAATGTTTCATTATCTTTATGAATGAGTATATAAAGCAAGTCCTTGAAGTTCCTTTAGAAGTTATATTCGTGCACTATCGAAGGAGTCGGTAAGAGCACTATCGTCGCAGCGCTTAGGGAATGTGTTACTGCGCTGTCACATGGAAGCAGAGACGATACATAGTGTATCGGACGTAGTGGATAGATGCCTCATTCGCAGGTGCGGAAATACCGCGCAGATAGGCTGGTAAGAGATTCAGCGCTGTTGCGCTGTATGACCTGTGAAAGAATCAGACGCTCCGTTCAGAAGTTACTGCGGAAGGAGGGAAGAGAGAAGATTGTGGATTCCACACCGCCCTGGTTAAGGAAACCTGATTCCTTAGCCCCCCATAGCCACTTCGGGTGAGACCTCGGGCTGCTGCACAGCTCGTTGCCGAAAGGGCTAGTGCGCCAATGGGTGTTTGTTGCTGCGCTTCCTGAAAACCCGGGTCTGTCCAGAAAAGCAGCCAACAAATGGTTTCGTTGCCTTGAGACTTGAACAGCCAAAAAATGGTTCCATTGCCTTGAGACTTGTTATTCCGGCGACGTGCGAGATTGATGCAAAGCTTAGAGAAAAAGGAAGCCAACAAATGGTTCCTTTGCCTTGCGACTTGTTGCCTTGAGACTTGCTCAGCCAACAAATGGTTCCGTCATCAGCTTTAACCCTATTATTTTGAAGGCAATGTGGTGCTGGAATCCTACAGCTAAAGAAATTCAAGACTGGTTTGATTTAAAGGCTAGAGAGTTCGCTGAACGTGAAAATAGAAGCCCTAGGCTTCAGACAGAAGACTGGTTGCAGAAGCATATTTATACTGACCTTCACGAAATCTTCTTTGTAACATTTGCACTTGATTTGCATGCGTGGATAGCCAAGTTAGCAGATATTGCACCCACTATGCATGTTGATTAACCCGTCGTTTGGACGCCTGAGCTAGTTAGCATTTTGAAGCGGGTAGATAATCCTATGTCCCGCGCAGTCGACTTTTGGTTGAACAGTCTGCTGGAAGGCTTCATCACCGAGTTTGCAGTAGATACGAGAAAGAGCTTCAGCGAAGCTGAGAGGAGCTTCTTCAGAGCATACAGGGGTAAGTTCTTAAATTCTCTGAACTTATGGATTAAAATGCTCATGTATGAAAAAGGAAAACTATGCATAGCTTCGCTTTCGATGAATAGCATAGAAAAGTAATGTCCGCAGATTCTGATAGTGATCTTGAAGTTATTGGTTGCACTCATAGTGGAAAATGGTATAAAGTAGGCCTTGACCAACATTCTTTTGAGTCTAGCCCAGAAGATAGTTGAGCTCCTAGAGCGAGCCATATAGAGAGACAAGGGAGTGCTCATATCCCTTACCACCCTTTCACACCACAAAAGCCAGACGGGGCTCAGTATAACCCCGCAGTAACTCCCTCTAGTAGCCCGCACGGTACTTCTAGTACCTCAGCTCCACTTTTGTTTAACCATCCCGGAGGCAGTGCTACAGTACCTCCACCTCAACCTAGCGCAAGAAGGATGGGTGATGACATGAAGCTACCGACCTTTAGAGGAACAGGGCTAGAAGACCCTGAGCAGCACTGGTTCTTATGTGAAGCCATTTGGACGATTAAGCAAATTAATGATGATGTTGTTAAGCTGGTTCAGTTAGCAACCACACTAAGAGAAAGAGCCTTAACCTGGTTCATCAAATACTCAACAGCACATAATAGGATGCTTGCTGAGGTAAGAACTGCTATGATTCGAGAATTCAAGAAACCTAAGTCAGAATCACAGTGCATAACCGAGCTCAAAGACATAAAACAGTTACCTACAGAGTCAGTATGGGACTTTGACCAAAAGTTCAAATCCTTGATAGATCAAGTAAGCTTTGAGTTTGCACCGCAGCAGCATAAGGAATGGTTCATTGCTGCGCTGCTTCCTCACATTAGACTTCCTCTTATGCAACAGAATCTCACTACTCAAGAACAAGCTCTAGAGATGGCTATGAAACTAGAAGCTTCACCAATTGCTGGAACAAGCAACGATGTTGCGCAGTTGTAGAACCAGTTAGCAAACCTAACCTTGCAAGTGCATGATATTAAGAAAGGAAAGGATGTTAAAGAAGAAATTTGGTGTACAAAATGTAGAGCACAAGGTCATTCAAAGGGCCATTGTCCCATTTTCATAGACTATATTCCGACTAGAGCACCTAACCCTTTACCACAGTCTCAGGGGCCTTGGTGTGAAATCTGTAGAACTAGAGGTCACAGACCACAAGAATGTCACTTGTTACAGAAATATGTACAAACTCCAAAGAATCTATATTGCAATTTATGTAAATCAGTAGGCCATGATGAGAACAATTGCAGAGCATATGAGCTCATGATAGAAAGAAAACATGATGTTTATGAGCTCATGATAGAAAGAAAACATGATGTTTATGAGCTCATGATAGAAAGAAAACATGATGTACAGTCAGAGGCACAAGGACCCACAGTAGGCCCGCAGTATGACCAAGCTCGCAAAGGCCGAGGAGGAAATTATAGGGGCCGAGGACGCACAGCAGGTTTTGGTCGTGGACGAGGACAAATCACTTGCTATAACTGCGGAGCTCAAGGTCATTATGCAAGGGATGGCCAAAATCCTACAACCATCTGCAGATACTGTAAATCTTATGATCATGTCATTGAAGAATGCCCTCAGTTGATGGCCAAGATGAAAGAAAAGAAGCCACAAGTTAACCAGAATATCCAGTTGATTGCAGCAGAAAAAGAGAATCAGATCCTATAGTTAATATAGTCACGCGCAGTGGAGCAACCACTGGTGTGCCAGAGTCAGGAACTGGAAAACCAGCGACGCAATGGGTGCGCCGCGCTAATATCAAACCATCTCTGCTCGACCTGTAGAAGCAAAAAGAAGCATTCAAGCAAGCTCAAGAGTATTTCTCAGATCCCCGAACTTCAAGTTCTATCGCAGTATCGCACAAAGATATTAGACCGCAAATGCTAAGACAAGAGAACCTAGTACAAGAACAGGCTACTACATCGGGAAGGCCTGATGAGGAGGATGCACTAGGCAGTGTTCATGCTTTCTTGAGAAACTGCTTAAATTTGTTGCGCAATGAAAAAGAAACTATGGAACTCCAACACCTATTGGATCAGTGTCAACAATCTGCTTTGATGAATACCCCGCAGCGTGCTGTTCATCAGATTGGGAGTCATACTAGAACTGGAAGAGAGATGAGACTCACAGCGCAGATTGGAGCATTTGAGATGGACGAAGTCATTTTGGATTTAGGCTCAGAAGTTAATGTTCTCACCATGCAGACATGGGAACAGATGGGTAGTCCTCAGCTTACCATATATCCTATCCAGCTAAGACTTGCAAATCAGCAACGAGTTTCTCCATTGGGCAGATTACCCAATGTACCTATCGATATTGAGGGAGTAAGAAGCTCTGCAGACTTCGAAGTAATCAAAATTATGGATGATAGTAGACCGTACCCAACACTTTTAGGTATAGACTGGGCATTTGATAATTTGGCTGTCATTAATTTGAAGAAAAGACAGATGACCTTTGAGGATGAGCAGTTTAGGGTCATTGCACCGCTTGATCCCCTTCAGGGACCATGGTATATCGAACCCATTCAAGCAAAAGAAGAAGCGCGCCACATGGAAAGTTTGTACCAGATGATTGCTAGTCATAGTGATTATGTCAATCCCACAGTGGACGGCCATATCAGCTGGCGATGCGATAGCTCGTGCACATCAGATTCAGAAGCAGGACTGGAAAACTGGCAGAATCGCTTACATGAGGTTTCTGCAAGGCATTGTGCCATGATGACCAAATCCATTCGATGGATTGGCACAGAATTGACTAACACTCCAATATTTGATGGTTTAACTAAAGTAAGTGAATTCATACATACATATGAACAACAAATCCCAGAAGAGCAACGCATACAAGCATTGGATGTAGCACTGTGCGCTACACCCGCAAGATGGTGGGGTGCGCATAAAAATAATATTGACACATGGCAAGACTGTCGCAGATTGATACTGCACATATTTCAGGAAACTACAGCAGAAGTGTTGCGCAAATATGATGGACAAAGTGACCCCAGGTCACACGTTGAAGCATCTATTCAGCAATGGTCAGATATTCCAGAGGATTAGTGGGTTCACCTATTCATCCACATGTTGGATACAGTTCCAAGGAACTGGTACACTGAAACAGAATTGCGCAGAGGCACTATCACTTGGCCTCTTATGATGGAAAGTTTTCAACTTACCTTCAGCTTTGAGTCAAAACATCCAAGCATCGATCACGCTTTAAAGTGTATTAAAAAGAAGGTATTTGAACAATGTCCTTTACCGGAATATTCTCAACCAGATTAGGCTATCCAGATGGAACATGCCCTGGAATGCTATAATTTCACCATTGATGAAGAGGATGATGATCCTCACAACATCAATATTCCAGAATCAGAAGGGACGCGCAAGGTCGAAGGCCCTCATCTTGATATCCCTGCCATTACAGAACACATCAAGCTCAAGAAGATTAACATTGGTATAGAAGCCGAACCCAAGTTTGCTTCTATAGGAGATTATTGGGATGATGAAACTGTTGGCCAGATTGCAGATTTACTACGTGACTACCAGGATATCTTTCCTACCAAGTTTACAGAAATGAAAGGCATCCTAGGAGATTTAGGAGTTATGCGCATACCTTTGAAAGCGGATGCCAAGCCAGTAAAACAGCACCCGTACAGGTTGAACCTGCGATATAAAGAAAAGGTCAGAGAAGAAATTGATAAGATGCTCGCAGTAGGTATCATCGAGCCAGTAGAGGAAAGTGATTGGATTAGTCCTATGGTGGTACAAGACAAAAAGGAAAAAGGTGAAATAAGAATCTGTGTGGACTTACACAAGCTGAACGACGCCTCAGCGCATGATCCATTTCCTATGCCCTTTACAGATGAAGTGCTTGATAATGTTGGAGGACAAGAGGCCTACTCCTTCATTGATGGCTTTTCGGGATACCATCAGATCAGAATCCATCTAGAAGACCGCCATAAGACCACTTTTGCAACTGAATGGGGCTCATTCCAGTATACGGTAATGCCCTTTGGTCTTAAAAACGCTCCTGCTATCTTCTCTCGAGTTGTTGTTGTTTTTTTAAAGAATTCATTCATAAGTTTCTAGAAGTCTATTTTGATAACTGGACTGTCTTTGGTTTACTAAAGAACCATATAGAGAATCTGCGGATGATGTTAGACAAATGTAGACAGTATTAGATTTCCCTTAACTTGAAAAAATGTATTTTCTGTGCTCCTTTTGGTATTCTGTTGGGTCATATTGTATGCAGACAAGGACTCCTGATGGATCCTGCGAAGGTTGCCATCATTGCTAACTTACCTGCGCCCAACTCAGTCAAACAATTACGCACTACATTGGGGCATGCAGGGTACTATAGGAAATTTATCAAGGGCTATGCAAAAGTAACTGCGCCTATGGAAAGATTGCTGAAAAAGGATTCAAAATTCCAATGGACAGAAGAGTGCCAACAGAGCTTGGACACACTTAAAGAAAAGATGATTACAGCGCCTATTCTAGTCTTCCCAAAATGGAAAAAACCCTTTCATGTTCATGTAGATGCTTCTTCCATAGCATTGGGGGTTGTGCTGACACAACCGGGAGAAGGAGGTATTGACCACCCCATTGCTTACTCTAGCAGAAAGATGTCAACAACTGAGAAGAACTACACCACTACAGAAAGAGAAGGACTAGCTATGGTGTATGCCTTACAGAAGTTCAGACACTATCTATTGGGTGCTCATTTTAAAATGTATACTGACCATTCTGCTTTGAAATACTTGGTCAATAAGCCAGTGTTAGGGGGAAGAATTTGCAGATGGCTACTGCTCTTCCAGCAGTATGATTTTGAGGTTATTGTGAAGCCAGGTAGATTGAATGTAGGACCTGACCATTTATCAAGGATAGAGTCAGGGGAGGAACCTACAAATATGGAGGACAATCTGCCTGATGCACAGCTGTTTTCGGTTCAAGCAGTCGATGAGTATTATTCCGATATTCTTGAGTTCCTCACTACCGGGCAAGCGCTAGTTGAGTTTACAATCCAGCAGAAGAAGCAACTTGTTGTCAAAGCCACAGACTTCACTTTGATAGCAGGCCAGCTCTATAATTTGGGCCTCGATGAAGTCTTGTGCAGATGTATCTTACCGCATGAGAAGAACTCCATAATCGCAGAAGCGCACTCAGGGACCGCAGGAGGCCATTTCGCAGGAAAGCCAACTGCGTAGAAGATCTTAGCCGCAGGTCTTTGGTGGCCAACATTGCACAAGGATACTAAGGGATTCTGCAAATGTTGCGATGTGTGCCAGCGAACAGGAAAACCTTCAAGAAGAGATGAAATGCTGCTAAGACCCCAGATAACACTGCGTTCTTTTGATAAGTGGGCCATTGATTTTGTGGGACCTATCAACCCACCAGGAAAGAGAACCAGCGCAAGATACATCATCAAAGCTACTGAATAACTCACCAGATGGGCTGAGGCCAAGCCAGTTAAGAATTGCGACGCTGTCACTACCACGCAATTTATTTTTGAGAATATTGTCACTAGGTTTGGATGTCCACTGATTCTAATGAGTGATCAGGGCACACATTTCTAGAATGAGACTATAGAGTCCCTTACTGAAGAATTCCACATTAGTCACCATAAGAGTACACCCTACCACCCTCAAGCTAATGGTACGGTGGAGGCATTCAATAAGATTCTGGAGAATGCCCTGACAAAGATCTATAATCACCAAAGAGACGATTGGGACCTTAGAGTCACAGCTGTGTTATGGGCTTACAGAACCACATTTAAGAAATTAACAGGTCACACACCTTTCAGTTTGGTATATGGACAAGAAGCAGTTATGCCCATGGAATACATTGTTCCCAGTCTCATAATTGCGCAAATTACAGAAATGGCAGATACTGATACTATGAGTGAAAGACTCTCACAATTGCTTGCCTTAGAAGAAGACAGACTTTTAGCCGGATTCCTTCAACAAGTGCCGAAGGCAAGACAGAAAGCTTGGCATGACAGGCATATTAAGAATAAAGTTTTTCAAGAAGGAGACTTGGTACTCCTCTATGATAGTAAATTCATCAAGTTCCCAGGCAAGTTTCGTGTACATTTGTTAGGCCCTTTTCAGGTGACAAAGATAACAGAAGGAGGAGCAGTTGAGCTTGCAAAGCTTAATAGAGAATTGCTGCCCACAATGATCAACGGGAGTCGACTCAAGCTTTATCGCGACGGCCACTCCACCCTGTCGACTTAATTGATTGCTAAAGAAGTGCAGATGCCCAATGTAGTTGAAAGACGCATCGCACTTATCACAGTCTACACGGAAATCATGAGACACTTTCAGTCTTCGGCTTCCCGCGCAGTTCCTTGAAACATCCGTGCATATCAATAAAGCCTGTTTGGAGGGAGCCAATTTTGCGCTCTTGCGAATTTTTTCCCCGGGTTGTCAAACTGTCGCTCTTGTGGAGTTCCCTATTGTCAATTTGCCGCTTGAGGAGTTCTCCTCGCCGTGGAGCCCTCCATGTGCACAGTTACCTATGCTGAAGTGACCCGCCAAAAATTTGAATTACAGTAGTCCTATAGCCACGTCTGAATATTAATGAAGGATAAGATCGCCAATTAATTGTATTTGCTCTGACAGATCCGGCTTGATCTCCCTAAGATTTGCATTTAAGTAATGAGCCAAAAGCCTTAACTCATCTCCCGAAAGGATGTCAGAGCCCGTCCATCGCAATTAATGCACCGCAGAGGCGCGGGGGTAAGGGGGTTGTCAACTCATGCATAGGCTCCTACGGTTATTAGCCCCACTTGCCCGCATTTACTACCACCTTTAGCTATAAATACCCCGCACTTGTATATGTTCGCGTTACTTTCCTCGAATTGAATAGTGTCTTGTTTGAGAATTTAAGTCATTGTTTTCAGAGCCGTGTCGTGTAGACTGCTCCCTTTGTTTTCAGCGTTCGTATCCTACGCTGTTCCGCCATTTGTCTGTTCAAGTGCTTGTTGTGTATATCAGTTCATGACGGAGAACCTGTCAACTGAAGAAGTTGTTCGTCAATTCAAGCGCAGAGGCTTAGATTTTGGCATGGCTACCCCGGGTGACGACCTCGGCTTACACGCATCCTGGTTGGTCTGATCCCAAACAATCCCCGGGCACAAGGGCATCTCAGCAGCAGCAGCCGGACGAGCCCGTTTCCGAGCCCTTGGCCACTCTGGTTAACTATATTTCTCCGCGTCCAGATGATGCACCCGAGGTGCAGATTCCCAAGAATGCCAAGTATCCGATTCTGCTGCCTCCAATGGCGAAAATCGTCCGAGAAGAAGGGTCCCTGCTTGGACACCTTCCACTGGTTAAGTTTTCTGACTTCAACTTGGGAGACTACAGAACGTATCCTCAGTTCGCACCGGATCGCTTTCTGACGGTAGTCCATAATTCCGTTAGAAAGGTTGATGAATTCATCCCGAAGGAATTTGCAACAAATCTAGAGAGGCCTGGACTGTTGAACCTGTTGAAGCTACCGCACTTCGGGCGTAGCAATGAAGTAAATGCAATTGTTAAGGCCCTGCTATCCTGTGTTCATGGTGGTTATCTTTGGCTGGGGAGGCCAATCGATTTGAATGTGGACTTGATTCATCGTATTACCGGCCTATCTAAGGTTGGTAAGGACCCCAATGTTCATTTTGTTGGTAAGGATAAGGACAGAAAGTTGGCTGCACAGCTGGTGCAGAAATACAAATTGCTAAGAGGAGGTCGGGGTTATGACCTCACTACAGTTGAAGATGAAGCACTTAGATTCACAGGCAGTCTGCTTGCAGGAAGACTTCTAACAAAGTGCAGACCTAAAGAAGTCACTAGAGCTGTTGTAGAGCTCGCAATCGCAGCTGCGGAGGGAGAACAGTATAACTGGTCTCTCTTCCTCTTGAATACATTTTTGGACGACTGCCAGAACGTTCAAGACAACGCCGCTCAGTTGTTCCATTTTTCTTGGCTTTTGATTTTATGCGCCTTTGTCGGGTGGAAGGAGCCCCCCAACACTCAGTTCCTTCCGCGTCGCGCAGGAGAGGTTGCAGGGATGTGCTAT
This sequence comes from Larix kaempferi, assembly GCA_027924585.1. Lineage (NCBI taxonomy): Eukaryota > Viridiplantae > Streptophyta > Pinopsida > Pinales > Pinaceae > Larix > Larix kaempferi. The sequence continues at coordinate 3,469,802 of BSBM01000913.1, read as the reverse complement.
GTCAACCTATGGGATTCTAGTAATCCCGCGAAGCGCAAGATGAACCACGTCGTGTTCTATGAATATTACCATCTCCTCAAGGACACCATGCACGAGATGCTGAGGCTGACTGAGGAGACAGCACAAATCTATGGAACAAAGTTGGTTTTTTCTGCCAACTTACATGAAATTTACTTCCGCCCTTGTGAAATTCAGGAAGAATGGGCCGTAGGCCTCTACCGGATGACTACTCAGGATGTCGAAGAAACTGTGAAATCTTGGCCAGACGAATGGAGGCAGGCCGCTGACATCGCTGCCGCGATGCCACCCCCTGCCGCGCAATAAAAATATAAAGGAAAGGAAAAGGCCGCACAGGATACTGATGAAGGTCCGACAAGACCACCTCCAAAGAAGCAGAAGCTCTCGCACCCCGCAGAAGTGACAGGAGATCCTTCTGAGACCCTTGCCGCGGGGTTCGACCAATACGTGAAGGAGCAATTTCGCGAGCAGCGGACCTCGCAGGCTCACATCAGAAGTGCTCTGGACCTGCAGCTCATGGAGTTGAAAGGTCTCACAGGAAGAGTTGCGCAGACCCATGCGCCAGCATCCGGTTCACAGACGCCGCAGGCATCTACAAGCACCGAGCAGGTTGAAGTACTTGCAGAGAGGCATACTGTCATTCACATCCCGCCTACAAGTATGACATTCCCGGATCCTTTGGCTGCAACCCAGGTAAACACAGTTGGCCCTATTGAGATAAATTTGTCATTAATTCCGATAGAAACTTTGCAGTTAGTACAAGAGAAGGTCTCTATTGAGCTGAGAGCTAGAGAGCTCTCCACATTCCATGCAAACCAAAGACTGCAATCGCAGGAAATAGAGCTGAAGGCAGGCTATACGAACATCTCTTAGCAGCTTGCACTTTATGAGGCACAAGACACTGGGATAAGAAACGTAGTTGATGAAATCGCCCAGGAGGTGTCGGCTTTCCAGATTCAACCAAACCTTCCTCTCGTTGAGAAAGTCCAAATTATTGGCGGAAGGGTGAAATCCCTAGAGCAGGAAATAGTTTCTATGGCTGAGGACCATAGAGCGCAGATCGCCGAGTTGGAAGCTTGTGTCGCAGCACCTCCTATAGATGATAGGCAGGAACAATTTGAAGCGTTGCACATAGCTTCCACACAAATGAAGTGCAGAGCAGATGAAGCCTAGAACTTAATGACGCAAGATATGGAGGCTTGGGCTGAGCTTGAGAAGATCCCTTTCAAAGTCGGTCTTTTGGAACAGGTACAAGCAGCAGAACAGTCCCTAACTATTCTGAGTGAAGAAGCTAAGGCCTTAGAAGGCTTAGCCAAAATGAGGAAAATGAGTGAAGTGCACAAAGTACAACAACAACTGCACAAGCTCAGAAATGAAGATGCTAGTCTCACCAACAACATCCAGCCATTCATGGATGAGTATGCTGAACTTGCTGCCCAAGACGAGGCAAAGATCAAAGAATTTGTTGAATCTCAATAGTTGGTTGATGGCATAACTGAAGAAGAAGCCAGTTTAGACATGGTGCAGATAGCTACGGAGTGCGTGGATGAAATGGACTCCGCTATTGCGCAATAGAAGCAAGCATTTGCTGTGACCCAAGCAAAAGCAGACGCGCAACTAAAGCGACCACACGCTAGTGCAACTGGCTCGGGGACGAGCCACAAGTAAGTGTTAGGGGCCTGTTGGAGCATAGGCCGCAGCTATAGTAAAGCTGCAAATTTTGAGGAAAAAGCACAAGTGTTGAAGAGAAGAAGTGCTAGTTTTGAGTAAAAGCACCCATTTTGGGCAGAAGTGAACAGTGCGCAGTACGGCGCTAGATGGACGAGCTCAGCGCAGATTACGGGCCGGAAATCACAGAGCTCGTGCGCACACGTCAAAAGAGAGTGAATGTGGCCGAGTAGAAAGCTCAGCTACCACAATAAATGAAGAGACGGAATAGAGGGCTCAGCTACCCTCATTAAGGATATGTACAGAAGTTATGGTTGCTCTGACCAAGGAAGAGCAACGGACCAAAGCATTGAAGGTGAAGGACAAGGAGCAGAGAACGATGAAGCAGCGCCCATACCCGCAATCTGCGCCGAAAGTCACGGAACCTGCAGGAAACAGCGACATGACTGCAAGCGGCGCCTACAGTACACCTAGCCATGTCCGTGGTTAGGGTTTTTGGGGATTACTGTTGGGAAAGGCCCACAGTTTTGTAAAGGTGCGACCCTCAGGGCCACCTATATATATGTGTAATTGTAGATGTTAGACATTAGACGTTAGACGTAGAAAGATTAGAGGTTAGATGTTTGATGAGTTAGAGAGTTGATAGCTGTAGAGCTAGTCACTGAGTTGCAGACAATCTAGGTTGATGTCTGAGTCATTGTAATCTCAGCAGAAGAAGAGAGTGGATCTAAGAGAAGGGCTCCCATCTATGTGCATGGAGTTTCCTAGAAAGATCTAAGGCTGCCGCTGTGTGCGCAGCAGGACTGTGTAATTCCCACTTTGAGATAATATAAGATACAAGTTCCCGTGGACGTGATTTCCCCATGGAGGTGAACCACATAATTCTCGTGTTATGATGCTGTGTTGTGTGAATGCATGTTTATGTTTTACTATCTGTGTTTACATGAATGTTTCGTTATCTTTATGAATGAGTATATAAAGCAAGTCCTTGAAGTTCTTTTAGAAGTTATATTCGTGCACTATCGAAGGAGTCGGTAAGAGCACTATCGCCGCAGCGCTTAGGGAATGTGTTACTGCGATGTCGCACGGGAGGAGAGACGATACATAGTGTATCGGACGTAGCGGATAGGCACCTCATTCGCAGGTGCGGAGATACCGCGCAGATAGGCTGGTAAGAGATTCAGCGCTGTTGCACTGTATGACCTGTGAAAGAATCAGACGCTCCGTTCAGAAGTTACTGCGGAAGGAGGGAAGAGAGAAGACTGTGGATTCCACACCGCCCTGGTTAAGGAAACCTGATTGCTTAGCCCCCCATAGCCACTTCGGGTGAGACCTCGGGCTTCTGCGCAGCTCGTTGCCGAAAGGGCCAGTGCACCAATGGGTGTTTGTTGCTGCACTTCCTAAAAACCCGGGTCTATCCAGAAAAGCAGCCAACAGGAACCCTTAATAGTATGCTATTGACCTGCATGAATGTCTAGAAACGCCTAATCCCACGCATGATCCAAAGTTGATTTGTGGCCCCTTAATCGAAACTTGGGAAAGTGGCTCCTAAATAGACCGCCATGAACCCCAACCACCAATGAGGAAGGCTTTCTGGATCTAAGGAAGTATCCATGATGGTCTATGGCCGATCCAATCTTCTGTCCAAAAACCAAAATTAAGATAAATTGTAAGGACTTTGAAGGATTTTTATCCTCAACATAAAACATCAAATCCACCACGATGGGAGAATCCACCAAAGGAGGAATGGCTTGAACAACACTAGTGTTTGATGAACAATCTACCAAGAGTGGACTCGAGGCATGATCTCCCTAGCTCAATGCGAGTCTAGAACAAATAGGACATAATATAAATCACTCTCCTAGATCTAATTAAGGATCAAGGAACTATATATATTTACCTTGTAGATCGCTAATCCTTTTCTCCTTGAATGCTGCTCCAAGCTTGACGATCTTCAGATCCGAGCTGCAAAACCTGTCAAGATAACAAGACAACAAAACAAGTAAAATGCATCTGTACAATAATCGATCTAAGTAAGCAGTTAAGCAGGAAAACTACGCAATATATCATTAACACAATGAGATTTTGGTGGAAAGCAAATATATTACTATGTTGAAGAGAGAAGTACATAGGATAGAAAGATTACAACCATTGACTTGACATAGAAATCCTCATCTAATCAAACCAAAACCAAAGCCTCCCAAGGAAGTGTGAGTCTCCCAATAGATGAGTATAGATCTCTCCTAAGATGATTTCACCAGCATGTAGACACTATATACTTCCTCCCCTTGGAATGGGAGTGAGCTTCACTTATATAGGACTAAGTGGATAGGATAGGTTGAGATATGGTAGGAGAGAGATAGTGGATCCTTCCAAGAGGCTAGGAATTGAATGTCAGCTCTCCCAAAAGGTCAAGGATAGGGATCCATGTCAACTAGCTTCGAGAATGAGCTCAAAGGATCTATTTTTGTCTATTAACTGACATCGTCGCAGGTTGCAAGAAGACAACCTGCGACGTCGCAGGTTGCATGAGGATAACCTACGACGACCTCCCTAAACCTAGTATGAGTGGATTTGTATCTCTTCCAGGTCAATAACTTAGTCAAGGAAACTTTAGGGATGATTACAATGATTCTCATGATGGTAATATGTTAGGTGTAACAGAATGCCCCCCAAAGCATGAAGCTATTGAAATTGGACATGTGAAATGCTTTGACAGAAGGAATGGCAATGGTTTCTCGGATGAAGGATGCTACTGCAGTACAACTGACTCTGAGTACATAGTCTCGTACAACATGGTTGCCGACCAATACAATGCAAATCCATGGTAGTAATGACCAACCGAACACAATCATGGCTACTAGACACAAGCGTAGATCCATGATGAGATGATAACAAACCCCCAACCAATACAAATGTGGATCCGTGTGATATGACTCAATACAATCTCCATCGCAACCTGTGTTAAATATGACTCCCCAGGGTCTTCAAGTCGAACCTGCAATGATACGAATCTATCCATGTGATTACAAATGTTTGACGTCGAACATGTCAGAAACCACTTGATTACCGTTCATTGATGTATACCGTTAACAAGCACAAGGGAAATCACCATTGATGTCAATGATTCCAAAGGTATCACAGTACATATCATCAAGTGTGAATAAATGAGTTGAAGTCGAATGCCGGATGAAATATTTCAATCAAGAGTCAATGATGTAAAATCATGTTGAAAGCAAGGTAACCTACCATTGAGGCATGCAAGGCCAAGGTACTTGGTTGGTTTCTAGATTCAATCCTCGGATGATGATTTGAAGTCGACAAGGATGAATTCGTCGAAGGAGGGCCATGATGAATCCCCCATCATCGACACGAAACACAACAAATGATGTGTAGAGCAGATCGGATGGTACAGTAACATACAAGACTGACTCAGAGTAAATCGACATGGTGGAAGGTGTACTAACTGCAAATAATGAGTGGGGGAAATATTCTTGAGCATGGGCATGGCATGACTTGGCAGTATTGACATGACAAGTTATGATACCAACTCCTAATGCAACTGATAATGGAAGCGTACTTTGAATGACTCAAAGGCGTGACAAGACTCAGGAGGTAGGTAAAACTCGAGGACAAACGGATAATCCAAGTATTGTATGCAAATGCAAATGAGTGCCATGTCCAATAAAGGACTAGGTATTGCCACTGACAAAGGGTGTAACATAAAAGCTTTCCTTTTTCCCCATCATGAACGATGAGTGTCTCATGTGTTTTTTACGAGCTTGATGAGGGTAACCAGATGCTCGATATCGCTCATCTCATAGATGATTCCAACCCAAAATATTTTCCGAACCTGGGATAGGAGGGGTTCGTCCCATGACGAGCCCTTCAATGTTTAGATTTTAACGAGTCCATAGAAGGTAAACTCAGTCGTCACTTAATGTTTAGAGAGTCTGAAAAGAACTAAAGAAGACTCCAATGGTCCTTTTTCGTAAAGTTAGCCTCATTGCCCGAAAAAGGGTAAAAAAATGCGGGAGAGGACTCTTCCAGTCATGATTGATTGGAGTATTCCTTTTTCGTAAATAGTGCCCCCTGGTCTAAAAAAGGGTAAACTATCGCCAGGGAAACGACCATTCAAATACTTTAAAAGCGTGAATGCGACAAGTTCGCTTGGCAATCTTTTCATATTTTGAGATCCTAAAAAGAGCTTAAAGATAGACTCCGGGGGGGTTCCTTTTCCGTAGGAGTTTAATGAGCCCGGAAAAGTGAAAAATCATAACTCGGTAACATATTCTCATGGTTTTAAGAGCACAAGAAAGAACAAAGAGTAAGATCGTCATCATCAAATAATTACAATCCAACGGATACAAAATAAACGAAAAAAAATTCAAGAGGCTATTCATACCTAAAATGACCATTATAACGTGAGATCGGCGCGCAAAGAACACTAAACAACTCCTGCACACTTGAAAACTAGGTCAAAAAGTCAATCGGGTATTCAAATATCATAAAAATGATCCAAACTATAGCAAATGACTTAAGAAGCATCAAATATTTTGAAAAAGAATATGCCTTTTGTCTATAAGTAGAAACAAAAAAACAAATATAGTCACCATTGTTCATTTTCCAAATTGTGGAGAAGAAGTGTCACTTGGAGCCAAAATCTCACTTGTCGATTCCGAGAGCTGCGAGCAACCATTTCACTATCCGTTCGGAGCAAGTAACTCTAAACTTCATCCAACACATTTCGTGTGGTTTACAATTTTAATTTTAGCTCATTTTTTGGGTTTTTGAGTTGGTTTGTGGAGGGCTATTACATCCTCGGGTTGTCGCAGGTTACCCTTTTGGGAACTGCAATGAACCCGGGTCATCGCAAATCCTGCAAAGTCGGGTTGCGGCGATGTCACACTATCAGTATTGACAAGGTGCGATGGCAGAAACGTCCAACCCCAAACACAGACCTAGCCCAAAAGATGAACTTTCAGTGGTTGAAGTGAGTCCTAATGATGTTAAAATGCCCCTTTTGGCAGGTTAGTAGCAGCCAACATGGTCTTAGAATGGCGTGAGAGAGAACATGAGGTAGATGATATACAAGCTGCAAACGATCTGTTATGTGTGACAGCATTGAGGAACTGTGGTCTTCTAAATTTCTTCCAGATCTAGGGCATAAGGGCCCAAATCCCATTGCTGACACATATGCTTCGATGTTGGGATGCAGCTCAACAATATTTTATGATCGGTGAGCACATACTTACCATAGATGTCGAGGACTTCTACTTTTTGATTGGATTGTCCCGGAGGGGGGACAACGTGGCTCTTACTGGATCACGGGGAAGTGATCGAACTATGGATGACATGATCCTACAACATTGTACTCCTCAAACTTGTGCTTCTAGTGGGAAGATTCCCATTAAAGAAGTACGAGATCGTCTGCTGTGTGCTATACTTTTTACCATCATGAGGATAGCAGGGAGCCACGCTCCTCACTTAGCTACCAGGTCCCAGATGTTGTATGTGGAGGACTGTATGTCTCTGAAGGTATTCAACTGGTGCGAGGGACTCCTCACAAAAATTCAAGCTCAGTTGACCAAGTGTTAGCATGGAGAGCTCAAGCAGTTCAGATACAGATCTATAGTGATCTCATTTCTATTGGAGCGAGTCACCCTCTTGCGCCTGCAGGTTCCTCTGGATGACAGAGATCCTAAGGATCCTCACATGGCCAGATGGACATAGGTGATGGACCACCATGGTGGGGGTCCTATCATCGGGTACGGTCTTGAGTTCTTCACCTAGCTGGAAAGTCATCTGCTCATGATAGAGGTTTACCCATACAGTGGTACGGATTACAGGGAGGACCTGGACTTGGCACTGCCCGAGGGAGCAGAGTGGGGAGACATCGTTAAGAAAAATGACCCTTGTATTTTTTAGTTTTTTATATTTATGATTTTTTTTTGATATAGTGCTGACAAGTTAACAACATGTGTGTGCAAATGTGGGCCCCGTGCAACCAGTAGGATTTTCTCTTCTTGCGAGAAGAGAGAGAGGAGAGGAAGTAGCCGTGGCCCCAACCGCACATGCTTCCATCCTGGAGATGGAGGATGTTTGCGAGAACCTGTCTAGGTTGACGTTAGCTATTCCCGGGTCGGAAGTGGATGATTTACCACGGCCCATGTAGAGGTATGCGGTTGGAGCGTCCGTGCGCTTCAACGCACTGCTTTGCAAGGTGGCGAGGGAGGTTGACTACTTCCAGGTTCAACAGGAGAGAGCTGCTAGACCTAGGGGTGCACGGGCTAGGAGTCAGGCCTGATGATGTTATTATGTATGTACTGAGAGCTCAGAAGCCTCAGATTTTGTACTACTAAAAGCTATGAGGGTTCCAATTTTGTAGAGACTTACTGAAAGCCATCATGCTTAAGATTTTGTACCAGCACTACTTTTTATGATGATATATATATACAGACATTTCCGACGGTTCTATACATTGTGTGTTTTAAATGGATGAATTATGTGATCTTGTTTATGTCTTTTCTTATAAAATGAGTTATTTACATGTTATGTCTACTTTTAAAAAATCATGGATATGCTTATGTGTGAGCAATGTACCAATCTAAGATGAAGTTGGCCATGGAGTCGGCAACTGTATTCACGTCTCATGGAATGTGCAGGTACTGAATGGACTCGAAGGAACTTTCCAGAAGACAGACTCGTCTTTAGAGATGGAGTAAGGTAGGATCAAGGATGGTGTAGACTCGGTTAAGATGAGAGACCACTAGTTGAGAATCCATGTGTATGACAATGTGGTACATACCCAAAGAAATAGCATCGATTAGGGTTCCATTGACTTCTTGATATTCTGCAGCAGTGTTGGTCGTGAAACCTAGACACATTCCTCCTGCGCTGATAAGCTCGTCAGTAGGTGAATATAGTACCCAGGCTGTCGAAGCAAGGTTGCGGGTATGTTGGCTGGCGCTGTCTGCAAATCTGTAGCAAGTTTCCATCTGCACACATAGACAGAACATGGTATAAGAAATGAAACAAGACCTAAGCACGCAAAATCAAAGCGTCACACCACACAAAAAACACACACACGCCATGTACAGTATATACAAAAGTACTTCTGCATGGAAGACTTAGGCATAGTAACTCTTCAGGTAGAGGCCGCTGCGGGGCTCACCCAAAGATATCCCATCGTAGTCTTCAAGCTCATAATCTCCCTTCTCTAAGACACGTTTCACTATGTAAGGTCTATGCTACATGGACTCAAACTTTCCTGCCCCCAGCTTATCATGTTTTTGGTCGTACGTGAGGACCAAATCTCCTTCGCTGTAGGCGCAAGGTTCTACCGACTTGTCGTACTGGGATTTGATGCGTCTCTTATGATCCTCGTTGGCAAGAGCGGCATCTCAGCGAGTCTCATCGAGCTTACCTAGGTAGAGGAAACGTTCTTCCTCGGCAGTAGTGTTGGGGAGAAGTGTGATGGTGATCTTGAGGGAAGGAATCTTGCACTCAATAGGAAGGACAACCTCCAATCCATACACTAGTTGGAAAGGAGTAAATCCAGTGGCAGTTTTAACGGAAGTTCGATAAGCCCATAGTGCTGAAAAGAGCATATTATGCCAGTTGGACTTGTGCGTACCCATCATACGTTGGACCATAGTTTTCAAGACCTTGTTAATGGCCTCAACCTGTCTGTTGGATTGTGGGTAGTATGGTGTTTCGTTTTCGTGGTGAAAACCCAATCTATCGCTCAATTCCTCAACCATGTGGTTCTGAAAGTGAGAACCATGGTCGGTAACTATAGACTGAGGAACTCCAAACCGCGCTATGACATGATTAAACATGAAGAGTGCGGTGATCTTGTCGTCATTCGTGTATGTAGGCATTGCCTCATCCCACTTTGTAAAGTAGTCCACAGCTACAATGACGTAACTATGCCCTGAGGCAGAGGTAGGCTTACAATGCATGAAGTCAATGCCCCATTTAGAAAAGGGGCCAACGGAAATAACCGGGTGTAATGGGGCGAGATGGGTGCGCTTTTTCATATGAAAATGTTGACATGGAGGACATTTTTTTACGACCTCGATACAATCTTTGAATATAGACGGCCAATAATATCCCATGTGAAGAATATTCTAGGTTGTAGCCATCCCAGAGAGATGACCGCCACAAGCCCCAGCATGACAGTCATTTAGGATGTGTTCAGCCTTGTCATGAGTCAGACAAAGTCGAAGATTAGAATCGATACCACAGCGGTACAAAGTATCACTAATAATCAGGTGATACTTCGCATGGTGGCATATTCGACGACTGTCATCACGAGATAATTGAGGGCTAAAACGTTGGTTCTAAATATATAAAGTGATATCTTCGTACCACGGATCATACGTATTGATAAGAAACAATGACTCATCTGGAAAAGAGTCATTGGGCTCAAATTCTACACCAGCCTAGATCCAAATCCTAGGCTCTATCAAGCACCGAGAGGGATCAAATCTCCCGAGGTGTAGACCTCTCCTCTAAAATCTCCTTGAGTGCAATACCTGAGGAGAGTTTTGCACCTCGGGAGATTTGATCCCTCTCGGCGCTTGATAGAGCCTAGGATTTGGATCTAGGCTGTTTTTAGTCGTGGGAGGTGACACAAAACTGCAGTTTGATCAACATTGTAAGGAACATGTTAAGTTGAAAACACAAATATATTTACGAGGATTATCATAATGTAAGTAATAAGTATTTAGGATTGAGTAAATTGTTAAACTGAAAAATAGAGACAATAATTTTGTAAGGACTAAATAAATGAAAATATGGTTCACATCGTGATCATTCTAAATCTATCTTCTTCATATTTTCTTATCTTCACACTTGGTAGTTTTGACATCTTCTCATATCGATCATATGAGAACGGAGGTTGAAATCATAGACCTGCCAATTCTTTTACTCAAGATATCGTTGTAAATGTCATACCCTGCCTCTCTTGCTTTCCAATACTAATAGTAGCTTTCTCCAATGTCAATCCTTGTGACTTATGGATTGTTAAACCCCAAGCGAGTATCAATGGAAGTTGTTTTTTATTACCTCTTTCGATAGGTGTGATAGGAACAACTTGAGGAAACGATTCATCCCATGGTCCCCCCACATAATTATCAATTTTTATTAAAACATACGTGGGTGGTTCCGGAGGCGAACTTCCAGGGTTATATACAATTTGTTGTATAACTCCAAGAGCACCATTGACGAGTCCTGCATCATTCCAGAGGTTTGATGTGAGCATTACCCTTGCTCCTATGTCTATAAGTAATTCAAGTTCCAACCCTTCTTCATCTCCTTCCATAGAATAGTTGCTTGTTACAGATGTAGCAATATTGGTCACAATGGGACAGATTAGGCTTCTTATTAAATGCTTGTTATGACAGTTTACATCAAAATATGTCGCAAACAAATGTATCGCCTTATCGAAGGAATTTTTCATTGTAGCATGTAAGGAAGTATCTGTACGATTCATCAGTAATTTCCAATCCTCTATTGTTGGAATTGCATCTCTAATATTCATTAACACATTACAAAAAGATATTTGTTCATTGCTTTGTCCATTCTGTCGAAACACAGTGTCGAGGGTCACAACTGTTGTGAATGTGTTCCACAATTCTTTTGCAATACCTTCTGATATATATACATGCTTATCCATGACAAGTGTTAGTTGTCCCAAATCACTATTGGGCCTGGCCCAAGGGGGTCAAATTTTGAACACATTAAATTTTGGGAACTGCGAAGCGAAGCGCAGCATGAAGGGAGACTTTTTGTGAAAATCAGTTTTTGGAAGCTACGAGGATAAGCACAGCACAGTTTGTGTATGTTGCGAAGTTGAGCGCAGTGCAGTGTCAGAAGCACTACGAAGTGGGTACTGTGAGGATTACAATGCCACGATGTTCCACGTTGACGGAGATCCAGCTAAGCAGAGAATTTGATGGATAACGACAGTTATTTCGGTTAGGTCACAGGAGACCTATTTTTTAGCAAAGATCATCGATAAACTACCAAGCGGTGGGTAGGTGCAGATCGAGATAGACAACTGGTCACGCAAATAGAGAACTACTAATTGAACCAATTGTCAAAGACCGTGAAAGAAGGAAAAGCTTGGTAGAAGCAAGCTGTTGGCGCGGATGACAGGGGAGCAGATAGAAACGTGTCGACACATAGGATAGCCACAACTGAAGATCCGCTACCAGACACCAACAGTCCAGTTTTGGGAAACCATGACAGTTTTGTAAACCTAAGGGTTTTTCCTTCATAATGTAAAGACATGACCTATGGGCATGATGTATATATAAGGAATTTTTGTATGGGAAAGGGTTACGCTTTTTGTATTTGGGTATATTGAATACTGTTAGAAAATTTTGAGCAAGAAGCCATTGTAAAGGCTCTGCAGCTGAGTGCGTAGAGACCTAATTTTGAGGAAGAAGCACGTCTGCAGCTGAGTGCGCAGACGAAGAACTGTTGTACCCTTTCCTAAGATAATAAAACAACAGTTCTTGTGGACGTAGCTTCCCATCCAGGGGGGTGAACCACGTTAAATTTTGTGTTATGCGATTGTTGTGTATGGTTGCTATTATTCAGTTCCTTGAATTATTTACAGTATGAATGCTTGAAATTACAGTTATCTGATATGTGTTTACTTTTATCTGTATTCACCGTGGAAGGGATGGAATAAGATGTTAGGTAGCTCATATATGGATGAATGTTAATGATCAGTATCTCTAAGTATTTGGATGCATGAACCTGTTAAATAATCACAGAGTTAATAATAAGGATTTGAGTGCTGCATTAGGGTGCGTAGCATTGCACAAATCATTCCATTACATATGTTTGAAATCGGTCTAAGTGTGGATGAATGATTAAGACTGTTAAGCAAGATTGATTAGTTTGATTAAGTTTTGTAGTGAATGCATAGTCTGGTTGACGCGTTGATCCTTGATAAGAGTTGCGCTGTCTCGCTGCAGTACCACGCAACCCCATTGACGCAAAGTATAAGACTTCGCACAGCCCCTTGCCCGCAGCATGGAAGCTCCATACCGCACTATGCATTAGTTAGTTAAGCACTCGCATCACCAGGTTGTGGAAACTTGATTCCGCAACCACCCCCTCAACTTCGCCTCGGGTGAGACATTAGACTACTCGTAGTCTGTTGCCGAAAGGACCGATGAATAGGGGTTTTGTTGGTATTTTGTACCACGAAGTACCTGGGTCTACATTGGAAACATCTAGAACACTATTGCGACCAACAAATGGTTATGTTGTTGCGCTAAGACTCAGTGATGCGATAGTGATTTTTGGAAAGTAATGTGCGAAGAAGAAAACAAACTCCCATTAGGATCAGACAGTTGGCATCCAGAACAAAAAGAGATCTAGACTTGGTGCGATAAGATCGAAAGACATTTTGCAAAGAAAGAAAACAAACACCCACGTCTATCTGACGTAGAGTGTTTGAATAGATATTTGTGGAGGGACATCCATGATATTTTCTGGGCATCATTTCCAAACGAATTGCACGAGTGGATATCGCGCCTAGCAAAAAGAAATAATTGTTCTCAAGGAGGAGTCCCTACAGAGTGGAGTCCAGAGCTTATTGAACAACTCAAATCAATAGACAGTCCAATGTCATGAGCAGTCGACTTCTGGGTTGATAGCATACTTGAAGGATTTGTGACCAAGTTTGCTGTAGACACAGTGAAATCCTACAGCCAAGCTGAAGCATACTTTTTTGAAGGATTCAGAGGTAAGTTTCTGAAAAATATCAGTCTATACATTAAAATGCTTTTAGATGAGAAAGGTGTTTTAAGAATGCAGTAATAGATTTGAATCTTTCATGGTAGAAAACACATACATTGATTCTGACGAAGAAAACCATACTTTGCAAAGTTGAAAGAGATATAAGATTACTAATGAAAAGAAACCTAAAGGATCTAGAAACCACATAGATACCGCAATTCCATGTGACCTCAATAATCAGAACACACAATTATCAGCCACAGTCCAGGGTATTACATCGCAGACTCCACCGGGTGTTAATACCGCCCCTCCCCTATCTTAGATTTCAGCAGTCCAGGACCCACCCGCGATAAGTGTCGCACAGCAGATCCCACCGATCATCAATACTAGTAGCACAATAAGAGCAAGTGCTCAGACTAGTACGAATGAGACCATTCTGCAAAATATTATCCCTAGCACAACCCAGCAAGCTGCGTCTAATTTTGTCGCAGGGAACCCATCGCAGAACCATCCACAATCCGGAAGGAGGATGGCTGATAACGATATCAAGCTATCGATATTCAAAGGAATGGGTCTAGAAGACCCAGATCAACATTGGTTTCTTTGCGAAGCCGTATGGAGTGTAAAGCAAGTTCAGGATGACGCTGTGAAGAGAGAGCAGCTCATCACAACTTTTAGAGATAGAGCATTACACTGGTTTATGAAGTATTCCCAAGCACAATCGAGAACCTTAGCAGACATCAAAGCCGCGATGTTAGAAGAATTCAAGAAGCCGAAGTCAGAATCACAATGCATAACAGAGTTGAAAGAAATTAAACAGAAACATAGTGAATCGGTATGGGAATTTGAGAAAAAATTTACAACATTGTTGGACCAAGTGAGCTTTGTTATAGCTCCGCAATAGCACCAAGAGTGGTTCAATGCTGTGTAGTGGTTCAATGCTGCATTGTTGCCCCATATCAGACAACCACTGATGCAACAAAAGGTTGTATCATAGGTTGAGGCCTTGGAGATCGCAATGAAGTTAGAAGTTTCACCAATTGGAGAAAGTAGTTGTGGGATGTTACAAATCCAGAACCAGTTGGCTACCTTGATACTAGAATTGCAAGGCATGAAGAATGGAAAGGAATAGAGACATGAACAAAGACATGAAGTTTGGTGCACAGGATGCAAAGGAGAGGGCCAGACCAGAGAACATTGTCCCTTATTTCAAGATTATCTTAACAGTGGTGCACCAAACCTAATGAATATGAATCAAAACCAGGCACCGTGGTGTGAAATTTGTAGAAGCAGAGGACACCGACCTAAGGACTGTTACCTGATACAGAAATATGTAAAAACACCTAAAAACTTATACTGTAATTTCTGTAAGTCAGTTGGACATGATGAGTCCAACTGTCACGCATATGAACTGATGAAGGAAAGAAAGCGAGATATGGAAGCAATGCGAGGTGTTGGAATGTACCGCGTTCAGGAAGAAAATCATCCAAAGCAAGAGAATACCCAATACGATCAAGGTGGATATAGAGGGCACGGAGGTGGATATCGTAGGAGAGGAAGAAATGTTGGCCCAGCTCAAGGAAGAGGCCGAGGCCAGGTAATCTGTTATAACTATGGCCATCTAGGTCATGTATCTAGTGAATGTACTAATCCATGCACCACATGCAACTACTGTAAATCATTTGATCATGTGATTGAAGACTGCCTCGTACTTGAAGTAGACATGCAAAAGAAGAGAAGGACAGAACCTCTGAACACTAACATTCAGTTGATCGCAGCAGAGAATAGACGTACAGATCCAAGTGTAAATGCAGTAACATGAAGTGGCGCTGATACAAGAAGAGACAAAAGCACAGAAGCCTCCACTTCTGGAACAACTGATGCTAAAAAGACCCCTGGAGAAACGGTAGGAGTTAGGAAAGCTCCTGGAAAAGCACCTCCTTTGAAATTACAGAAAAATAAAGAAGTATTTGAAGGAGCACGGGACATGTTCAAACAACCACCACCTACTTCGCCAGAATTCAGCTA
Organism: Larix kaempferi; assembly: GCA_027924585.1. Taxonomy (NCBI): domain Eukaryota; kingdom Viridiplantae; phylum Streptophyta; class Pinopsida; order Pinales; family Pinaceae; genus Larix; species Larix kaempferi. The sequence continues at coordinate 3,454,325 of BSBM01000913.1, read as the reverse complement.
CGTAGTGAAGTACCTCAGATAGAAGACATGCCACTAGCATATGATCAAATGCGCACTACACCAAATACACCCACTTTTGTTGCACATTTCCTAAGGAACTTCATCAAATTATTAAAGAACAAAGACACACTTATGGAATTTGAAAAACTAGTAAATCAGTATGAATCACACAGTGAGAAGAGCACTGCCCATGGCGCAGTTCATAACATTAGGAGTCCAAAAAGAACCGGGAGAGAAATGTGGTTCACTGCACAGATTGGAGACTACGAGATGGATGAGATCATCCTTGATCTCGGATCTGAAGTAAATGTCTTGACCAAGAAGACATGGCAGGTGATGGAGAAACCAAAGTTACAGTGGCCACCTGTACAGTTAAGAATGGATAATTAAGGCATAGTTATACCCTTGGGGAGGTTACCCAACACCATTGTCAACATTGATGGAGTGCAAAGTTATGCAGACTTCAAAGTAATTGAAATTCTAGATTATAGCAATCCTTATCCAGCGCTGCTAGGTATCGATTGGGCAATGACAAACTCCGCAATCATAAACCTGAAGACAATGAAAATGATATTTGAAGGCAATGATATAAGGGTCATCGCACCACTGGACCCTTCACAAGGGGAGCGATATGTTGAACCGATTCAAGAGGAGTACAGAGCTCAAGATCTCGACCGTATCTATAAGATGACAACAAATGTCGCGGATTATACTCATCCTACTGCCAATGGAATGCTCAGCTAGCGCTGCAATAGTTTTTGCATCTCAGACTCTGAGGCAGGATTAGAAAACTGGCAACATAGAATGCATGAAGTATCTTCCACGAGATGCGCAACAATTACAAAGTCACTCCATTGGATTGGAAAAAAGGTAAGTCCAATCCCCACTTATGATGTTACAGATAACGTCTATTCATTTATCAAAGAATACACTGTAGCGGTTGCAGATGAACATCGCGTCTCAGCATTAGACATGGCACTACGAGAAACACCTGCCAGATGGTGGGATATGCATAAAAAGAAATTGACAACTTGGGAACAGTGCAGAATAAACTACAGATCAAATTCATTGACAAGGTCACACTACCATTTGAGAAATATAATGGTCAGATGGATCCAAGAGATTGTATCGCAGCTTGTGTAGAAGCGTGGAAGGAAAGACCACAGACAAAATGGGTACATCTCTTTTTGCATACGTTGGAGGAGCCTATTCCAAAGAAATGGTATCTAGAAGAGGAGCTGTGCACAGGAACCATGGATTGGTCTGTCCTCCATGCGACCTTCCAGAAGGATTTTAGTTTTGAAGATGACCATCCAACTATCCATGATGCGCTGCAGCTGATCAAGCAAAAGATATTTAGCCCACAACGCAGGGAGGAAAACATAAAATTAGAAGAGTTTTTTTAAACAAACAATGTACTTGCGGGTCTACAACCAGATTGGACAGAACAGATAGAGCAGGCCTTGGACTGCTACAACATATCTGAAGAAGTTGGAGATAGCGACGAGGAGAACCCACGCAACATAAAAATCCCAGAATCGGAAGGAGTACGCGAGGTATAAGGACCTCCACCAGATATTCCAGATATGAGTGGACCGGTTAAAACAAAGAAAGTGAACATCGGCACCCGTGAAGAGCCGAAGTTTGCAACAATCAGATATTATTGGGATGATAATACAGTTGCATAGATCATGAGTATATTACAAGAATATCACGAAGTATTCCCAACCAAGTTCACCGAGATGGAAGGCATTTTGGGAGACTTAAGAGTGATGAAAATCCCTCTTAATCCTGGCTCTAAACCCATGAAGCAAAGACCATATAGATTAAATCCACGCTACAAAGAACGAGTTAAGGCAGAACTCGACAAGATGCTTGATGCAGGGATTATTGAGCCGGTTGAAAAATCTGAATGGATATGCCCAATGGTTGTCCAAGATAAGAAAACAAAAGGTGAGATCAGGATCTGTGTTGATCTAAGAAAACTAAATGATGCTTCAATGCATGACCCATTTCTTACTCCTTTTACCGACGAAGTACTTGATAACATGGGAGGCAACGAGGCATACTCTTTTACTGATCGGTTTTCTGGTTACCATCAGATTAGAATTGATCCAGTAGACAGACACAAGACCACTTTCGCAACAGAATGGGGTTCGTTCCAGTATACAGTAATGCCATTTGGTATGAAGAATGCACTAGCCATATTTTCTAGAGTGGTGATCGCAGCATTTAAAGAATTCATATAGGTTTACTTTGATGATTGCACCATTTTTGGATTACTGAAGAACCATGCCGTGAACCTCAAGATGATGCTAGAAAAATGCAGACAGCACCAGATTTCTTTGAATTTGAAGAAATGTACATTTTCTTTGTTCCTTATGGGATTCTACTGGGACACATTGTGTGTAAGCAGGGATTAATGGTTGACCCCGCGATCGCAGTTATTGTAAATTTGCCTACACCAAAATCAGTTAAGCAATTGCACACTACACTAGGGAATACCGGTTACTACAAGAAATTCATAAAAGGGTATGCACAAATAAACGTAGCAATGGAGAAGCTTTTAAAGAAAGATGCACCGTTCATTTGGAATGAGGAATATGAGAAAGGATTCCACACATTAAAAGAGAAGATGGTCACTGCGCCGATCCTAGTTTTTCTAGATTGGGAAAAGCCATTTAACATCCATGTTGATGCTTCATGTATAGCATTGGGAATTGTTCTTGCCCAGCCAGGGGAAGGAGGCATTGATCCATCCCATTGCATTTTCCAGCAGAAAACTGTCATCTGCTGAGAAGAACTATACCACTACTGAAAGAGAAGGAATCGCAATGGTATATGCACTACAAAAGTTCAGACACTATTTTCTTGGTGCACACTTCTCTATGTTTACTAACCATTCTGCATTGAAGTACCTGCTCAATAAGCCAGTGTTAGGGGGGCGGATATGCAGGTGGCTACTACTCTTCCAAGAGTATGATTTTGAAATAGTGGTTAAGCCAGGCAGATTAAACTTAGGACTTGATCATATGTCTAGGATTGAGTCAGGAGAAGAGCCAATGAATCTTGAAGACACCCTTCTTGATGCACATTTGTTCGCTATACAGGTAGTCGATGAGTATTATCAAGACATAATCCACTTCTTAACCACAGGGTTCGCACCTAAATAATTCACTACGCAGCAGAAGAAACAGTTGGTATAACGAGTCGCGGGCTTCACCATTATCCCAGGTCAACTGTACAAATTAGGACCTGATGAAGTACTGCGAAGGTGCGTATTAGAGCATGAAAAGCCATATATACTAGCCGATACACATTCAGGAGCAGCAGGAGTCCACTACGCAGAAAGAGCTACTGCGCAGAAGGTATTGCGCACAGGTCTATGGTGGCCAACAATCCATAAAGATTCAAAGGAACATTGCTAGAGCTGCGATGTCTTTCAGAGGACGGGAAAACCATCACGAAGAGATGAAATGTCGTTGAATCCTCAGCTGACCTTACAGGCATTCAAAAAATGGGAAATTGATTTCGTGGGACCCATCAACCCACTGGGGAAAAGAACTGGTGCGAGGTACATTATTACTGCAACTGACTACCTCACCAGATGGGAAGAAGCAAAACCAGTAAAAAACTGCACCGTAGCCACAGCTGTCGAGTTTATCTTTGAAAACATCCTTACACGATTCGGATGCCCAAAAATTTTGATGAGTGATCAGGGTACTCATTTTCTGAATAGAACTATTGAAGCTTTGACTGAAGAATTCTACATCCATCATCAGCGCAGTATGCCTTATCACCCACAAGTGAATGGAACTGTTGAAGCGTTCAATAAAGTACTCGAGAATGCGCTAACAAAGATATGCAATGTAAACCGCGACGACTGGGATCTGTCCATTCCATCTGTATTATGGGCATATAGAACAACATGCAAGAAATTAACTGGACACACACCGTTCAGATTGGCTTATGGGAAGGAAGCAATAATGCCAATGGAGTATATTATTCCCAGCTTGAGAATAGCTACATTTACAGGAATGGTAGATCACGCAGCACTGGAAGAAAGACTATTACACTTGCTTGGTCTGGAAGAGGATCGCTTCATCGCATGCTTCCACCAACAAGTACAGAAAGAGTGTGAGAAAGCATGGCACGATCGCCACATCAAGAGCAATTCTTTCCAGGTAGGTGATCTAGTCCTCCTATACGATAGTAAATTCATGAAATTTCCAAGGAAGTTTAAAATGCATTGAATTGGACCATATATTGTCATACATGTTACTAATGGTGGCGCAGTCCAATTAGCTACTTTAGTCGGTGATGCATTACCCAATCTAATAAATGGAAGTAGTCTAAAGCTTTACCGTGATAGTCCTGTTTCGCAGCATCCAGTATGATCAAGAAGAAGGGGAAATGTTTCTTAAGTGCCAAGTATAGTGGAATTGGGCACTAGAAACTGCGAAGAGTCTATACACAAAGTGTAAGGATATATATATGTATCGCGTAGCATTGCTGAAGCTACGCGACAAAAAAAAAAAACCGCGTTGTTGTGGCGCTCAAAAGGCAACTGCGCAGAGAAAAGAAATGAAATACTGCGAAGCAACTGCGCGGGACCTATGATCACCTACTGCGCCGTTTGACGCAACACTCCATAAAAATAGTCGTTACAGTGTCGGTCAAAAATATAACCATTATACAGTACTTTCCTATCGACCACTTAGGAATTTAAAGCAAATATAACCGTTTTGAACAGGTTAATGACGGAAAGGACCGATATCTTTCATAGATTTGGCTAACAGCTACACCATTTATAGCTTATCTAACTGTTAGAAGGAGCGGAGGAAGGCTAGATGCGCCTATAAATACCGTTGTATTCTGTCTCGCGGGCATTACCAAACACTTAGAATTTCTTGCGGACATTATTTTCTAAGTTATTCTACAAGCTAGAAGGTACCCTATTGAGAAGCCCCAAGTGAATGTATGAAAAATCTTCAGTAGAGAAAGAACTCATGCTACCGGAAGCTGTGAAGGTATTTCAATACGGAGGTATTGAAGGGTTAATGAGAACCCCTGTAAAGAATATTGTCAAAGATAAGCTCGAAGTATCCCGAAGATCACCAAGGCACGCTGTATCCATGGAGCCCAAAGGAAAAGAACAGGAGCAGAAAGTGAAGTTACCATCAATAATATTTGTACTACAGAAGGGTTTGCAAACCACTAAGGAAATTCCGCTCAAGTTCATGCCTGACTATATCTCACCGAGGGCAGAGGGTGCGCCAACACTAAAGCTACCAAAGAACACAAAATACGATATTCCGTTGTCACTAATATCAAAACATGTGAAGTTGGCAGATAATCTCCTCGGTAAAATACAAGAATGTAAATGGGAAGACTATGACCTACTACAAATACAGAAGGATGACAATTAACCAAGGTTTCCACAATTCCATCCAAACAGGTATATGTGCTGGAAGAACGATGTAAAAGGAAACCAGAAGTTAGTCGCAGAAAGCTGGTTATATGGAGTTGCGAAGTCGGGACTGTTAAATCTATTACGACTCCCGCATTTTGACAGGTCGCCAGAATTCAATGCAGTAGTGCGAACCTTAATGGCGTGCATGCAACAAGGATACCTGTGGCTCGACTGTAATGTCGACCTGAACGTTGATTTGATCCATCGCATAACAGGTTTGAGCAAGAGAGGCACAGATCCAATGAAATTCTTCCAAGGAAAAAGTAAGGATAAAGAAGTAGCCGCATTAATGAAACAAACTACACCTGCTACAAAGGGAAAGAGAGGTTATCAATCTGATGATATAAAGGACAACGCAACAAAGTTTGTCACACAACTATTAGCTGGTAAAATTCTAAGGAAATGTAGACCACTGGAAGTAACTGCGGGCACTGTATTGCTAGGTGCAAGTGCCGCAAAAGGAGAGAAGTATAACTGGTGTCAATACCTACTAAATGAATTCCTAGATGAGCTGCTTGAAGTATAGGTAAGCGGAACTTATTTCCACTTCACATGTTTGATAGTCCTAATGGCGTTCGTCGGTTGGAAGGAACCAAAGGATTACGTCGGCATGATCATTGATAAAAATGACTGCAGAGGACCACGCTATCAAAACCTATGGGCGAACCTAGATCCGCAAAAGAAGCATGCAACAAATGAGGTGTTCCACACCTACTATCATCAACTGCGCGATGTCATCATCATCACGCTGCGCATATCAAAAGAGGTAATAAACAAATACATACAAACTGTACATTTTTATGCTAACATGCATTGCATTGAAATCTCAGCAAAGGCACAAAGGAAGAACATAGAATGGTTCGAGGGATGCTATCACATGACAGAGGAAGATATTGATCTTCTCATGAAATAATGGCCTGTGCAGTACCGGGTCAAGATATTTGATTTCCTAAGCGATGATGGGGAGGAAAATCCAATTCCATGCCCCATTACTGAAGAACCAGCAAAGAGGAAGGAACCTGAAAGTCCACTACACCAGAAGGGACAATGGAAAAAGTCCAAAGCAAGTAAGGAAAAAATTGATATAGTCCTTAAAGAGGACGATTATGAAATAATCGCTCAGGTCGTCAATGAAAAGATGGAAGACATGATGATCGAGAAGGAGAAGAAGGAAAAGGTGCCTCACGAAACCTTGAAGGAGAACATTAATAAGTTGGAGGTGATTACGGAGAAATTTGAACAGGTACAACAGATATTTCCAGCACAGAAAGACTCAAACTCCGAGGCAAAGTTGGGAGGCACTCCGCAGATACAAACACCACAGTTGACTTTGGCGACAATGACGAGGTCCCGCATTGTCCATTTACAACCATTAGCAGTGAGGTTGCCGCTACCTGACCAAATAATGTTGGATACAAAGGACATAGACTGCGTGGAACTTGATCTTGCGAACATCACATTGCTAGGACTACATTACTTGCAGTTGCAAGTTTTTGAAGAGATGAATGACAGAACCACTAATGCAATGAAAGGGCAAGCAGAACTGTAGACAAGCTACAAAGAGTTGGAGGAAACTAGCTCGCAGAGAGCTATGGAGCTTCAAGATGAACATGATCGTCGGAAAAGGCTAGAATCCACAATCACTGCGGTTGCGGATGAGATACCAGAATTTGAAGTACAAACGGATCCCATGGATAGTGTTATCAAGATGGGCCAGATGGTGAACAAACTTAAGGAAGACATATACAATATGGAGATTTACCACGAAGCTGAGATTTTTGCATTAAAATGTCAACTTGAGCAAAAGATAATACCTACTGAGGCAGAAATAAGGGTAAAGGAAGTAAAAGCAGTGGCAGAAAGCATAGCCAGGGAAGTATCTAAATGTGAAATTTTATTAGAAGCGGCTTCTAAGGCATTCACTACCCTTCAGGAGGACCCAAAGTGGCTAGAAGCAAAGAATACTCTCAAAGCTAAGTAGACAGAATTCGAAAAATTGGATGAGGAAGTTAAAGCGTTACCAGCATGAGAATGACTCCATAGATACAAGGAGGTCAATGCGCTGAAGAAAGAAGTGCAGAATTTAAGAGAGAAAGAGGCTGCAATTGGGGATAAAACACAGCCCTTCCTAGAAAAAGCTAGCCTCATTGCACAAGAGATCAAGGAGAATCTGAAAGAGTTGCGAGATGGTCAACAACAGGTAGGAGAGCAGGAAGGAAAAGAGATAACACCTGGAATGCTCAACATAGTAAGGAAAGTAAAAAAGGACACCAAGGAAGCAGTCAAGAAGTTGATTGTCGAATAAAATGAATTCGCTGCGTCGACCGGACCACCAGAGGAGGAACAACTAGAAGGTGCTAAAGTTGCAGGTGGCTCGAGGGCGAGCCACATGTAAGTGTTAGGGGCCTGTTGGGCCTGGCCCAAGGGGGTCAAATTTTGAACACATTAATTTTTGGGAACTGCGAAGCTAAGCACAGCATGAAGGGAGACTTTTTGTGAAAATCAGTTTTTGGAAGCTGCGAGGATAAGCACAGCACAGTTTGTGTATGCTGCGAAGTTGAGCGCAGCGCACTGTTAGAAGCACTACGAAGTTGGTACTGCGAGGATTACAACGCCGCGATGTTCTATGTCGACGGAGATCCAGCTAAGCAGAGCATTGGATGGATAACGACAGTTATTTCGGTTAGGTCACAGGAGACCTATTTTTTAGCAAAGATCATCGATAAACAACTGGTCACACAAACAGAGAACTACTAGTTGAACCAATTTTCAAAGACCGTGAACGAAAGAACAACTTGGTGGAAGCAAGCTATTGGCACGCATGACAAGGGAGAGGATAGCAACGTGTCTACACAGAGGATAGCCACAACTAAAGATCCGCTACCAGACACCAGCAATCCAGTTTTGGGAAACCATGACAGTTTTGTAAACCTAAGGGTTTTTCCTTCGTAATGTAAAGACATGACCTATGGGCATGATGTATATATAAGGCATTTTTGTATGGGAAAGGGTTACGCTTTTTGTATTTGGGTATATTGAATACTGTTAGAATCTTTTGAGAAAGAAGCCATTGTAAAGGCTCTGCAGCTGAGTGCACAGAGACCTAATTTTGAGGAAGAAGCACGTCTGCAGCTGAGTGCGCAGACGAAGAACTATTGTACCCTTTCCTAAGATAATAAAACAACAGTTCTTGTGGACGTAGCTTCCCATCCGAGGGAGTGAACCACGTTAAATCTTGTGTTATGCGATTGCTGTGTATGGTTGCTATTATTCAGTTCCTTGAATTATTTACAATATGAATGCTTGAAATTACAATTATATGATATTTGTTTACTTTTATCTGTATTCACCATGGAAGGGATGGAATAAGATGTTAGGTAGATCATATATGGATGAATGTTAATGATCAATATATCTAAGTATTTGGATGCATGAACCTGTTAAATAATCATAGAGTTAATAATAAGGAGTTGAGTGCTGCATCAAGGTGCGCAGCATTGCACAAATCATTCCATTACATATGTTTGAAATCGGTCTAAGTGTGGATGAATGATTAAGACTGTTAAGCAAGATTGATTAGTTTGATTAAGTTCTGCAGTGAACGCACAGTCTGGTTGACGCGCTAATCCTTTATAAGAGCTACACTATCTCGCCGCGGTAGCCTAGCAGTACCGCGCAGCCCCATTGACGCAAAGTATAAGACTTCGCACAACCCCTTGCCCGCAGCATGGAAGCTCCATACCGCGCTGTGCATCAGTCAGTTAAGCACTCGCATCACCAGGTTGTGGAAACTTAATTCCGCAACCACCCCATCAACTTCGCCTCGGGTGAGACTTCAAACTACTCGCAGTCTGTTGCCGAAAGGGCCAGTGAATAAGGGTTTTGTTGGTATTTTGTACCGCGAAGTACCTGGGTCTACATTGGAAACCTCTAGAACAGTATTGCGACCAACAATCACCGACCAATATAATTGATCTTCCACCGAAACGTATATTAGCATTTTCTGGGAAGGCTTGGCGAAGTCTTGAATCTATTTTGATTAATAGATTTTTACCAATAAAACTCATTTCATCGATAAAAATATATTTAACGTTCCTCAACTCTTCTTGTAAGTTAATTAAAGTTGGTCCTCATAAAGGATTAATTTCTTTGATCGGTATATGAAGTGTAGAATGAACTATTGTTGCGGATATGTTGAAAGTTGCCACCCCCGTAGGAGCCAGAAGAAGTAATGGACTTTTCCCTGGATGAGAGAGATTATTAAGTGCATTTTTAATGGCTCCGATCAAATATGACTTTCTTGTTCCTGCAGTTCCTTGGATTATCATGCATAGTGGATCAACACCCATTCTATTATGCTCAAGGATAACATCGTATGGTATTCTTTGCTTATCACCCAAACTATCAGTTGAGTAAGACTTTACATGTTGATTAGTAGAAATCGATTTAAATTTTTGCATATCATAGATGAAATGAATTGCACGACTGGAGGTCTCTTCATCTTCAAAAGCAGTGTTCCAATCATTCATACGATCAAGATCCCTATGTCCAAGCATCTCAAACTCACTATAATTTATAAATTGATTTTTATATAATCCACATATGATCTCCCATTCATGCTGCCTGGAATCTCTCTGTGGAATTGGATGTTCTTCTTCCTTGTTGGATTCAACTCGACCATCTGTAGGCATAGGTTGACGATCAACATGCCAAGGTACATATTGCAAATTTTTCCAATTCTGTACTATTTCATCATATGTGTGGCCTATATCTCTTTGAAAGTCACGAAATGTCTTGTACAAAACCAACTCGGACCAACAGAATTCGACAAACTTCTCATCTTTTCGATCAGGAATAGAATTAAATCTCGGAAACACACGTACAATAGATGCATTACTTCGTGGTAACCATTTTCCCCTCCATCGACATTTGTCATATGACCAATATTTTGCAACATCTATCAATGTAAGTTGCTCCATATTCTCTGGTCGCTTAGTATATGCATCAATCAGAGAATTATCATTGTCGAGATTATATGTTTCAACTTGTACTTGTTTGAAAACCTTCATACCGACATTTAGAACCACAAAACGACGGCTACATTATGAAAGAGGGAGCTCTAGAAGCATATGGCATGTCTCCTGTGCACCAATGTCCCTATCAACAATGGATTCACACAACAAAGTTTTATATGCACGTGTTGTTGGTTCGTTCGGATTCTGGATAGAAGAGACCCGTATCAACATATTGTGGAAAGTTTCAGCTCCCTTTTCTGATTTAGTAGCGTATTTTTCTATGTAATTAGTGACGATGCGCTTGGAAAGTACATGCTGCCAATCTATGTTAGCCCTCCACATCATTAGTGTTTCACGATTGTGTGTATTGACTCTGTCATCATTTCATCTAGGTTCATACTTTTTTTCTCCTTGTTCATCAATGTAAAGTTTTGACTGGTCACATAGATCCCATGGTGCGTGGTATCGACAAACCAATTTCCCTCTCTTCTTTCGAAGACAACTTCTCTCATTGCATGTAATATGATGCTCAACACAGTTAAGAATTTCTTCATAATCAGTCATTGGATCTGATTGAAATATTTGTTCTGTGCCTTTTACACAAGAATGATCATCTACATTATCTCCAATTTGAATATTTCGTTGATGTCCCTCACGTAGATTTACTACATGCACACATTTGTCGAAATAATTTTTTGTAGATATAACTTCTGTAGGATCATCCCAATTTAGAGTGTCCATGTTGGGAGCATTTTTTAACCAAAGAAACCCATGGACATGAGGAGATCCACGATGTTGCCATTCGTAGCGACTCCAATAATCTGTAGCATGATGAAAATGTTCGAAAACCTCTTCTCGAAACATGGTATGTCTCAAATGCATATAATGTGCCACGATGTGAGGATTATCAATTACATTTTGACGTCGCCATTTTTTCACTTCACGTGGGTCTGTAGGACTTGTGCCTGACATTAATTTATGCAAATCATGCCACTACATATACACTGCACTTAGTGTGAAGAATATTGTCGGACAACCTTCTGTTGAATCAAGTCATATAACTATTGACGACACTTGCTCCAACATGCATGTGTGCCTCTTAATACCATTCCAAATCTCATTAATCTTTCTCCCAATCTTGAATCTGGAAGATGTTGTAAATGTTGTCGTAACTCTTCCATTGTCGTGGGTAGTTCACTAATATTTTTTTTGAAAAAAACGGTAGATGAAGCTTGAGCACGATGTCTCATTATTATATTTAGTAAAAAATATCTGAAGCGAGGGTGCCTTCCAAATCTGTTATCATGATATCTGAGAAGATGTTTTGCGTACTCATGTAGATGGACATTTCACATTCGCGGTTGTAACCAATCTGCCTCTCTTTTAGGGAACAATGTTTGAAATTCCATATCAAACAGTCCAAGAGTGTTATACTCGTTAATTGGAGATGAGCCAATGTCAGGCTAGTTAAGCACATCAGTGGATTCATCATTTGCATTATTTTCCTCTGGATTCGGATTGTTTTCCCATGCTCTAATAATTTCTATCTCTCATGGTGCACTTGGAAGCCTTGATGCAAAATAAGTTGTTTATAAACCATCTAACATGTCATCAACTCCTGGTATCCCTTCTAACATTGCAAATTCTGTGTCGCTGTCAATATCAGGAAGAGTAACAGAATTAAGCATATGTGAGATATCTGTTGCATTTTATGGTAACTCTTCTACTGCGTCATAATCAACTCGAACATCTTGATAATATGGATCACTCTGAATCTTATATATAATTCATCCATAACTCTTTGTTTTCTAATAATGAAATCATAACTGGATCCTTGTCGTCCTTTTTTCCGCACAACAACCATTAAGTCCAAGTTGTTAATATGTTGTGGCAATTTCTTCACAACATCTTTAATGTCCTGCGGGAAACTAATGGTGTGTCCTCGATATTTGTATTGTCCGCCTATTGAATGCATCACCTGCAACTTGGGTGAGATCCTCAAGGACAGAAGGTTGAGTTCCTGGATCCATGTGATTTCTAGCTGAGAATCTGTGATTAGATCCCTCTCGTAGACATCGCACGCACATTGGAACTATACTTGTATTACGTACCTGTATTCCAGCATAGGACTCTTGGCAGACATGACACATTTGAACTTCTGCTAATTGATCAATTTGTCCACGAAATTTTTTATGTCGAGTATACATTTCTTCAGATGGTACCGATATATTATCGTCAATTTCAATCTCCTTATCTTTGACTGTTAAGCAACATTACACAATTGATATTGAAAATTGTTTGTTGAATGGTAGCGTGGTGCCACTCACCCGCGATTGCAAAGATCCATATATCTCAATATTGTGGAAGATGCAAGCGGTTGCACTACTCATTTAGTGCGGCGACATATTCATTACACTGCTATTTCTTTCCCCGTTGTTTTTGGGCAAATTCATTACAATTACATGCGTATAGTTCTTTCCCTGCTGTTTTCTATGGGTATTCATTACAATGTATAGATGCGTATACATTACAATGTATAGATGCGTATACACTGGATTTGTTTGAATGAAGTAAATTTCTTTGCAAATCCCTCGATTTGTTTAAATGAAATAAATTACCCAGCAAAGCCATCTATATAGAAAACACTGTATTGGTTTAAATGAAATAAATTTCTCAGCAAATCCCTCTGTATGGAAAATGTGAGTAAAATCGATCAACTATAATACATTTCACAACATATACCAATGTAAAGAATTCTTAAGAGCAACTTCGAGTTCATAAACAAAGTATCTGACACCCACCCATTGTCCTTCTTGAACTATGCATGGTGATTGGTTGATGAAAAGATTCATTTTTATATGAGCATTGATGGAGTTTGAGGTGTAATAGAAAATTAGAAATGATGCCACAAGGCCTCTCAATGTCTACCATCAATCCTCACTCTGCAACCAAGGCAGGAATAGAGATGCTGAGCATGGCCTATGGAAGGCCTTACAACTAGCTTTCTCAGTAAGTGATTTGAATAAAAACTATTGTGATTTCTTGTTCGTGGATTTTCGACTCGAAATTTGGTCATTTTCTATGCTTTTTAAAGGCCGTCGAGCATCTTAAGCTATCAATGTTGTCGACCATCTATGAAAGATCCTCTCCCTCATCGTGTAAAATACATTTGCCGATTTAGTTCATACAATTGTTATCGTGACTTCAAAGTTTGTTTGGGCTAGCAAAAGTCCATATAGCTCCAAGCATATTAGAGCCTTAGACAAACATACAATCAAAGCACTGCACCAGCTGTTATAGGTGCTTGTATCAACTGGCATAAGACAGTCTCCATGCCACTGAATTGGCATCAAGATCCATTTCAATAGGATGTGACCTGCAAGAGAGAGAGAGAGCATTTCTAGCCACAAATGGCCCATTCTTCTTCAGCTGACCAATTGACTTTATGCAAACCCCATCACTTTTGCTTCCATTCACTTACCCCACCTTGTAGTCTAACAACAGCAATCCATGTCTTCAGAATTACCACTACTGCCAAGGAGATCACGAGAAAGCATGCCATACCACATACATGAATCTCCAACTTGCAACATTTTTTTAAAATGCTCCATGCTAAATATCATATAGGCTTGTAACTACCAAAATCTGAGTTGTAGCACTGATAATGGCAAGATCAGAGTGTTTTGGCAAGTTTGATGGCTCTGTTCATGGAAATCAAACTGCAATTGGACCTCTGATGCGATCAGGTAGCTGCAGTAGTCGCAGTTCCATAATAGATCTGGGATGCCTGGTCCTCTTCTACATCTTCTGCATTCCATAGGAAATGGGCATTTGATCCAAGAACAGTGCTGGAAAATATAGCCAACAGTGAGATAAGATCAGTTAAATGGTTTCATAATATTAAAATCCATAGATCTAGCACACTTTTATAGCCATTTGAGATATAAAGCGTCCTTCCCTTTGTACTTTGTACATGAGGGATGATTAAATTTATAAATTTCAGAAGCATCATAATGACAACCCATCAAATCCTCATCTAGGCATCTCTAGACTTGTACTAGATCAATTGGAACTAGCAATCATCATCTCAACATCAATCCCTAAATAGGATAAAATCCAAACAAAGCAGTGCAGGTAAAACGAATGAGATAACATGAATGTATAAATAATTGGATAAATCAATAAAGAGATGGAAAAAATACTAACCAGTCATCCGGAGCAGCTTCAACTGCTTGATCATGGTAATATTCTGAACGAGGTGCGTCTTTATGAACATCCCATATAAGATTGGCATACAGAGAGAGAGCATCTGCATCGCCAGGGTTGGCAAGTATGGCCCTCCCATAATATTCCTCAGCTTTTTCAAGATCACGCTGGACCTACATAGACACAAAACCAACAGTAATGAGAATTTTTATGCAAGAATATAAATTTTCATGCAAGAATAACAGTTTTATAAATAGTGTGCCTTTGATATATATAAGATGATGGATCATATGCAGTCAACAAGGCTAAGATGCTTAGTTATATAACTGCAGCTCAAGGCTATTAAATTAAAACGAAGTTCAGATTCCTTAATACTAACCTCCTGCAGGAACCTCGCATAATTCGTTAACAGAAGTTGATTTCCAGGATCTTCCTGCAGCATTTTCTTATAGTAAGCATCTGTGCTATGGGAATCTGATCCAGACCCACCTCCACTCCCTCCATACCCTCTTCCGCCTCCATCTTCACCCCCAAATCCTCCATTAACAGGACCCGTCTCAATTTTAGATCCAACAGCGGCAGCCCTATCGCATACCAAAAACACTCCAGTGCCTTCAAATATCTTGCTTCCCATCAAATCCTCATCCCTCCTTGTAGAGACAAAAGGCCCTTCACTCCGATGTGTTCTAAATGCTACCATGCTCTTTTCTCGAGATTCCTCATGTGGGTTTCCAGTGCTCTGAAACCCAATTGAAATTTGGAAATGGGAATCCTCAAATTCCTCTTCGAGAGCCTCATCCAATAAGCCATTGCTCATAAAATTTTCTGTAGAGAGCTTTCTATAGTGGTCCAAGGTATCCGACCCCCACCTTAACCCCAGCCTCCTTGAACAGGCATTAGATAAGGGGTTATGTAAATCAGCTTCGGACAACGTTCTTTCGAAACTGGGCTGTACAACATGATTAACCCACTGACCATCGACATTGCCAACAACATGCAATTGGGTCAACTTAACAGATCTGCGCGAACTCAATCCTGATTCTGGCTGAAGCCCAGTGAAGTAATTCAGTCCAGGACTAGAACAGCTGCGGAGCAACATCATAGAATTAACGCCTCAGAAACCTATTATAGCCAGATTTCTGGTAAGAGTTCAGTAACATGTTAATGGACTCAACAGCCCAGAAGGTTTAGATATAGGGCTCGCACTGTACCAGTCCAATATACCAAGTCGGGTTGAAAAGGCCAGAAAGCCTTGTCTGTCACGTAGCGCAGCCAGGTGCGCTGAATGTGTTCCATCTCAGTTGTTGGGCTCGTGATGGGGATTGTTTACCAGGGGCGCCCGCCGGGTCGTTGGTTTTCCAGATTCCGAAGATGCGTCACCAGATTGTACATTGAGTACGGGGACATATGGGCGGGCCACGATTTAGTTGGGTTGGCAACTTGGCGTTTAGCTGAAGTATCATGTCTGTGTCTAAGAGAGTTTTGGAGTTTTGTGACATTTTCTTGGAGTTATAGTTGTGGTGTATAAACTTTCATATATTATGTGTTCTGTTTTGAACCCACTTTTAGGATTATACACTTTGGTTTGGCGTTATCTAAGCACTTTGCTGACCAATAAATCAATGATTTGACTGAAACAAATTGCAAACAACCAAAGTAGCGAGCTAAGCAAGAGAGGTACCTTTGAATGGAAATGAGCCTCTATACAATAAGTGCACTGTATGCAAAGGAAAATTTAGTGGAGAGGAGAGGAATGTGGGTTCTATTCTTCGAAGGAGATCCATTATAGAGTATTACAAATGAGGGCGGAGATAGGTATAGATGAGCTGTCTCCCACCCTTAAAATATGGGAGGGAGAGTGAAGTCAAGACCCCACATGGTGATTATCATATAACTTTAATTTTAAAGTGATGGAAGTTTCAAATGAGCACGATGTAATTATTAAAAGGACTAATATAAATAATGATATATCAATCTCATTATGATATATTTTGGGTTGGGTGAAAGTGGACATGTATATATTTTTACATTTACAGTTAGACATTTTTAAAGTTAAATTGGAAAAAAATATTTTTTAATGATTTATTTTGAAATTTATTTATTTATAAAATATTATTTTTGGGAATATATGTTTAGTGTAAGTGATTAATCTATGACCCATGTCGTATGAGTATACATGGTTTATTTAATTGATTAAGTTAGAATTTAAAAATAAATTATTTTTATGTTTTTTTCTTGATTTATAAATATTAATTTGATATTTTCTATCATTACCAATTAATGATATTTATTTAGTAATGATATGACAATGAACGTAAGGTTCATTTATTATGTTTTCTTAAAACAAAAACTAATATATTTATATTGATATGAAACTGTTGTGGTTGAACCAATCAAAGAAAGTTACAAATTGTTCATAACATAGAAATTTCAAAAATATGAATTTCAAAACCATAAAAAACCATCTATTTTGTCTATGTCTACTTCTTATTATCTTATGAGAGTATTTTATATCTCTGTAAGTCCCAATAAATTGTCTCCCAAGAAGAAACATTTACAATACATGACATGTTAATCATGAGTGAATTCATGGCCACTATAGGCTTCCTCCATTGTTGTATTTTCAATTCCTAGACTTTCAACTCCTTGCTCAACTTGCACATTGTCCACGGGTTCCTCTCTAAGTAGTTGTATCATCAAATCCTCAAACAAGTTCTCCTTGACTAAACCAATGGATGTAGAAGGATGCCCTACAATCAACTAAGAGCCACAGGCAAGTCCCAGGATACTATTATAATGCATGTCTATATTAGTCACAATTTTTTCAATTCTCACTTTTCGCTCTCCAATTTATGCTTCCTAGTCTACTTGCTTTACCAATTCACTCTCCATTTGAATAGTAATGTGTGAAATTGCCTTATGTAGACCATCTAGTTGAATGGCCATGCTTCTCAGAACCTTTCAAATTTGATTTACCCCACAATTATATCAACTCCCATAATAGTGATGCTTTGCCATGGCTAACCTACATAAAGGATAATTCAAAAAATCCCACCAATGTTGACCTGCAAATCCAATCCCACTAAGATTGACAATTACTAGGGTGGTCCCATATGTCACTTTCCATGAGACCAACCTAAGCCCTATCCTCCATTGTATTTGAACTGCAAACTAGCAAAAAGCTCCAAAACAAGGTGAACCCCAAATCAACCAAAACTAACATCAAGAAACAACAAAAGCACCCATACAAAATCCAACCTACACCATGATATCCCATCATATCTAAGTTATTACACCAACCAAGCATAAAAACCTAAATGTGAGAGTGATACAAAGGACCGAGGAGGTTTTATGACACCGTTCTTGAGCCTTCTCAAATGACAAGTGCCATAACTATGCTAAGCAATGTCATGTAAACAATATAAATGGTTCATGTTAAGGAGATTCTTATAGGATTAATAAAATGTTGGGGTCACCCCCATTTTTTATTAAAACCCCTTTGTCCAAATAAACAACAACATTAACCAAACCATTTGTCTGAGAGATGCATGTATGACAAATGTCAAAAAATTCAATTGCATCAAATGAAGGAAGAAGTTCTATGATTCTCTCATCATTCAAGACAATTTTGATCCACATATAACTCTAGTCTTTCTTACCTTCCCAATGATCAACATTAAATCCCCAAAGATCATAGTCTTCTTAATATTTTGATCACAAAGCAAGTTCAGTAAAAATACAAAGCATGCATCTCTACCTAATTGTTGTTGTCACTCACAATCCCCAAGCATAAGTCATTTATGGTTTTCGTTTATGCCAAAAAATAACCCCCAATTTATGGTGCAACTTTTTTTTTTTTTACACAAACAGACAACATGCTTTATATTAAAAGATGGGGCAGATTACAGAGAGAAGGGGAGGCTGATCCCAAAACATCAAAGCTGTCAAGACAGTCTCTGAAATTACCAACCTCTGGAGTTCAAAAAAGGAATTTAGCCTGTTACAACTATAGATATAGATATTGCTACCACTACTATAGAGTTTAACAAACTGTCCTATTACCAAGCAGCAGAAGAAAAACATAGAAATAGAGCAAAAGTCTTAAAACTGAACACATCAGACCAAGAAGCAGGTGTGCAGCCTGGAGTTAATTTTCATGGCGGTTCCGAGCAGCTTTCTCCTTGATGCTAGCAGTTGCACCATTGTTGTTGTCGTCGATGTTCAAGATGACCGAAGGGCTACTCCCACTATTTGTCCTCACACGGTCCACTTTGGCCTCAACAATTCGCAGGCAACTGTAGAAGGTGTCGTTTTTTCCCATAAGCTTTTCATAAAAGTCTTTCATTTTTCCTATGCTATCCCTCACTTCTGAATTTGAGATTTGAACAAAAGTATCCGGATACGAGATGGATTTCTTCATGTCTGCAAGGTCCCCCCTGAGCCAGCAGACTTGTGTTTCCAAATCATGAACCTGCGAATGAATCTTAGGAGATGGGCTTTCATGCCCCTGAGGGGAGCCCCTGTTGCCCAAATCACCAGGACTGCCACTATAATGCTGACGGAAAGAACCTTTGTTAATATCACATGGCACCGAATGGAAATCAGAGACCAAGAATTGACCAAGAGCGAAACCATAGTTGGGAAATAAGACAGCACCTCTATTACCATGACCGAGCATATTGTCAAGGGGCTTCCAAGCACCACCATTACTAGCATAAATCAACTTAGTTTGGTTTATACAAGCCGACTTAGAGACACCCCCCCTTGAAGAATCCACACAGCCAGTATCCTGAAAAATTTCAGATAAATAACCTTTCTTGCTACCAGTACTAGTCCCCCCTCATGGAGTGCTCTGTTCATTCTTCTTGCATTTTTTGCAGTGCAGAGCAGTAGGACATTGATTACAATCCCCCATAGTTCCCCGAAACACAGGATTTCCGAGAACAATGCTACAGAAGAGTATACCAACCGGTGTAGGAAGCACAAGGCAGAAATTCAAAAGCGAACACAGGGTGCTACCATCGCCACCACCCTGCATGAAATAGCCCTTAACCACCTTGGGCTTCGTCCACCATAACTCCCCACATGCTAGACAGATGGATTCTGTCAGGGACGACTGCCAAATATGTCGAGGGGATAGCAGATGGGAGCAGGTGGATCTCGTTGAGATTTGAGGAATTAATGAGGTCGTCCCTTGGAGAGCGTAGAGGAGGGAAGGGGGGGTAGGACATAGGGAGAATATTAGGGAACCCAAACATTGTAGTGGTGGATGACATTGATTAGCGCATGACCACAATTTAAGCTTGCTCCAAGATTAACCATGGTGTCGGCACAACTATTGCAATGCCTAAGAATGTGAAATAAGTTTACAGAGTGAAACTCTTTGGACGAGAGGAAGAAGTGCTGATGCATAGTGGAGATAGGTTTTCGACGCATACTGACTATTTCCCTTGCTTCTCTTATCACCAACATAGAGTCTCCAAAAACTACGAGATCGTTGATATCTTTGTTTCTGGCAATGTCCATCCCCTTTATAATAGCTAACCATTCCGCTTCGTTATTGGTTTTTTTACCAATTCCCCACGCAAAACCATCCATTTTGTTTCCTTCGGAATCAAGAAGAACTCCCCCCGCACCTACCAACCCAGTCAAGTTATGGTGCAACTTGATGAGAGTAATATTGTGCTTTTTATATCAATTATGAAAGGATAATGGCACAAACTATTAATGGTCTAACCTATTAATTTGTTTGTATCATAGTTGAGAGAGTAACAAAAGAGGTGGGCACTAAAGATGGCTCATGGACAATTTGCATTGGTGTAATTTCGAATATTTTTATTGGTTTTTACTTAAACTCAATGTTATCAATAAGTGATATTGTGTTTATATATATTCACACACAAAATAAAGTTAAGCAAATTTCATCTCATACAATGGGTTTTGCATAAGTTGGTAATTAGTGAATAATAGTATGCATATGAATGTGTTTATCTCTTTATTTTACACACAAAATAAAATTTAGCAAATTTCATGTCATACAATGGATTTTGCATAAGTTGGTCATTAGTGAACAATAGTATGTGTACGAATGTGTTTTCTCTCTTTATTTCACACACAAGAAAGTTAAGCAAATTTCATCTCATATAATGAGTTTTGTATACTATTGGTCATTATTGAATAGTAGTATGTGTATGAATGTATTTTCTCTCTTTATTTTAATGTGTGTGAAGTATACAGAATATAAACATAAGAGATCTCCTCATTTCATTTTGGTATGATTATTTTATAGAAATATAGCTTCTAAAATTAACTATGCTTGTCCATTTATTTGTTTATGAGTGTGTCATATTCATACTTGTAAAAAAAGTTAAAATCCTTTAAACTTTTTAAATATTATAGATTTGATAAGATAAATGTTACTGCTAATCAATTTTAATTGCCTCAAACTTTCCAAATAATAAGATTTGATATCATCATTCTCAATGATGAGTGGGGGAGTGGATTAGGGATGGAGCTCTGCAACCTAGGGTTTTGAGCCGATCCGAGTTGATCTCGGCGGCCAGGGCTCTATCCCTGGTCACAGACTCCTTCTGAGCTCTCAGTAGACGACGGCGAGGGTAGCATTCCGTGGCGGTGAGGAGCGGCTTCCAAAACGGCGGCGGCACTCCTGCGACGGCTTGCATTCGGCGGAGACGGCTGATACCAGGACGACGCGATCAAGGGTTTCTTCTGCTTACTTCTCACACATTCGACCTGCAGGAACGCTAGATCCAGGCGGTCAATGCCGTTTCTGGCGTTTTGGCGGATACTTTTGTGGCGGCGACCAGCTTCTTGCGCTCAAGGGTTGCGATCTTGGAGGCCATGGCCCTCATACGACCCGCAGAACGGTGATTATTTGCGCTTGCGGTTTCTTGCGGCTCTGAGGATTTCTTATATACTTTTGGCGCGCGA
This sequence comes from Larix kaempferi, assembly GCA_027924585.1. Lineage (NCBI taxonomy): Eukaryota > Viridiplantae > Streptophyta > Pinopsida > Pinales > Pinaceae > Larix > Larix kaempferi. Next base: position 3,432,680 of record BSBM01000913.1, on the reverse strand, counting down.
TTTCTGTGTTCCGAGACATGGCTCGTACGAAGCAGACGGCACGTAACTCCCAGGAAGCCAAGGCTGCACGCAAAAGCCTCATGATACCGTCCTGGTACAGTCGAGAAAGTATCAGAAAAGCACAGAGTTGCTACCAGCTACGGCTCTGCAATTCAGGCAGACCTGAAGCGGCTAGTGAGAGGGTTCTCGATCCAAGAAGTCCAAGATTTCAATTCGAAAACGAAGGTCGACGGAAACCCTGATTGCTTCTCTGGAAAGAAATGTCCGAAATCTCGCCATCTCTCTATGGCTGGGCCTGCGTTTTGCTTTCAGGAGCGTGATGGATTATCTGAGTATGGAGAGAGGGCGGCGCCTTTGCGCGGCGACCCATTGGGTCTACACGATCCAGTGGCGGCGGCGGCAGTTTCAGGGACCAAACCTGAAACCGGTGGCCCCACTTTCACCACTGTTCATGATATATTTGTTCTATTTTTTGTCTAGTTTTCTCTTTCTTTTGGTTCAGCTCATTATAAGCTGTTTATCTGCATATATGAGACAATATGTGAAAATGTAGGGATCCTTGTTGATCTCACTACATCTGCAATATGTAATTTTAATCATCTTTTTGAAATAAAATTACGGACATTTTCCCAAGAAAAAAAAAAAATAATAAGATTTGATATAATTTTTATAAATTTGAATAATATGTTTTAGTTGTTACATAATTAACTTGAAATATGCTAATATATATTTTAATGCCTAAACTATAATAAAATAATTATCATTCAAACAAATATTTTTAAAATAATATTTTATTTCAAATATTTATTTTATATATATATAACATAATGCTTAACCTAATATTACTTTAATTTTTTGAATATTCATTTAAATTTAAAACATAAAATCTACAAACTATAAAAATATATATATATATATATAATAAAGTAAATGTTATTTAAGAATATTTATATTTAGTATGAATACATGAAACTAGCTATATGAAAAATGATGGTTTCTCTAGAAAGGACTTGAACTAATTGAACAACACTTTGTCCTAACATAAAGCTTTTTATGGGAAAGTTTACCATTATGAGGTATGCTATGCTTTATCTCTTTTCATCAAGCTTTTTTTTTTAATAGTTAATGATTATATTTTAATATTAAAAGCATAAGAAAAATTACAACGTAGATGTTATGTTCATGCCAACACATAGCGCCCAGAAAAGAGATCGAAGGGGTAGCAATATCCCAGTACAATCTAGCAGAAGAAGACGGGACAACATCCTAGAGTAGATAGAACACGAAGCCGCTATGTCCAAACAAGCATAGCACCCATAAAAAAGAACAAAAGGGCAACCGCCCAGTACAATCATACCAATGTAGACACAGGACCTAGGAGACGAGAGACAAGTCTGGAGAATACAATTGGCAATCCCTTGAGCCAAAAAAGGAAGAGTAAGCCGACAAACAGGAGCCAAGAATGCCCAGGAAGTGGTGCAGAAAGATAGAGGAATGTACAATAGAAAGAGTAAAGGAAACAGTCCCAGAAAAAACAAGGAGTTGGACCGATCCGAACCACAAGTGAAGAACACCACAGATTAGGTAGGATAGATTTCCAGCGAACTAGAAGAGATAGATTGATTCTCTTGCCAATGCTCATAAAAGATAAATCCTTCCTGGGCCGACAGGCATCAAATTTTCTTATTATGCAAGTTCTCCATTTAATAGACCCATTTGAAGAAGCACTTTTTGGATTTGTAATACGTAAATTATGAAATGGAATATGGTTTTGTTGAATAGTTGTATATGTTAAAGAATTTTTCTTTTTTAAGGTTTTTATTTTTAAATATTATGGACATTTTTAAGATTTTTTTTGTATTGTTTCTTTTTTTTATTTAAATGAAAGTTATATATATATATATATGAAATGGAAGATGGACATCTTATAGGTTTTGTTGAGTATTTGTATATGTTAAAGAATTTGTTTTTTTAAGGGTTTTATTTTTAAATGTTATGGACATTTTTAAAATTATTTTTTTATTTTTACTTTTATTTTATTTAAATGAAAGTTATATATATATATATATATATATATATATATATATATATATATATATATAATTAATTTTATTTATAAATTTATTACTTTCCAATAAAATATATATATATATATATATATATATATATATAAAGAATTAAATTTTTAATTTAAATTTATTTGACTTTTTTATTAAGATGGATTGTAATCCATGTAATGTAAAGTTACTTGATTTTTTTTAATATATATAAAGGAAGAAAATCATTCAAAATTATGTCAAATTTCAATCAATTAATTTTAAAGGTCCATAGTATTTGAACCAAAACTAGCTTTGATATCTGATGTCTACAAAGGTGTGGCTATTCTCATCTTTGGAGTGCTTTAGTAAGTATTGGATCTAGACAAATACTATAGAGTGATACTCAAGTATAGTTGGCACATATTGCGTGTGATGGTAAAGCACCAACATAGATCCATCTTAAAAGTGGCTCTACCAAGCGCCGAGAGGGATCAAATATCTCGAGGTGCAAACCCTTTTTAGAGTGCAAATGGAGAGGAAGGGTTTTCGAGAGATTTGATCCATATTGGCGCTTGGTAGAGCCACCTTTAAGATGGATCTATGCAGGTTCCAGTCGTGGGCGTGGGGGGCTTGGGGAGAGTAGGAAGCAATAAAATCCATCCACCATGTGAAGGTAATTAAGATTTGGATGCTTAAATTAATGCTATTATGAATGATTTATTGTAAGAATATACAAAATATCATTGATTTAAATTAGTTCATATTAAGAATAATTTATTGTAAGAGGATACTAACTTAACGCCATCAACGAACTTATCTAAGTTCTTATAAATTATCTATATCTTACAGAGTTCCACATATTTCAATGCAACAAATCTTGGTGTATGATAAGTTCCTTGATATTAATTCATCAAGTATTGCTTGGTGGATTGCAAGGGCCATAGAACCACAGTGGAGAGGCCATCTCTTACCAACTTACACTTAAATCAATTTCACATAGATTGATGGTTCATATACATTTGTTGAAATCAATGCGGTGAGTATTGGTGGGTGGAGTGACAGGGATGCAAGACAATAGAGGAAAGACCATCTTTTGCAGAGTTATACCAAAATCAATGCAACTGATATTGATGATAGATACCTTTGTTAAAATCAATGTAGCAAGTATTGGCGGGTGCAGTAAGAGGGCCACAAGATTGTTGAGAAGAGGCCATCTCTTATAGAGTTACATAGAAATCAATGCAACATAGATTGATGACTGAGATAAGTTTGCATAAATCAACGCATTGAGTATTGGTGCGCAAAGTGAGAATGTTGCATCTCATAACCCATAAAACAAAAATGTTTTTGTGTCAAACATGTACACAAATATTCCAATTTATTTAATTTCATGCATTCAAAGCTTTTTGATATAGTAATAGTAAAGTTCTTATGTCCTGTAAAAATGTATAGTAGTCTTGATGTATGGATAGGAATATATAGTCATAAATGTTTGCAAAGGCCTTTCTTTTAAGAAGAGAACGGTATAAAAGGAGTTCTTGTGAATGTGATTTTAATAAAAGCATGTATGGAGCAATTCTTGTGATTGTATTTTCGAATGAATAAGAAAGACCCTAGTAAAGGTGGGCATTATTTGTTCCATATTTTTGTGTGTCTATTCTGGGCATATTTTCAGTTTATTTAATGATTCGCGAAGGCTTGTGAAACATTAAAGAAATTTAAATTAATTAAAAAAAATTATCAACAAAAATATATTTTTTCCATTGTTTTAAAAAGATTCAAATACCAAAAGTAGTATCAACATGAAAATAAAACACTCCAAATTTGAAATAAAACACTCCATCAATGAATTTATCTAAGTTCTTACAAATTATATATCTCTTACAGAGTTCCACATATTTCATTGCAACAAATCTTGGTGACTAAGATAAGTTCGTTGATATTAATTCATCAAGTATTGTTGGGTGGAGTGCAAGGGCCATAGGATCGCAGTGCAGAGGCCATATCTTACCAACTTACACTGAAATCAATGCAATATAGATTGATGATTCATATATGTTTGCTGAAATCAATGTGGTGTGTATTGGTGGGTGGAGTGAGAGGGATGTAGGACTGTAGAGGAGAGACCATCTCTTGCAGAGTTACACTGAAATCAATGTAACTGAAATTGATGAAAGATACATTTGTTAAAATCAATGTAACAATTATTGGTGGGTGCAGTATGAGGACCATAGGACTATTGAGAAGAGGTCAGGGTACCCGTACGAAGCTGGTACCCAGAAACACCGCAATATGATTCATGAATTATAACCCATTGCATTCATTCTAGGAATAGATCTACCTGTTAGTTAATGCTTGGTAGGGCACTGCATGTGTTCAGGTAAAATAGCTAGCTCGTGTACCCGTTCTTTTATTTTCATGTGTGATTGCTTTGAGCGTAAACCCCTAGTGATAGTGCATGAGCGCAAAAAATGAAAACACACGTATGCGCTCCTGCTTTGGCAATGTCGAGCCTCCATTGACAATGATAAAAGAAGCATGTGTGCACATGCATTGTTAACACGTACACAAAAAGAAGTACGTGTGCACTCTTATGCGCGCACGCGTTGTTAATGCGTATGCAAAAAAAAATGCACACATGTTGTTAACCCGTACGCAAAAAAGACGAGTGTGTGCCCCTGCATAATGTTCTCTCCATTAATTCACCAACTTTTACCCCATTTAATGCCAAACGTTCAATACTTCATGAATATTTGCATACATTGGACTATACTTCAAAGTGGATAAATGAATGGCTAAAGAGAGGGGGTTCAAGGCTCCTAGGGATTTAAGGGTTTAGGACTTAAGGTCTTAGGGATTGGGAATTTAAGGATTGTGGGTTAGGTTCTTTAGGAGTTAGGGCTGTGGGATTACAGGATGAATGGTTCAATGGTTTAGAGGTTAAGAGATATAGGGCTTTAGGGAGAGTGAGAGGTAGAGAGAGATAGAGAGAGAGGAGGGTGAGACAGAGAGAGAGAGAGAGATGGGATATGGGAGAGATAGAGAGAAAGATATCATGGGGTTAAGGGGGGAGTAGTAGCATCCCACGTCATACCTGCAGGGGTCATGCCCGATGCAACGCCACACAAGATTTGAAATGTAAACATGCTTAGAGGGTGAAAGAAGAGGATTGAGACCTAAATTAATGTTTCATAGCTCAAGAACAATGATATGGGGATGAAATGATTTGGGCCCTAGGCCCTAAATCATTTGGATGTGTGTGTTTTTCACACTAAAGACGAACCATAGGGCATCTAACATGGTTGAGTAAGGAAATAATACAAAAAAAACCCTCTTGTAAGTCCAACTTTCAAAAAAAATTGTAAGGGGTCTCTGGATTTGCCCTAGGGGGGTGTTGTGGTCACAACAGTGGGATACATAAGCCATGAGTAGGTTTTGTAAACTGAAACAAGGGATTTAAGCCCTAAATGACCCTCTCAACCTCAAGTGCCATGATCAAAACCTAAAATACACAACGTGAGCCCTCTATAAGGTGTCTGTCTTTGGAATCAAAGTTGAATGCGAGTGCCATTACAATGTCTTGGGAATCATGTACGAGTATCACTAAAAAACGCGCAACACGTTTTGTATATACATAACTTGCGTGCGTTATTAACTTCACAAATTTATGTTTTTAAGTGTTGGATGGAGATAAAGGGGGTGAGAGAGAGAAGAGACATACGAGAGGGGGGGAATGATGAAGACGATGGTGATGAGGATGATGATGATGATGATGAAGATGATGATGAATATGACGATGATGATGATGATGATGATGATGAAGATGAAGATGATGGTGATGAAGATGATGATAATGATGATGATAAAGAAGAGGATGATGATGATGATGATGATGATCGTCGACGATCATCATCATCATAATCATCATCATCATCATCCTAATCCTCATCCTCATCCTCATCCTCATCTTCATCGTCATCGTCATCGTCATCGTCATCATCACCATCATCATCATCATCATCATCATCATCGTCGTCGTCGTCGTCATCGTCACCCCCATCTTCATCATCATCATCATCCTCATCCTCATCCTCATCATCATCATCATCATCATCATCATCATCATCATCATTATCATTATCATCATCATCATATTCGTCATCATCATCATCATCATCATCATCATCATCATCATCATCATTGTCATTGTCATCGTCATCACCCTCTTCCTCATCATCATCATCGTCATCATCATCATCATCAACATATTTATTATGATCTTCATTATCATCATCATCATCTTCATCATCATCATCATCATCATCATCTTCATCATCATCATCACCATCGCCATCTTCATCATCATCATCGTCGTCGTCGTCATCGTCGTCTTCATTATCATCATCACATCATCATCATCATTATCATCATCATCATCAGGCCCTCGTGGAGGCCTACGTGGAGGGCTACCGCAGTAGGAGAGGGGAGGTCTGGGAGGGCTGCGTGGAGGAGGAAAGGGGAGGAGGTGCATGGAGGTGGTCTGCGTGGAGAGCTACGTGGAGGGCTCGCGCAGTAGGAGAGGGGAGGTCTAGGAGGGTTGCGTCGAGGAGGACAGGAGAGGAGTTGTGTGCAGGAGGCAAGGGGAGGAGCTACATGCAGGAGGTTTGCATGGAGGAGGAGAGGGGAGGAGCTGCGTGCAGGAGGTCTGTGTGGACGAGGAGAGGGGATTACGAAATTTACCTGTTCGTATAATTTATTGATTTTCTCTTTGTTGGTCCTCTTTTCTTTGCACCCCAGATTATTTTTTTTTGCAGTTTGTCTATGTTGGTTACCCTCTCTTTGGTTTGGTGTATTTTATAACCCTTGTTTATGAAACTACACGTCTTTTCATTATTTTTAATTATTCATCGACATAATTATTAATTTTAATTATTTTTTATGACCGACAATATCGACAAACACTCGACTCACAATATCTCTCTCATACTAACAACCGACTATATCGATAAACACTCGACTCACAATATCTACCTCATACTAACAACTGATTGTATCGACAAACACTCGACTCACAAGATCTCCCCCATACTGGGTTGTAGAGTGCCTCTTGGCGCAATGAGCATGGGGAAGGTCGTAGATGAGCTCAACAAAGACCAAATATTTTTTGCACTTGGCTTTTTCGAAAAGAAGATCAAATTCTTGTAGTATCACGATCCAGTGTGAATACTTGCCCCCAAGCACCTGACATGTCAAAACATTGTCCATGGGGTTCGAATCGACGATGATAGTGGTGGTGCGAAGCAGAATGTAATGTCAGAACTTCTGAACAGAGATAACTGCTGCGAGAGCGAGTTTCTCAACATGTGAATATCGAGTTTCAACATCAATAAGACCTTTACTGGCATAGTATATCACATGTTCTTGGGCGTTCTCGTCTTCCTGCACCAAAACCATGGTGATAGTGGTGTCGGAAGCAGCGAGGTATAGAATGTAATCTCGATAGTAATTCGGTGGCTGGACCATAGGGGCATGCATGATGGCATGTTTCAAACTTTCAAAAGATTGTTGATCTTGGTCATCCCATATGAACAGGACGTCCTTTTTCATCAATCTCATGTAACCCTGGGTCTTTTGCACGAAATTACAGACAAAACGCCTTAAATAAGTCGCTCGTCCTTGAAGACTTTGAAGTTTTGTAATATTAGTTGGAGCCGGAAGTGCGACAATGGCTTCCACCTTCAAGGGATCAATGCAGATCCCATCTTTTGAGATGATAAACCCTAAGAGGCGTCCAGACTCGACACAAAAAATACACTTATGAGGGTTCAAATGGATATTGTACCGCCTACATTTGAGGAAAATAGTCATCAGATGATCTATGTGGAACTCACGCTACTTTGAGTGCACAGGGAGGTCATCCAAGTAGGGTTCCACAAAGTCCTTCGCATCATGGAAGACATATGACATGACCCACTGGAATGTGGCACCGGCATTTTTAAGACCAAACGGGAGTTTACGATACGCAAACGTTCCCCAAGGACAGATGAATGCAGTCTTGTGTTGGTTGGCAGGGTGGATCTCAATCTGGTTGTAGCCGGAAAAGCCATCCATGAATGAAAAAATGACACTTCTGACACAATGGTCGATAATCTGGTCAATAAAGGGAGTCAGGTAGTTGTCCTTGGGACAAGCCTTGTTGAGATACTGATAATCGACACAAACACGAATGGTGCCCTGATTTTTAGTAACAAGGATGACGTTTGAGACCCATTCTGTCAATGGGATAGGGTAGATGAAGCCATCCTTCAAGAGTTTCTCAATCTCTGCCTTGATTGCTGCATTCTTTCGAGGGTGTATTGATCGCAACTTTTGGCAGACAGGTTTGACGGGATAGGTTTTGATTTCGTGTAAAACAATGGTGGGGTCTATCCCAGGCATCTCCTCGTAGGTCCAAGCGAACACGTCTCAGAATCACTTAAATAAGACCGTATAAGAAATGACTTCTTCGGGGGTACACTTCTGGTCTAAATGAATGTGTTCCACTACACTAGGAGTAACTGAAATGTCTATTGAAGTGGTGGGTTCATTGTTGGCTAAGTTTCCTTCGGAGTCCGTTTGACATGTGAGTATCGAGGACTGAGACCCAGAGTAGACATCCAGTGTAAATATGGTGCTAATGATATTCTCCACAGTATCCAAAAAGGGAAGGAAAGATGAACGATGATGGAGGTCTTCCCACAGAGGACCATCTACGCGCATGATTTCCATAATGGACTCGTCAGAATGAAAAGTTTGTAGTAGGGGATCGGATGATGTCCGTTGTAGAGAACAGGAGGTGGAGGCCATAGCTAAGTGGTCCTCTAGTGTTGATTGGATAGCCTCGTACGTGAGTTCGGCGGGTGACAAAGGCATAGTGTTTCCAATCAGGTGTGTGGTGGCTTAGTCAGGTAAAAGCCATGAATCAGTGGAGTTGGGGATAGATGAAATCTACGAGGAGATCATGTTCACCATGGCAACATGATTTGGGGGATCAGAGGTAGGAAAGATGCCCATAAGGGATGAGTCCTTAAGGAGGCCAACCCCCATGCTCTCATACTGATGCAAATATTTTCCAATCGATGGAACGTTATCGCCTGGGTGAGTAGTGGTTTCAGGTGTGTAGAAATCCAGTTGGTCAATAGTAACAATTCGGCCTTGATGAGGGAATTGTACTATGTGGAAGATAGATGATGCGACTTCAATCATGGCGTAAAACCAATTCTGACCAAGCAGAATGTTATAATCTAATGGGGCAGCGACCACTTCCACGTTGATGGTTGCGGTCTTTCTCCCCAGCTTGACTACTAAAGCTTGTAACATCCCATGAGGTTGAAAGCCACGTCCGTCGAATGCTCTCAAAGTGGTAGGAGAACGGTTCAAATCAGGAGAGCCAATGCATCTCCAGCATGAGATCGACATGACTAAAGTAGAGGCACCTTCGTCCAAAATGGTACAATGGATTGTCTTCCCAACAATGTTTGTGGCAACTTAAAATGCCAATTGATGGGAGAGCCTCGATTTGATGTATTCCAGCTAGAACATTATGGTGTTCGATGAATCCGGGTCAACTGCACCGATGGCAGCAAGGAGAGTCTTGCGCTGATTAGGACAGTTTTGCAAGACCTAGAGCGTCGACATGGCATAAGGAGCTTGTGCTAAGTCCTCTACAATATCGTAATTCTGAGCAGCCCGAGCATTGGGATTGAAAACCGATTTTCTAATCGTGCTCTTGGGTGGACGCAACACTGACTCAAAAGAAGGATTCTCAATGGTGAGAAGAGAAGCCGGTACGGTGACGTCAGGCATCAAAGTGGAAGCTTTTTCAGTATTACTTCCAACAGGTTCCTTTGCTGGGACAGAGTCATATGAACGAGAAAGGGTGTTCAAGTTGATAGTCTCACTACACATCATGAGAACATGTGCGGTGGTGGATGCTTCTCCTTGGGAAGGAGAGGTGTGAGCAATCAACTGCTGATTTTGAGTAGGGAAGGGATCATTCAGAACTGCGGGTGTGGGTTTTCCTTTAAGAAACTTTTGAACTTTTTCTCGATGGGGAAACTCTTTAGAAAAGTGGTCATCATCACACAGTAGACAAGGATACTTCAACTTCCTTTTCTATTTGGTGTCATCATGGGTGCTCTTATGTTCCTGCAAGGTGGAAGATTTCTTAGGTTTCCCTTTGTTCTTCTTCTTACCACAAGACTTCTGAGGTGAAGCTGATGAAATAGAATTCACTTCTTCAGTGACAGCAGGAGTGGACGATTTGGTGGTGTTGTGACCAGCCTGTGTTGGTGATGGGGAAGAACCTTGAGGGTTCGACGATCCAAGAGTTTGAGAAGGTGGCTGGGTGTTAAGGGATCCAATGATGCCATAAGCTTGGGGTTCCTTGGGTGGTTTGGCAGGGTCGTACTTGTTACATGGTGCGTCAGGAAGGATATCAAACAACGTGCTAGATTGAGCATAGACTAAGTCTAGTAAATGGGCATGGGCGATGGCCTATTCCTCAGTGACAACACCTCCCATCGCAACATCTCGAGCTATGGTAGGTATGAGAGACTTCGTAAACCAATCCGCTAGGATTTGGTCTGGAATAGGATCCTTAATAAGACGTCGTCTCCTCCGCCACTCATGTATATGATCTGAGATGTGAGTAGAGGTATTTTGACGGAGCGAGGTTAAAAGCTCTATACCAGTTTCATACCATATAGGTAGCTGGAAATGAGTCAAAAAATTCATAGCAAGAGAACCAAAATAAAGAAAAGGATGGGGTGGTAGTTCGATATACCACTTGGAAGCCGAACCAGTGAGAGTCCGTTGAAATAATCGAAGACGGATCGAGTCATCCATCATGGAGTTGGATGAACACCATAAGTGGTATGTCATCACATGGTTTTTAGGATCCTCACCCGGCTTGCCATAAAATTTCGGGATATCTGATGGAAGTTTCACCGGAATGGGTGGACAATTAGTTCTGTGGTAGATGGGGTCATTGGTCAGGAGAGACAGGTCAGGTAGGTCCAAAGTGGCCAAAAAGGGCAGCTGCGGAATAGGCTGTGGGTACTGATAGTACTGATAAGGTGTGTAAGGACCAGTGGGACCTTGTATCGACTGACCATAGGGTGTTCCCGGAGGAAACTGGCCATAGGGGTATGCGTTGCCCGGACCGAATGTAGGTCCGTTGCCATAGTAAGGTGGTCCATTACCATAATAAGGTGGCCCGCTACCATGAGGTGGGGGCCCGCCTCCACCGTCAGGAGGGGGTGGGACACCTCCAAATGGTGGGGGTCCACCACCACTTCCAAGGTAGGATGGGCCGCCACTGCCTCCACCGAGAGGAGGTGGTGGTACACTACCACAGCCTCCACCAGGAGGGGGTGGTGGGCCACTGCCGCTGCCGGAAGGGTAAGAGCCTCCTCCACCACCTCCACCATAGTATGGTGGTGGTCCACCACCACCACCAAGATGGGATGGTCCTCCACCACCACCACAAGGGGGGTGGGCCATGATGGCTAGAATGAGGTGGTCCTCCGCCAGAAGGTAGAGGTCCACCTCCTCCAGAGTTATGTGGGTGTCCACCACCTCCAATGGGAGGTGGGGGTGGACCAAATGGGGGTGGAGGGACTTGAGGGATTGTAAGCGGGGGTCCATGTTGTAAAACATTTTGTTGTCCCCATAGAGTGTAAGGATTTCCGAGGTAGGGTACCCTGTAGAGTGCATTTTCAGGATTAAGTTAACCCGGCACAGGGTTAAGATGACCTGGATACGCTTGACTCGATGGTGGTTGAATTACGTTGGACAGTCCCCCAACATGGGATAGTCTCGTAGTGGAAGGTCCAAGAGGTAAGGAATTTCCAACAGAATAACTTATGGGAATTCCTGCTACAATATTATGGTTAAGAGACACGAGTTTCCCCCCAGCAACAACTTGCTGACCACTAAGTAGATGTTTACCCAACACTGGTTGTTGATTATCTACCATAGGATTAACAGTACTCGTGAGGAAGGTAGGGGGTAAAGAGTATTCGCCCTGTGAGTTTTGAGGTGGGGGAGGAGTAGATAATGCAATTGTAGTTGTGACAGGTGTGTTGGATTGGTTCCCTTCAACAAGTTGGGTAGTGTGAGGTATAGGACTGGTCTCCTATGAGGGTTGACTAGTTTCGGAGATGGTCAGATTATGGATGGATGGTTCCGGTGAATCAAAATCAGGATTTCTCTAAACCTGGACCTATACGCAAGATGTTGTCTTCGAGCTTCATCGCCCAAGGAACGTAAATGATCCAAACGCTCACGAAGAGGTGCGAAAAGCTTGGTGGACCAGGGCCAGTTAGTTGGTGGAGTGCCTTCTGGAGTATTCCAGGTAGGCGGGGATGCAACGGCAAAATGGGCCACTGGGTGGCCTGGAGAAGATGTCCAATAAGCCGTTGAAGGACCAGCAACTGCTGAAGGGCCGTCCTGGGGTGAATTTATCCATTCCAACGATCCAAGCTCTCCCTGGAAAATGGGAGGTAGGTCTTGTGAAGTATAAGTTTGTGCTTCTTCACCCTGCAGGGGATGAGACGCAGGTGAATATAGAGGAAACATATGCGCTCCAACATTCAATGTGGGGTTTTCCACTTCAGGTGACACGACCGTGGCTTGTGGGTCCATTCTTACCCTCGAAATTACCTCTTCGTTAAGGGGATATTCGAGTGGCAAGTTCTGAATCCTACGAGACCTTCTCCAAGGAAAGTCATCCAGAATGACTGAAACAAAAGTTTCTCCTAAGGCAAGCTAAATAAAAGAAAAGTAGACCAGACAAAACCCTACACAAACGAAGGCCACAAGAAAACTTATGTGATAAGAGTGGATTCAAAGGTCTGGAACCTCACGGGATTGTCAAGGCTTCGCAAATCGCTATATACCGTAGGGTCCAATAGTAAAACGCAACAAGGAGGATTGGGACCGTACCCTTGCCTGAATACCCGATTACCTGGACGGTACGTGCGTAGTAATCTCCCCGAGTGTTGTTCTCGGTGTATTTATCTTCCAAGACGGCCAAAACGTTAACTTAGTTGGTCTCAGGAATCCTAATGGTGTCTCCTGATATACGCAAGGTACGTGGGAGCTCAAATCCATAGTGGTGCTGTCTAATGCACAACCATACAGCATGAGACCTTCCTATATACTACCGAGTACGTGAAACACCTTTCTATTTACACCAAGTACGTGAAACACCTTTCGATATATGCCAAGCACTTGAAGTACTTAGTGGGTACGTGAAAGAGCTTCGATATACCTAGTTGGTACGTGAAAGAGCTTCGATATATTGATAAGTACGTGGAAGACTACAATACCCCCGGAATACAGTGCTGGAAAATAACGAAAGTTGCCACGCTTAACGACGCCGGAACACGTCTCTAACATACACACAAGTTACTAAAAAATTTACCCTAGTTCTACCATTAATTTTATCTAGACGGTCAGGTGAATGCATGAGTTGAGTACATAATTGCAAGCATAATGCAGGCCCTAACTACATGCAAAAATGTACTTTTATTTTGATGAACTCTATGTATGGGAGGGAGAAATTTCTTTCCAATGATTTTACCAAAACAACACAATGCAATACAATCCCAAATCTACCGAAAATGACTATGAGGTATTCTTTTCCTTTTCAAGCTAAACACAAAAAATAACTCAACACTACTAAGCCAAATCAAATCATGTTTTCCCTTTTTCTTTTAACTTTTCAAAACAAAAATGATGCTAAGTGATGAAAAGAGAGAAGTTCTAAGTAGAGTATGCAAGCTTTTCACTTTCACTACAATGGCCTAAAAGCATAAGAACCAAAAGATGCATGCAACTTTCCAAGCATGGAACTACTTTTGCAAAACTTTATATCTATTTGAATTTTTCAGGAAAATGAGCAACTCATATTTCGTGAAAAACATAAATAATTTAATTTTCTTTCAACTTTCCAAAAGATCTACAAATGAGACATTCCAATGCATGTACAATTCTTCAAATGAGCTTGAAAACTGATGGAAATGAAGTACTTTTGATTTTTCAATGGATGTATCAAAATAACAACTTGATAATGGCGATGCTTTTAAACACAAATACTGAAATGAGAAGATCACTTGCACCACTCTAATGACTCAAAAAATCTCAAGAAAAGACAAGCACTCTTATGGACTGAAAATACACACAAACACTCAAAACCAATTAGTAGCAAGCAACACTAAAGCAAGCAAAGCTCAACAAATGTATGCAAATGAGGTCTGGAAACCGATCCAATACAATGACCAAATCCGGAAAGGAGAGGAGGGAATGCAAGGGTGATAGATGCAGGTGGGCGAGGCGAAAGTGTCCACCACTACCAAATCTCAAACTTGTCCAAGACGGAACCCAAAACAAATCCAAATGAAACCAAAAACTCTAACACATAAATAAAAAATGGGATCTCTGACTAGATCTTGTAGTGCATAGGGGGTTTGTACATCAAGCCATGACTCAAATCAGAAATGGAGAAGGGAAGCCTGAATGCCAATTTTGACAGATCAACGCAGTCTGTGTTTGTACACAGTGCAACGTTTACCAATGCGGGAAGTGCGACGATGTCGCAGTAGACCAATGAAAGGGTTGTGACAATAGGCCAACAAATAGAGATCAGAGATTAAAAAAAATGACCCAGTGTCACTCTGAGTCCACTGACCAAGTGCGACAGGCGATATCCAAATTCAAAAATGAATAAATCTCCAAACAGTGAGCAATGAAATGGTTTGAAACTGATGAGTACAAACTCATAGGAGGACTACAGACTCTTCAAAGCGAATATCTGATGGTGAAACGAGGCTTAGAAGGCACATAATACTATGAATGGTTTGCAAAAGAAATCAACTGAAAATGGTATTCAAATTGACAACTACAAACAATGTCTTCCCCAGTATTGATGGGCCCAAATTATAGGTATCCTATAGCCTTTTTGCCATAGTAAAGCACAATATATGATGAAGGAAATACACCTGTTTTGTGGAAAAATGTATTTACTTTGATTATTTAAAAGGATGTTTAGAGATTATTCTTTTTATGTTAAAATCATTTTTCCACGTGCTAACCTCGGGAATGAGCATGCATAAACAGGGTGTGAAGGTCTTGAGGTATCTACGAGAGTCAAAGCTTGAGGACTGCAAATAACAGAGGGGCTCAACACTCATATCTCCCTAAGTTCAAGCAGAATCCTTGATTAAGAGGATCGACATTTATGATCATAAACTAGGTTAGAAATAAGAGACATATATATATGGACCTCTCGGGTAGCGAGGGGGTCTTGTTTCTATTTTGTAGAATCAATCATTTATGCATTTTTGTACTGCGAAGACAGTTTGTTTTAAAGACTTTTCCTGAACCATGAAGTTACTATTTTAATAAGAAGACTGATGTTACCTTTAAGCCTGCATTTATAATTTTTCCATACTCTTGAGTATGGGTTGGGGAGGGCCTATCCAACACGTAAGTCAGGAGCTTTACTCTGTTTTCAGGTATTTTTCATATGTGTTGTGCATTGATTTAATCCCTATCGTATCTGGAAGTATTTTGATGGCATTTGAATAACGTGGTTTTATTTCAATAATTAAGCAATCATTTTGATTCAGCATAATATATGTAGTTGGTTATAGAGCATTCTGTAGTTTGGTAAAACTCTTTCCGTAGTCCTGTAGCTACATTCTGCGCAAGCATATTTTGACATCCGTTTTCATGCATTCTTATATTAGTTTTAAAACAATGATTCAGATCTAGGAACTCAGGCATATTTCCCTTATCAAAGTTAGATCATAGAGGTTAATCACTTTCAGCTCTTTAGTTTAAATAATGATCATCATTTTACTTCTCAGCATTGGATATTTACGTTCTGATTTGGTTTTCAGTATTTAAGTTTTTAGATGAGACTTTTAATATTCAGTACTTGATTTTCAGTATTCACTTCTTAGATTAAAATCTTAGCTTTCAGCATTTTATTTCTAGACTAAGTTTATCCAGCTTTCAACATTTCAATTCTTAGTATAGATTTACAGTTTTCAACATTTCAATTCTTAGCATAGATTTACAGTTTTCAGCGCTTAACTTCTTAACATATGAATTTGTCATTCATAGATTCACAATCTTTTTAGCTCACTTTCTTCTTTGATTAGAGAAACCTTTAAGATACATACCAACACCCCAAACATGATGAAGACTATCCTATAGAGCACATACAATGCTATCACCTCTGAAGTTTGTATGTCCCCTGGTCGATAATTAAAGTGTGCTCTTGGTCTAGCTGCCCTAATTAGGTATCCATTCTTGGAGATCACCAAGTATGGTCGCCAGATTTGTTTGACGGACAATCTACCAGGAGACTCGAGGCATGATCTCCCTAGTTCAACGCGAGTCTAGAACAAATAGGACAAAATATAAATCACTCTCCTAGATCTAATTAAGGATCAAGGAACTAGATACGTTTACCTTGTAGATCGCTAATCCTTTTCTCCTTGAATGTTGCTCCAAGCTTGACGATCTTCAGATCCGAGCTGCAAAACCTGTCAAGATAACAAGACAACAAAACAAGTAAAACGCATCTATACAATAATCGATCTAAGTAAGCTTGACTACACAAGATATCATTAACACAATGAGATTTTGGTGGAAAGCAAATATATTACTGTATTGAAGAGAGAAGTACATAGGTTAGAAAGATTACAACCATTGTGTCATGTCCCAAATTTGGTATTGGGTCACAATGGCCTAATCACATTGGCCCTATTCATTAGAGTTTGTCAAATTGATGCTAAAGGTCAAATAATTGCCAAGGAGGAAAATTACTAGTTTCCTAGGTTTGGGGTGGAAGCTTTGGGATTTGGAATAATGGGGATAATAAATGATGTTTGAACATTAGAATGGCATAAATATTTAATAAAGTAGCTAAATAAATATATACAAGTGAAAATCAAAGTGGCATTTCATCATGAAGACACATGGAGGAAGTGGGACCCACATATGGCTAGATTTCCCCACTACACTTGGCATCATTCTCTCACCAATTCGAATTCAAGGTGAATGGTAACATACTTGGGGGAGTCCAAAAGGTATTATTCATTGCATGACTCATCCAAGGTCGAAATATAGAGGAAGAGTAACTCCCATGGAAGAGGAAGAGGCAATTTGGAGCTAGTGAGACACTTGGGCTAGATTCCCTAGCTCTATGACAACAATGATGAAGATGCTATGACACCTATGACACAAATCAGACCTGAAGGCTGACATATGACATATATGACATGTCAGGGCTAAAAATAGACTCCAAGAGGGTGCTCAAGGGTGTTAGGGCAGCTAAGATGCTTCCACATGTGATTTGGTGGAAGTGAGAGACTAGGAATTGTTGTACAAGTGGCGTTCTTTGGAATCTCTTCCCAACATGAGTTGGCATGAGTCTCTTGGAATGAATTCGACCCATGGAGGACATTAGAAGTTTATAAATGTCAATAACAAATAATGAAACCAGATTTTGATCATTTGTAGAATTTGCAATTGCATTTGTGAAGAGGGAGAGCTAGTGGATGACTAGTTTCTTGCCTTAGCCAATTTCGAGGGTGAAAGATTCCCATCCAAGTTGGTAATTGGAAAGGCCATTCAGACCTTTCATTTGGAGCTTTAATGGAGTCTTTATTTGTAGGTGTAAGCTACAGGGCAGCTCATGGTTTCTTCTATTGCAGCTCACTCCTTCAACCATTTCCAGTTTTGATGGCATATTCTTGATCCTTGAGGGAGGGCGTTTTTGGTGAGCTATTGTACTCTTTGGGGAAGCTTTTAATGCCCCATTTATTTTGTAATATGAAGTAAATACTCTGTTCTTCATCTCCAAAAAGTTTCAGGTCTAAATTCCAAGTAGAAATGTATAAATCTCAATTTTAATGGAAGAACAATGTCATTTCCCCACTACCTTGTTGTGAGCCAATGTATTGATGATTATTTCGAATGAATGGATGATTCTCTGATATATTTGTGATAAATATACTGCCATGGATGTCTTCTACAAGTTTCATGTACTGTACTTGAGCATTTGAAGCATTTTTACTCAGTGTAGTTGTATTGGGAGGTGAAATAGTGCCATTTCCCCAAGGGTCGAATTGGGGATTTTTGCAGTTGAATGGGAGAGGGTGAGAACAGTTGTAATAATCCATTAATGGTGCATATGAGACTTTAATAACATACTTAACACATTAAATACCTCTGTTCATAAATTTGAGTGGGTTTGGAGGCATTTGGGAAGCCATTTTCATTGTTTACCCCAGGGGGATTTGAACCCCAAATTACTAGTAAAATTGCATAATTGGTCCAGAATATTAAGAGAGTTTGCAGAGGTCTTTTGGTGGCCATATGTCATCCATAAACATCATATTCAAGTTATAATATCATTCATACACCTTCCTTGAAGATTTGAAGGCATTTGGAGTCAATTTGAGACCTAGAGACCAATACTAGTCAAAGGAAAATCACTAGTAAAGTTACCTACATTGATCAGAATTGAAAGAGGATTTGCAGAAGTATTTTAAAGGTCCAAAGGAATCCCTGAAATACATATTTATGTTCTAATATCATTCATACACCTTATCAGAAGATTTGGGATCATTTGGGGCAAATTTGGGACCTAGAGATCAAAACTAGTCAAAGGTCGAACAAGGGAAAAAAAGTGGAAAATTGCAATTTTAATAAAATTCCTAATAAGGGACATTACACATTGACTTGACATATCAATCCTCATCCGATCAAATCAAAGCCAAAGCCTCCCAAGGAAGTGTGAGTCTCCCAATAGATGAGTAGATATCTCTCCTAAGATGATTTCACCAGCATGTAGACACTATAGACTTCCTCCCATTTGAATGGGAGTGAGATTCACTTATATAGGACTAAGAGGATAGGATAGGTTGAGATATGGTAGGAGAGAGATAGGGGATCCTTCCAAGAGGCTAGGAACCAAATGCCAGCTCTCCCAAAAGGTCAGGGATAGGGATCCATGTTAGCTAGCTTCGAGAATGGGCTCGAAGGAGCTATTTTTGTCTATTAACTGACATCGTCGCAGTCTGCAAGAAGACAACCTGCAACATCGTAGGTTGCATGAAGACAACCTGCAACGACCTCCCTAAACCTAGTATGAATGAATTTGTATCTCTTCCAGATCAATAACTTAGTCAAGGAAACATTAGGGATGATTACACTGAGTCTCATGATGGTAATATTTTAGGTGTAACACTAGTGTCCATAGAGAGAGAGAGAGAGAGAAGATAATGCATTGTAGTGGGTGACCAATACACCCTGTTAGACCCCCGGGAGGAATCAAATCATAAACAATGGGGGAATTGGCACTCAAGCAAGAATCACAAACCAAAAAACTTGAAGTACTGACCATAGGTCCAATTAACGAAGAAAAATAATCCTAGATAGAGCTAAAACCCCTAAGTCGTTGAATAGGAGATAAACTGAGCTAGATAAATCGTCGAGGATTCTTCGAGCATAGAGGAAGAGTTAATAAGAGATATACTAGAATCGATGGGCTTCCACCGAAAAGGATGCAAAGCAACGAAAGAAGTATCAACCGAGAGCCTGACAACAACATCAACCTATAAAGATGACTTTGAAACCAGTGAGAGATCAGCATGAATTGGACACATATCCAGATCATAGTGAGTGGCAACCACACAGTCTCCATCGGAAGTGAGGCTATCAATAAGGGCATCAATCGTCCCCCAAGCACACGGAGGCTCAACACCCACGCAGATTTGATGGGTCTCCTATTCCAAGACGACCTCATGAACATGCATAAAAGGTTCCAAACCAACCTTGTCCCTCAAGGATTCCCCAGAGGGCTTGGAGGAAATATGGGGAAGAGATATGTAACCCACCAAAGAAATAGAATAGAAATTCACAGTGTGCCCATCTCCCACCAAAGGAAACAAATCCTCAAGACCCAAAACAACCCTACAAGGCTCCGATGCTGATGAAAAGGTTACCAAACCCCCATCCACACCCTATTGAGGAGAAGAGACTTTCAGAGGTGGAGACCTACCTACAAAATGACAAAAAGAGAGAGGGAAAGACTTCATGAGGTGTCCATACCTATGACATATGATGCATTTAAGGGGAACCCCAACATAATCCAACTTTTCAGTGTAGGAAGACACCTTTAGAGATAAATATCATAGTTGCTAAACCATCTTGGGCATCAATATTAACCAAAATAGGAGCCTTAGTCATAACCCTTGAGCTTTGGAAACTCGGGTCAACTTTGATGAAGTACCCCAACTCCTTTCCAATCAAAGCAAAGATTTGCTCCATCCATAGTTCTAGAGGAAAGCCTAGAAGGAGAACCCAAATAGGTTTGGTGTAGATTTTCTCCTGCCTGGAATAAAAAACGGGGTCGAGCGCTTTTACTTCATGACTGCTAAACCCCAAGACCAAACCCTCTCCAAAACCACAAAATCCTCCTCACAGTACCAGAAGATGGAACCCAACCCTTTGCAAGCACATAAAAATTCCAAGAATAGCAAAAAAAGATAGAACAATGAGTGCCAACCCACTTCTTTAGGGTTTGGTAACCCATGTCTCCCTGCAAACTGGCCCTTCACTGTATTGTTAGAAAGAGTGGTGTCTTCACTCATAGGAACATCATCACCAAGCGCCAGCTTAACTGGTCGCTCCTTCAACTTGACGCAGGGTTTGCCGGAACTTGGAGGACGAACAATGCCCATGAAGACCACATAAACCCTAAAACGCACAAAAAGGTTTCCATATCGTTCACTGATTCACACATCTCACACCGTTCGCCATAAGGTTTTCAGTTACTTGCACTATTCTTCTCTCAATTTCTTAGCTACCAATTACTTTCTTATTATGCAAGTTCATCATTTAATAGATCCTGGAACATTTGAAAAAACATTTTTTGGGTTTGTAATATGTCAATTATGAAATGGAAGATGGATATCTTTTAGGTTTTGCTGAGCACTAGTATATGTTATGAATTTGTTTTTTTATTTCAAGTTTTTTTAGTTCCAAGATATATTTTGATTGTAATTTTTATTTTGTTTGAATGAGAATTTTGTAAATGTATTTATTTATATTTAAAATTTTAAAAATTTTATTTTATTTAAAAATTATTATATTTTAAAGAAAAAGAAAAATAATAAATTCATGAATAATATATATAAACAACTTAAATTTTAATTTAAAGTTATTTGATTTTTTATTAAGATGGATTATACTACATGTAACCATTGTTCTTACATGTAATCATTGTTATTTATTGTAACCATTGTTCTTGATTGAGATGATTCTCAATTTTGGAGTGCTTGTCTTATGGTAAAGAATAATCTATATATTGTGTGTGATGATTCTCATTCTTGTATTATTTTTATAAGAATGAATTTTATGCAATTATTAACGAAATAGTTATGTAGGTTTAGTACACATTGTGTGTGATGACAAAAAACAGTCTGTGTATATAGAGAGAGAACAATTACTAAGATGTTTGCATAATAATAAATACACATAATTTGGTTTATATGGTAAGGTGAAAGTGTGCATGTATTTGTGTGTACACATTCACAAACACATATACACATGTAAACCTTCATCCCCATCATACATACACACACCTTCACCAATACCACATGCAGATACACACTTACATGTACACCTTCACCCCCAAGTTGAGTGAAGGAGTTGTCTAATAATGTAGCAAAGATGTTCATCTATCATAGATGTGAGATATATGAAGTCAAAGTTCTTATAAATACATAACTCTAATCAATTGTTTGAGGATTTAGATAAAAAATTAAGAAAAACCTTAAACTATAAAATTAACTTACTTTAATAAAAAACAATATTGAGATAAAATAATAAAGATGTGCATATGCATATCTATGTATATACACTTATAAACAGAAACAATAAATTACATATTTAAAACCAAAATTACAAATAATATAAATCTATAACAAAATAACCATAAATCATGATCCTAAAATATCATCAAAGTAACCATCATCATTCTCATAATTATCTCTCTCCCCAAGTATTATTCATAGTCATGTCAAAACTTTTATGTTAAACTTTATATCACAATGAAAATAATTAAAAAATTACATGACCATAAGAGGTATTATTACCTCAAAATTAATGAAAACAAACCAAAGAGGACTTTTTTTGTCTCTCTAATAAAGAAGCAACATTGCACAATTGATATTGAAAATTGTTAAGCAACATTACACAATTGATATTGAAAATTGTTTGTTGAATGGTAGCGTGGTGCCACTCACCCGCGATTGCAAAGATCCATGTATCTCAATATTGTGGAAGATGCAAGCGGGTGCACTACTCATTTAGTGCGGCGGCATATTCATTACACTACTATTTCTTTCCCCATTGTTTTTGGGCAAATTCATTACAATTACATGCGTATAGTTCTTTCCCTGCTGTTTTCTATGGGTATTCACTACAATGTATAGATGCGTATACACTGGATTTGTTTAAATGAAGTAAATTTCTTTGCAAATCCCTGGATTTGTTTAAATGAAATAAATTTCCCAGCAAAGCCCTCTGGATAGAAAACACTGTATTGGTTTAAATGAAATAAATTTCTCAGCAAATCCCTCTGTATGGAAAATGTGAGTAAAATCGGTCAACTATAATACATTTCACAACATATACCAATGTAAAGAATTCTTAAGAGCAACTTCGAGTTCATAAACAAAGTATCTGACACCCACCCATTGTCCTTCTTGAACTATGCATGGTGATTGGTTGATTAAAATTAGAAAATTAGAAATGATGCCACAAGGCCTCTCAATGTCTACCATCAAACCAACTATTGTGATTTCTTGTTCGTGGATTTTCGACTCGAAATTTGGTCATTTTCTATGCCTTTTGAAGGCCGTCGAGCATCTTAAGCTATCAATGTTGTCGACCATCTATGAAAGATCCTCTCCCTCACCGTGTAAAATACATTTGCCGATTTAGTTCATACAATTGTTATCGTGACTTCAAAGTTTGTTTGGGCTAGCAAAAGTCCATATAGCTCCAAGCATATTAGAGTCTTAGACAAACATACAATGAAAGCACTGCACCAGCTGTTATAGGTGCTTGTATCAACTGGCATAAGACAATCTCCATGCCACTGAATTGGCATCAAGATCCATTTCAATGGGATGTGACCTGCAAGAGAGAGAGAGAGCATTTCTAGCCACAGATGACCCATTCTTCTTCAGCTGACCAATTGCCTTTATGCAAACCCCATCACTTTTGCTTCCATTCACTTGCCCATGTCTTCAGAATTACCACTACTACCAAGGAGATCACGAGAAAGCATGCCATACCACATACATGAATCTCCAACTTGCAACATTTTTTTAAAATGCTCCATGCTAAATATCATCTAGGCTTATAACTACCAAAATCTGAGCTGTAGCACTGATAATGGCAAGATCAGAGTGTTTTGGCAAGTTTGATGGCTCTGTTCATGGAAATCAAACTGCAATTGGACCTCTGATGCGATCAGGTAGCTGCAGTAGTCGCAGTTCCATAATAGATCTGGGATGCCTGGTCCTCTTCTTCATCTTCTGCATTCCATAGGAAATGGGCATTTGATCCAAGAACAGTGCTGGAAAATATAACCAACAGTGAGATAAGATCAGTTAAATGGTTTCATATATTAAAATCCATCGATCTAGCACACTTTTATAGCCATTTGAGATATAAAGCGTCCTTCCCTTTGTACTTTGTACATGAGGGATGATTAAATTTATAAATTTCAGAAGCATCATAATGACAACCCATCAAATCCTCATCTAGGCATCTCTAGACTTGTACTAGATCAATTGGAACTAGCAATCATCATCTCAACATCAATCCCTAAATAGGATAAAATCCAAACAAAGCAGTGCAGGTAAAACGAATGAGATAACATGAATGTATAAATAATTGGATAAATCAATAAAGAGATGGAAAAAATACTAACTAGTCATCCGGAGCAGCTTCAACTGCTTGATCATGGTAATATTCTGAACGAGGTGCGTCTTTATGAACATCCCATATAAGATTGGCATACAGAGAGAGAGCATCTGCATCGCCAGGGTTGGCAAGTATGGCCCTCCCATAATATTCCTCAGCTTTTTCAACATCACGCTGGACCTACATAGAAACAAAACCAACAGTATTGAGAATTTTTATGCAAGAATATAAATTTTCATGCAAGAATAACAGTTTTATATATAGTGTGCCTTTGATATATATAAGATGATGGATCATATGCAGTCAACAAGGCTAAGATGCTTAGTTATATAACTGAAGCTCAAGGCTATTAAATTAAAACGAAGTTCAGATTCCTTAATACTAACCTCCTGCAGGAACCTCGCATAATTCGTTAACAGAAGTTGATTTCCAGGATCTTCCTGCAGCATTTTCTAATAGTAAGCATCTGTGCTATTGGAATCTGATCCAGACCCACCTCCCCTCCCTCCATACCCTCTTCCGCCTCCATCTTCACCCCCAAGTCCTCCATTAACAGGACCCGTCTCAATTTTAGGTCCAACAGCAGCAGCCCTATCGCATACCAAAAACACTCCAGTGCCTTCAAATATCTTGCTTCCCATCAAATCCTCATCCCTCCTTGTAGAGACAAAAGGCCCTTCACTCCGATGTGTTCGAAATGCTACCATGCTCTTTTCTCGAGATTCCTCATGTGGGTTTCCAGTGCTCTGAAACCCAATTGAAATTTGGATATGGGAAACCTCAAATTCCTCTTCGAGAGCCTCATCCAATAAGCCATTGCTCATAAAATTTTCTGTAGAGAGCTTTCTATAGTGGTCCAAGGTATCCGACCCCCACCTTAACCCCAGCCTCCTTGAACAGGCATTAGATAAGGGGTTATGTAAATCAGCTTCGGACAACGTTCTTTCGAAACTGGGCTGTACAACATGATTAACCCACTGACCATCGACATTGCCAACAACATGCAATTGGGTCAACTGAACAGATCTGCGCGAACTCAATCCTGATTCTGGCTGAAGCCCAGTGAAGTAATTCAGTCCAGGACTAGAACAGCTGCGGAGCAACATCATGGAATTAACGCCTCAGAGACCTATTATAGCCAGATTTCTGGTAAGAGTTCAGTAACATGTTAATGGTCTCAACAGCCCAGAAGGTTCAGATATAGGGCTCGCACTGTACCAGTCCAATATGCCAAGTCGGGTTGAATGTGTTCCATCTCAGTTGTTGGGCTCGTGATGGGGATTGTTTACCAGGGGCGCCCGCCGGGTCGTTGGTTTTCCAGATTCCGAAGATGCGTCACCAGATTGTACATTGAGTACGGGGACATATGGGCGGGCCACGATTTAGTTGGGTTGGCAACTTGGCGTTTAGCTGAAGTATCATGTCTGTGTCTAAGAGAGTTTTGGAGTTTTGTGACATTTTCTTGGAGTTATAGTTGTGGTGTATAAACTTTCATATATTATGTGTTCTGTTTTGAACCCACTTTTAGGATTATACACTTTGGTTTGGCGTTATCTAAGCACTTTGCTGACCAATAAATCAATGATTTGACTGAAACAAATTGCAAACAACCAAAGTAGCGAGCTAAGCAAGAGAGGTACCTTTGAATGGAAATGAGCCTCTAAACAATAAGTGCACTGTATGCAAAGGAAAATTTAGTGGAGAGGAGAGGAATGTGGGTTCTATTCTTCGAAGGAGGTCCATTATAGAGTATTACAAATGAGGGCGGAGATAGGTATAGATGAGCTGTCTCCCACCCTTAAAATATGGGAGGGAGCGTGAAGTCAAAGTGATGGAAGTTTCAAATGAACACGATGTAATTATTAAAAGGACTAATATAAATAATGATATATCAATCTCATTATGATATATTTTGGGTTGGGTGAAAGTGGAGATGTATATATTTTTACATTTACAATTAGACATTTTTTAAGTTAAATTTGAAAAAAATATTTTTTAATGATTTATTTTGAAATTTATTTATTTATAAAATATTATTTTTGGGAATATATGCTTAGTGTAAGTGATTAATCTATGATCCATGTCGTATGAGTATACATGGTTTATTTAATTGATTAAGTTAGAATTGAAAAATAAATTATTTTTATGTTTTTTTCTTGATTTATAAATATTTATTTGATATTTTCTATCATTACCAATTAATGATATTTATTTAGTAATGATATGACAATGAACGTAAGGTTCATTTATTATGTTTTTTTAAAACAAAAACTAATATATTGATATTGATATGAAACTGTTGTGGTTGAACCAATCAAAGAAAGTTACAAATTGTTCATAACATAGCAATTTCAAAAATATGAATTTCAAAACCATAAAAAACCATCTATTTTGTCTATGTCTACTTCTTATTATCTTATGAGAGTATTTTATATCTCTATAAGTCCCAATAAATTGTCTCCCAAGAAGAAACATTTACAATACATGACATGTTAATCATGAGTGAATTCATGGCCACTATAGGCTTCCTCCATTGTTGAATTTTCAATTCCTAGACTTTCAACTCCTTGCTCAACTTGCACATTGTCCACGGGTTCCTCTCTAAGTAGTTGTATCATCAAATCCTCAAACAAGTTCTCCTTGACTAAACCAATGGATTTAGAAGGATGCCCTACAATCAACTAAGAGCCACAGACAAGTCCTAGGATACTATTATAATGCATGTCTATATTAGTCACAATTTTTTCAATTCTCACTTTTCGCTCTCCAATTTATGCTTCCTAGTCTACTTGGTTTACCAATTCACTCTCCATTTGAATACTAATGTGTGAAATTGCCTTATGTAGACCATCTAGTTGACTGGCCATGCTTCTCAGAACCTTTCGAATTTGATTTACCCCACAATTATATCAACTCCCATAATAGTGATGCTTTGCCATGGCTTACCTACATAAAGGATAATTCAACAAATCCCACCAATGTTGACCTGCAAATCCAATCCCACTAAGATTGACAATTACTAGGGTGGTCCCATATGTCACTTTCCATGAGACCAACCTAAGCCCTATTCTCCATTGTATTTGAACTGCAAACTAGCAAAAAGCTCCAAAACAAGGTGAACCCCAAATCAACCAAAACTAACATCAAGAAACAACAAAAGCACCCATACCAAATCCAACCTACACCATGATATCCCATCATATCTAATTTATTACACCAACCAAGCATAAAAACATAAATGTGAGAGTCATACAAAGGACCGAGGAGGTTTTATGACACCATTCTTGAGCCTTCTCAAATGACAAGTGCCATAACTATGCTAAGCAATGCCATGTAAACAATATAAATGGTTCATGTTAAGGAGATTCTTATAGGATTAATAAAATGTTGGGGTCACCCCCATTTTTTATTAAAACCCCTTTGTCCAAATAAACAACAACATTAACCAAACCATTTGTCTGAGAGATGCATGTATGACAAATGTCAAAAAATTCAATTGCATCAGATGAAGGAAGAAGTTCTATGATTCTCTCATCATTCAAGACAATTTTGATCCACATATAACTCTAGTCTTTCTTACCTTCCCAATGATCAACATTAAATCCCCAAAGATCATAGTCTTCTTAATATTTTGATCACAAAGCAAGTTCAGTAAAAATACAAAGCATGCATCTCTACCTAATTGTTGTTGTCACTCACAATCCCCAAGCATATGTCATTTATGGTTTTCGTTTATGCCAAAAAATACCCCCGAATTTATGGTGCAACTTTTTTTTTTTTTACACAAACGGACAACATGCTTTATATTAAAAGATGGGGCAGATTACAGAGAGAAGGGGAGGCTGATCCCAAAACATCAAAGCTGTCAAGACAGTCTCTGAAATTACCAACCTCTGGAGTTCAAAAAAGGAATTTAGCCTGTTACAACTATAGATATAGATATTGCTACCACTACTATAGAGTTTAACAAACTGTCCTAATACAAAGCAGCAGAAGAAAAACATAGAAATAGACCAAAAGTATTAAAACTGAACACATCAGACCAAGAAGCAGGTGTGCAGCCTGGAGTTAATTTTCATGGCGGTTCCAAGCAGATTTCTCCTTGATGCCAGCAGTTGCACCATTGTTGTCGTCGTCGATGTTCAGGACGACCAAAGGGATGCTCCCACTATTTGTCCTCACATGGTCCACTTTGGCCTCAACAATTCGCAGGCAACTGTAGAAGGTGTCGTGTTTTCACATAAGCTTTTCATAAAAGTCTTTCATTTTTCCTATGCTAGCCCTCACTTCTGAATTTGAGATTTGAACAAAAGTAGCCAGATGGGAGATGGATTTCTTCATGTCTGCAAGGTCCCCCCTGAGCCAGCGGACTTGTGTTTCCAAATCATGAACCTGCGAATGAATCTCAGGAGATGGGATTTCATGCCCCTGAGGGGAGCCCCTCTTGCCCAAATCACCAGGACTGCCACGATAATGCTGACGGAAAGAACCTTTGTTAATGTCACACGGCACCGAATGGAAACCAGAGACCAGGAATTGACCAGGAGCGAAACCATAGTTGGGAAATAAGACAACACCTCTGTTACCATGACCGAGCATATTGTCAAGCGGCGTCCAAGCACCACCATTACCAGCATCAATCAACTTAGTTTGGTTTATACAAGCTGACTTAGAGCCACCCCCCCTTGAAGAATCCACACAGCCAGTATCTTGAAAAATTTCAGATAAATAACGTTTCTTGCTACCAGTACTAGTCCCCCCTGGAGTGCTATATTCATTCTTCCTGCATTTTTTGCAGTGCAGAGTAGCGGGACATTGATTACAATCCCCCATAGTTCCCCGAAACACAGGATTTCTGAGAACAATGCTACAGAAGAGAATACCGACCGGGGTAGGAAGCACAAGGCAGAAATTCAAAAGCGAACACAGGGTGCTACCACCGCCACCACCATGCATGAAATAGCCCTTCACCACCTTGGGCTTCGTCCACCATAACTCCCCACATGCTAGACAAATGGAGTTTGTCAGGGACGACTGCCAAATACGTCGAGGGGACAGCAAATGGGAGCAGGTGGATCTCGTTGAGATTTGAGGAATTAATGAGGCCCTCCCTTGGAGAGCATAAAGGAGGGAAGGGGGGTAGGACATAGGGAGAATATTAGGGAACCCAAACATTGTAGTCGTGGATGCCATTGATTAGCGCATGACCACAATTTAAGCTTGCTCCAAGATTAGACATGGTGTCGGCACAACTATTGCAATGCCTAAGAATGCGAAATAAGGTTACAGAGTGAAACTCTTTGGACGAGAGGAAGAAGTGATGATGCATAGTGGAGATAGCTTTTCGACGCATACTGACTATTTCCCTTGCTTCTCTTATCACCAACATAGAGTCTTCAAAAACTACGAGATCGTTGATATCTTTGTTTCTGGCAATGTCCATCCCCTTTATAATAGCTAACCATTCCGCTTCGTTATTGGTTTTTTTCCCAATTCCCCATGCAAAATCATCCATTTTGTTTCCTTCAGAATCAAGAAGAACTCCCCCCGCACATACCAACCCAATCAATTTATGGTGCAACTTGATGAGAGTAATATTGTGCTTTTTATATCAATTATGAAAGTATAATGGCACAAACTATTAATGGTTTAACCTATTAATTTGTTTGTATCATACTTGAGAGAGTAACAAAAGAGGTGGGCACTAAAGATGGCTCATGGACAATTTGCATTGGTGTAATTTCGAATATTTTTATTGGTTTTTACTTAAACTCAATGTTATCAATAAGTGATATTGTGTTTATATATATTCACACACAAAATAAAGTTAAGCAAACTTCATCTCATACAATGGGTTTTGCATAAGTTGGTAATTAGTGAATAATAGTATGCATATGAATGTGTTTATCTCTTTATTTTACACACAAAATAAAATTAAGCAAATTTCATCTCATACAATGGATTTTACATAAGTTGGTCATTAGTGAACAATAGTATGTGTACGAATGTGTTTTCTCTCTTTATTTCACACACAAGAAAGTTAAGCAAATTTCATCTCATATAATGAGTTTTGTATACTATTGGTCATTATTAAATAGTAGTATGTGTATGAATGTGTTTTCTCTCTTTATTTTAATGTGTGTGAAGTATACAGAATATAAACATAAGAGATCTCCTCATTTCATTTTGATATGATTATTTTATATAAATATAGCTTCTAAAATTAACTATGCTTGTCCATTTATTTGTTTATGAGTGTGTCATATTCATACTTGTAAAAAAAGTTAAAATCTTTTAAACTTTTTAAATATTATAGATTTGATAAGATAAATGTTACTGCTAATCAATTTTAATTGCCTCAAACTTTCCAAATAATAAGATTTGATATAATTTTTATAAATTTGAATAATATGTTTTAGTTGTTACATAATTAACTTGAAATATGCTAATACATATTTTAATGCCTAAACTATAATAAAATAATTATCATTCAAACAAATATTTTTAAAATAATATTTTATTTCAAATATTTATTTTATATATATATAACATAATACTTAACCTAATATTACTTTAATTTTTTGAATATTCATTTAAATTTAAAACATAAAATCTACAAACTATAAAAATATATATATATATATATAATAAAGTAAATGTTATTTAAGAATATTTCTATTTAGTATGAATACATGAAACTAGCTATATGAAAAATGATGGTTTCTCTGGAAAGGACTTTTGAACTAATTGAACAACACTTTGTCCTAACATAAAGCTTTTATGGGAAAGTTTACCATTATGAGGTATGCTATGCTTTATCTCTTTTCATCAAGCTTTTTTTTTTCAATAGTTAATGATTATATTTTAATATTAAAAGTATAAGAAAAATTACAACGTAGACGTTATGTTCATACCAACCCATAGCACCCAGAAAAGAGATAGAAAGGGTAGCAATATCCCAGTACAAGCTAGCAGAAGAAGACGGGACAACATCCTAGAGTAGATAGAACAAAAAGCCGCTATGACCAAACAAGCATAGCACCCATAAAGAAGAACAAAAGGGCAACCGCCCAATACAATCAGACCAATGTAGACACAAGACCTAGGAGACGAGAGACAAGTCTAGAGAATACAATTGGCAATCCCTTGAACCAAAAAAGGAAGAGTAAGCTGACAAACAGGAGCCGAGAATGCCCAGGAAGTGGTGCAGAAAGATAGAGGAATGTAAATAGAAAGAGTAAAGGCAACGGTCCCAGAAAAAACAAGGAGCTGGATCAATCCGAACCACAAGTGAAGAACACCACAGATTAGGTAGGATAGATTTCCAGTGAACCGGAGGAGATAGATTGATTCTCTTGCCAATGCTCATAAAAGATAAATCCTTCCTGGGCCGACAGGCATCAAACTTTCTTATTATGCAAGTTCTCCATTTAATAGACCCATTTGAAGAAGCACTTTTTGGATTTGTAATACATCAATTATGAAACTTTCTTATTATGCAAGTTCTCCATTTAATAGACCCATTTGAAGAAGCACTTTTTGGATTTGTAATACATCAATTATGAAATGGAATATGGTTTTGCTGAATAGTTGTATATGTTAAAGAATTTTTCTTTTTTAAGGTTTTTATTTTTAAATATTATTGACATTTTTAAGATTATTTTTTGTATTGTTACTTTTCTTTTATTTAAATGAAAGTTATATATATATATATATATATATATGAAATGGAAGATGGACATATAATAGGTTTTGTTGAGTATTTGTATATGTTAAAGAATTTGTTTTTTTTAAGGGTTTTATTTTTAAATATTATGGACATTTTTAAGATTATTTTTTTATTTTTACTTTTATTTTATTTAAATGAAGTTATATATATATATATATATATATATATAATTAATTTTATTTATAAATTTATTACTTTCCAATAAAATATATATATAAATAAAGAATTAAATTTATTTGACCTTTTTTATTAAGATGGATTGTAATCCATGCAATGTAAAGTTACTTGATTTTTTTAAATATATATAAAGGAAGAAAATCATTCAAAATTATTTCAAATTTCAATCAATTAATTCTAAAGGTCCATAGTATTTGAACCAAACCTAGCTTTGATATCTGATGTCTGCAAAGGTGTGACTATTCTCATCTTTGGAGTGCTTTAGTAAGTATTGGTTCTAGACAAATACTAAAGAGTGATACCGAGTATAGTTGGCACATATTGCGTGTGATGGTAAAGCACCAACATAGATTCATATTAAAAGTGGCTCTACCAAGCACCGAGAGGGATCAAATATCTCAAGGTGCAAACTCTTTTTAGAGTGCAAATACAGAGGAAGGGTTTTCGAGAGATTCGATCCCTATTGGCGCTTAGTAGAGCCACCTTTAAGATGGATCTATGCAGGTTCCAGTCGTGGGCTTGGGGGGCTTGGGGAGAGTAGGAAGAAATAAAATCCATCCACCATGTGAAGGTAATTAAGATTTGGATGCTTAAATTAATGCTATTATGAATGATTTATTGTAAGAATATACAAAATATCATTGATTTAAATTAGTTCATACTAAGAATAATTTAT